>JAYESA010000015.1:18340709-18345709 GCA_036927795.1 Iris macrosiphon | reverse complement strand
ACCTTGAGTTACCAAGGTATCTCAATACCTTGAGATATCCAAGGTATTGAGTTTCGAGCGGGGTTTTTGAGCAATTGCCTAGGTTTGAGCTTAGAGATAGGTTTTTATGTATATGTGTGTATATTTACGAGTGCTAGCATAGGTTTTAGTGGGTTTAGGCGGGGTGCGTGGTCTAGGGCGAGGTATCAGATACCGAGGGTATCTCGGTATCTCGAGGAGGCGAGTTTGAGAGTTTTCTAGCTTAATGAGCTCAGTTTGACCTAGTATTTCAGGGGCACCCTAGTTTGACCCAGCCTTGACCATAATTGTCCTCGTTGACCGTAAAAGTCAACGTTTGACCTAGATTTGATCCAGAGTTGACTTTTTAGACCCAGAGTTGACTTTTTGACCCAGATTTCACCGGTTTGACCCGTTTGACCTAGAACGACCCTAGAAGCCTATTTTTAGTTATTTTATATCTGTTTAACTCATTAGAAACCTGTTTAATCTTGCTTTTCGCAATAGGTCCTTGCGATACCGGTTCGGATCGCCAGTTGCTCAGGACGTCAGGCGAGTACATTCTCTGATAGTTTTTATTATCTGATGATTATTATGATTCAGCTTCTAGTATAGTATCATCTGATTATTCTGGCACAACACGGGACACTGACTGGTATTTCTGGATTCATTTACTTGCGACACGTATATTTTATGTTTCTGGCCTCTATTCTGGAATCACTACTGGCATCACCTACAGGCATCACTACAGGCATCACTCATGTTTCAGGCTGGACTCATCTTGATTTACGTGTCGGGTCTTGGATTCACTTATATTAGTCAGGACGGGGAAATACTCGAGTAGACATGTAAACATTCTCATCTGGAATCATCAGGAATTACTCCCTCTGGTCTAATCTGGAATGATAGCAGCCGCGCACCCAGTGCGCGGTGAGCCGTACTTACCCCTAGCCGTTTACATGTCGAAACAAGTATTTCAAAGACACCGAGTTACACCGAGTTCATTCTTTATAGTCTGGACTCACTTGTATTCTTGTTGGTCTCACTTACATGTTTCTGGACTTGACTCACTACATGTATTTCATGCTGGACTCACTACACGTTCATGTGCACAGACTTACTCTTAGTTTAGATTTATTGTATCTTGCAGTTATTACTATCTTGCTTATGATATTCATGCATCTTTACCTTTATGCACTAGTGATACATGCATATTTCCTTGTTCATACTTTATTTCATTCTTCTTGCTACTTGCTATAACTGTTTTATAGTTTTTATCATTTAAATGGAACTGCTGTTAGAGATGTACTTGCTCCAGTCCTGACTGGACATATTTTTCCAGAGTATCCGGAGGAGTGGTGTCCGACGTTTTATGGACCTGAGCCTTCGATGGTGCAAACAGGGACCCTCTAGTTTAGGAGTAATTTTTGGGTTGGTAGCCGGGATCACTAGGACCTTGTTATTGTTTTATTAGCCTTTAGCACCGGATTTGTCTCCGATTTTGGTTTGAGACCTTGTATTGGATATTATTTTGGATATTGTATTATTATTATTGATGTTGTGGTTGTTGTAGTAGTTATTGTTGGCTAGACTTTATAGTTGTTAGACTTTTGTGTTATCTTATCGTGCTTAGATTCGTGATTGAGTACTTGAGATTATCATTATGATATTGCTCCTCCGTTTGGAGTTGAGAACTTGACAGGTTTATATATTGATTGCGTGAGATTGTTATCTAGATAGTTGACCTAGACAGCGTTCTACCACCGATGCTGCGACGTAGGCTGGACGTACCCACGACTCATGCCCGATTTTTCGGGTGCGGATTGTGACACGTTTTTGGTGGCGGCCCCATGCAGGTCTCGATTCACAATTAGTGCGATATCGTGGTGGTACAACAACTTAGTTGTACTGCTGCGAGCCTGCTATAGGATCTAGGATCTAGGATGAGGGTGTACTCAATCACGACTAGGAATAATTCCAATCTAATTATTCTGAAATTGTTTTCTTTTAAAATATTACTGTCCTTCTTTGATGATATCGTATCTTGCACCGTATTGACTTCTTTTGATCTGTGTTCAGGATGCCTTCGAAGACACGATCTTATCATACCGCCCCAGCAGTTGCCACTGAGAGGTCTGCTACCTCTCGTCCAGCTCATATTCAGGCAGCTGCTACCGCTCCACTCGCCACTCCTACGGTTGAGGGAGCATCTGCTTCTCTCGGGGATCCTCCTTCACCTATCGATCCGAGGACTACCCCAGTCGTTCCGGTGGTTCCTCCACCACTTCCTGCACCAGTAGATGTCGCGCAGTTGTTTGCGTTCTTCAGGGAGATGATGGAAGCGCAGCACCGTCAGGTGGATGTGATGAGGCTGGGCATTGAGAATGCCCACCAGGTGGCCATGACGGCAGTGGATAGGGTGGCACAGATTCAGCCACAAGCAGGTCAGGCACAGCGTCCGAGGCCGGGCAGTATCATTGACTTCCAGAGGATACGGCCCAAGGAGTTCCGTGGTACAGAAGGGATCCTGTACGCGGATGACTGGATAGAGCAGATCGAGGGGATCTTCAGGCTGGCGCAGATTCCACACAGCATGCAGATAGAGGCAGCGGGCAGTCAGATGTTCGACCTCGCTTTGACGTGGTATCGTACTGATACGAGGATTGCGGCGCCAGGGCTTACTTGGGAGGCTTTCAAGAGGCTTTTTAAGGAGAAGTTTTTTCCAGATGTGGCGCTCAGTGCTTTGGAGAGCCAGTTTGAGGCACTCGTCCAAAGGAGCATGACGGTGGACGAGTACGCAGCGGAGTTCTGCCGTCTGGGCAGATTTGTAGATGGCTTGAGTGAGGCAGCAAAGGCGAGAAAGTTTCGCAAGGGCTTGGTCATGGCGGTCAAGTCTTTGACCAGGAGCGATCGCGAGGCGACTTTCGAACAGATAGTAGGAGATGCTCAGAGAGCAGAGGATGACTTGGAGCTCAAGTCCAAGAGAGGCAGGGATGATTCAGGCAGTGCGAGTGGAAGTACGGGACCAGCTAAGCGTCCCTATGTGCAGAAGGCAGCACAGCAGGGTCAGGATCAGAGGGTGCCCACTTGTGCCTACTGCAGGAAGGCAGGACACACTTGGGATGTTTGTAGGAGGAGGTTGAAGGTGTGTTTGTTCTGTGGATCCGCTGCTCACCAGATGCGAGATTGCCCCACTGCACCTCCATTGGGTGGAGCACAGGATCAGAGAGTTGGAGCTAGGCCACCTGTGGCACAGCATCATGTCCCGCACCAGCAGAGGGATATACCCTAGCAGGGCAGGGCTTATGCGTTGACGGTCGAGGAGGCCGATGCTACGGATGTCGGGTTAGCAGGTTTGTCTCTTTGTTCTTCTTTCTGTCCTTTCCATTCCTTGTGGTGTGCTTCATTAGTACCTATTAGACTTTTCTTTGTGCTGTGGTAGATAGTGTAGTGACCCTGATTGAGACTGTGATAACACGACCAATAGAACCATGATCTTGTATGTTGTTTAGGTAGAAATTCTTGACTGTGATTGTTGGGGGTTTGACCTAGAGGGAGTGTGATTGACTTTAAATTTCGAGGACAAAATTTTCTAAGGAGGATAGGATTGTCACCACCCTATTTCAAGAGCCGGGTATTTTTTTTATTTTTTAATTAGGTTAATTGTGTATTATTTATAATTAATTATATTTATATTTAATTAGTAGTTGTATTATTTTTTATTGATTGTTTTAGGGTTTTGGCTAGCCTGGACCCATGTCAGACCCTAGTGGACCCATGTCCGACCCAGCCCACACCCTTGTGAGACTTATTTTTGGGTTTAGAATATTTATTATATTTTTAGTGGGTTAGTTGGAGAGATTTGGAGTTAGTTTGAGTGCTTTTGGAACCCGAAACCCAAAACCCAAGTTGCTTCCTAAAGGGGAGGGGCATTTTGGACTTTTGTATTTGTAAAACCCCTTCTTATTCTTGTGTGGCAGCCCCATTCCTAGCCGACAGCAGCTCCAGCCCTCCCCATTCTCTTCTTCTTCACTTCTTCTTCATCTTCTTCTTCTCCACTACTTCTTTCTTCTTCCTTCCTTCTTCCAAGTAAGTTCTCCTTCATTTTTCTTCCTTCCTTCTTCCATTCATTCTTCTTTATGTGAACCCTAACCTTGCATTTTTCCTAACCTAGGTGTATAGAGCCTAGACTTGGTGTGGAGGCTAGATTTGGGAGCTTGGTAGCTAGTTGAGGTGGATTTGGAGCTTTTGGAGACTTTGGCTTGGGATTCCAACTCCCAAGAGGTAAACCCTAACTTTCTCCTTGCTAATTACTTTTATGTAGTGTAATTAATAGTTTAGAACCTTCCTAGACCCTTAGGCTACCCGTGGGAGGAAGTTGGAACTAGTTTGGTTGAGTTTGGAGACTTTAATACTAGGTTTTGTGTCAATTTCGGGTGGAATCCAAATTTGGCCCAATTTTGGATGATGCCCTAGGTTAGACGGACCTAGGTAGACATTGTCGGGTGTCTTGAGGGTGAGTGCGTGTCTCCGTTCGGATACGGGAAGTCGTATCGCGGAGAAACGGGCATTTCGGGCGAATTTGGGGTTTTCGTCGTCGTCGATTCTAAGTGCGTGCGTATTTTTGCCACGGACCTAGAATCGATGCGGTAGTATTTTTTCTAGGATCTAGGCATCGTTTAAAATCCGTGGGTAAATTTTGGGCCGATTTTGAGTTGGTTTGGTGTACGTTTCAGGAGGTTTTCTGAACCGCACACCGCGTGTTCGTCGAAATGACCGAACGACCATTTCGACTTGGTTTCCTAGTTTCGGGCTTGTGCGCGCGTTGGGTTAGCTTCGGGGAGTGTGTGCTAGAGTTCTCGGATTATATTTTATATATTTATAGGTGTTTGTGCGTGTCGGGGTCGTTGGGCGCGCGTTGGTGGGCGTTGTGTGCGTTGTTGTGTGTTGTGTAGTATTTTGTATATAGGTGTATATGTGTCTCTATATATATATATATTTAT
>JAYESA010000015.1:17983087-18338087 GCA_036927795.1 Iris macrosiphon | reverse complement strand
AGCTTCTAGTATAGTATCATCTGATTATTCTGGCACAACACGGGACACTGACTGGTATTTCTGGATTCATTTACTTGCGACACGTATATTTTATGTTTCTGGCCTCTATTCTGGAATCACTACTGGCATCACCTACAGGCATAACTACATGCATCACTCATGTTTCAAGCTGGACTCATCTTGATTTACGTGTCGGGTCTTGGATTCACTTGTATTAGTCGGGGCGGGGAAATACTCAAGTAGACATGTAAATATTCCCATCTGGAATCATCAGGAATCACTCCCTCTGGTCTAATCTGGAATGATAGCAGCCGCGCACCCAGTGCGCGGTGAGCCGTACTTACCCCTAGCCGTTTACATGTCGAAACAAGTATTTCAAAGACACCGAGTTCATTCTTTATAGTCTGGACTCACTTGCATTCTTGTTGGTCTCACTTATATGTTTCTGGACTTGACTCACTACATGTATTTCATGCTGGACTCACTACACGTTCATGTGCACAGACTTACTCTTAGTTTAGATTTCTTGTATCTTGCAGTTATTACTATCTTGCTTATGATATTCATGCATCTTTACCTTTATGCACCAGTGATACATGCATATTTCCTTGTTCATACTTTATTTCATTCTTCTTCCTACTTGCTATAACTGTTTTATAGTTTTTATCATTTAAATGGAACTGCTGTTAGAGATGTACTTGCTCCAGTCCTGACTGAACATATTTTTCTAGAGTATCCGGAGGAGTGGTGTCCGACGTTTTATGGACCTGAGCCTGTCGATGGTGCATACAGGGACCCTCTAGTTTAGGAGTGATTTTCGGGTTGGTAGCCGGGATCACTAGGACCTTGTTATTGTTTTATTAGCCTTTACCACCGGATTTGTCTCCGGTTTTGGTTTGAGACCTTGTATTGTATATTATTTTGGATGTTGTATTATTATTATTGATGTTGTGATTGTTGTAGTAGTTGTTGTTGGCTAGACTTTATAGTTGTTAGACTTTTGTGTTATCTTATCGTGCTTAGATTCGTGATTGAGTACTTGAGATTATCATTATGATATTGCTCCTCCGTTTGGAGTTGAGATCTTGACAGGTTTATATATTGATTGCATGAGATTGTTATCTAGATAGTTGACCTAGACATCATTCTACCGCCGATGCTGCGGCGTAGGCCGGACGTACCCACGACTCATGCCCGATTTTTCGGGTGCGGGTCGTGACACACGACCATACCAGCCAAAACTCAGCCCCGAACAGGAGGGCCAATCCATCGTCCAGGAATACAGGCACAACAAAGGACAGTGCCATATCAGCACAAGGAGCTTCCGACTTGTCACCATTGTGGCAAGAAGGGACACTTCGCCAGAGACTGCCGAAAAAAGCATAGACTGTGCATGATATGTGGAGCAAGTCAACACCTGGCCAGAGACTGCCCACAACGCAGAGAGACAGCACCCCAGACTAGACAAGGGCCAACAGCACCAGCCCAGAGGCTGCTACCCCCGACCGGAGGTCAGCATCCACCAGCCCCCGGAGGATTTCAGAAGGGACCACCCTTGGCCCCACATGAGGTTCAGTTTGACCGAGCCAGGCAAAGGCACGGACAGGCCTTTACCTTAGCTGCAGTTACGGAGGAACCAAAAGGGGAAACTATCATAGGTACCATTTTAGTTGCATCAATACCTGCAACTACATTATTTGATTCTGGCGCTACGCTATCTTTTATATCTAGTAGTTTCGCAGCCATGCATAAAGTAGCTACTTCCCCCTTACCTAAGAGTTGGAAGATTCTTACCGGAGGAGGCATAATACTGGTTACCAGCACTATTAAAATGTGCTCCGTAGTCGTGTGTAGTAGGGAGATAAGAGCACGATTTTTAGTACTCCCAATGCCAAACTTCGACGTTGTCTTAGGCATGGACTGGTTAAGCTAGTACAATGCTATACTAGACTGCCAGAAGGGTAGCGTCATATTTAGACCGCCAGATCACCCGGAGTTCGAGTACATGCGGGGCACCATCGAGCAAGGAGTAGGCCAGACACCTAGAGCTTACATGGCTATGGAGACAGCTCCACCAGCTATTGTTGCAGAATTCGAGAATGTATTTTCGGAGGAGTTGCCAGGCCTACCGCCTGATAGAGAGGTAGAGTTCATTATTGAATTAGTGTCTGGAGCAGCACCGGTATCTTCAAATGTGTACCGGTTGGTAAAGAAGAAGCTAGACGAGCTGAAGCTACAACTAGAAGAGTTACAGATCAAAGGATTTGTTCGTCCTAGTGCATCACCCTGGGGAGCACCAGTATTGTTTGTACCAAAGAAGGACGGGATATTTCGTATGTGCATTGATTACAGAGCCCTTAATGCTTTGACAATAAAAAACAAGTACCCCCTGCCGCAAATTGATGATCTGTTCGACCAACTAACAAGAGCAATAGTGTTCTCAAAGATAGATTTGAGATCAGACTATCATCAGGTAAATGTGCGGAGAGAAGATATTCCAAAAATAGCATTCAGGACTCGTTATGGTCACTACGAGTTCTTAGTGATGCCTTTTGGATTAACAAATGCACCTGCCGTATTTATGAACCTAATGAACAGAGTATTCCATCAGTATCTGGACCGGTTCGTGGTAGTCTTCATCGATGACATCTTAGTATATTCAAAGAAGCATGAGGAGCACGGAGAGCACTTGAGGCTAGTGTTAGAGACACTAAGACGTGAGAGGCTTTATGCAAAGCTGAGCAAATACGAGTTTTTCCTAGATCGTAACGCTTTTCTTGGACACGTTATATCAGGAGATGGTATTTCGGTAGATCCAGCGAAGATTTCGTCAGTAGAAACGTGGCCGACCCCTACCAACGTCTCAGAAGTGAGGAGTTTCCTAGGACTTGCCGGATATTACCGGAGGTTCGTAGAGAACTTTGCAAGGATCGCGGAGCCGATGACTCGCTTGACCCGCAAGGAGCAGGAGTTCATCTGGTCAGAAGAGTGTCAGATAGCATTCGACAAGCTGAAAAAATGTCTGACTACGGCACCTATCTTGACCATACCTTCAGGATCCGGAGGATTCGTAATCTACAGTGATGCATCCGGAAAAGGTTTAGGTTGCGTCTTGATGCAACATGGGAAGGTTGTGGCCTACGCCTCTAGACAACTGAGGACCCATGAGAAGAACTACCCCACTCACGACCTGGAGCTTGCGGCAATCATCTTTGCCTTGAAGCTTTGGAGACCCTATCTATACGGAGAATGAGTGGAGATATTCACTGATCACAAAAGCCTAAAGTACGTCTACACCCAGAAGGACTTGAACCTGAGACAAAGACGTTGGCTCGAGGTGATGTCAGACTTTGAGATTGAGCTGCAGTACCATCCGAAAAAGGCTAACATAGTAACCGACGCTTTAAGCAGGAGGCCCATAGTATTCTTTTTGACTACCCAGCAACATCTATTAAATGACATAGAACAACTGGGTATAGAAGTCATTATGCCAGGAACTGACGGCCAGTTGTCAAGTTACCAGTTGCAATCAACATTGATCGAAAGGATCAAGGCTTCCCTACCAACATATGCCAGATTCCAGAGGCTTCGACAAAGGACAGAGGTCGAAATACAGACAGGATTACGCATACACGAGGATGAGACTTTAAGATGTGGTGACCGTCTCTATGTTCCGAATGGAGAACTTCGTCAAGAGCTGATGTCAGAAGCACATAGCTCAACATACTCTATTCATCCAGGAGGCACGAAGATGTACAGAGACCAGAGACAGTACTATTGGTGGCATGGAATGAAGAGGGAGATAGCCCGCTTTGTGGCAAAATGCCTGGTGTGTCAGCAAGTCAAGGCTGAGCATCAGAGATCTGCAGGATTGCTTCAACCACTCCCAATACCTAAGTGAAAATGGGAGCACATCACTATGGACTTCGTTACGGGCTTTCCAAGGAGTCCTAATGGTCGTAATGCGGTATGGGTGATCGTAGATCGACTCACCAAAGCTGCCCACTTTTTACCCTTCAGAGTTGGGCAATCCACAGAGGACTTAGCAGACATGTACATGAGAGATATTGTGCGACTGCATGGAGTACCAGTTAGTATCGTGTCTGACAGGGATACGAGGTTCACATCTTACTTTTGGCGAAGTATGCAAGAGAGTCTTGGTACCCACCTAAAGTTCAGCACATCGTATCACCCGCAGACAGATGGCCAATCCAAGCGTACTATTCAGACACTGGAAGATATGTTGAGAGCATGCATGCTTGATTTCAGTGGATCATGGGAGGACCATTTATATTTGGTCGAGTTTTCCTATAACAATAGCTATCAAGCGAGCATTCAAATGGCTCCCTACGAAGCACTGTATGAAAGGAAGTGTCGTTCCCCAGTATGTTGGAGCGATGTGGGTGAAAGACAGATTCTAGGACCAGAATTGGTTGTTCGCACAGTGGAGAAGGTAAAGAAAATCCATGGACACTTACGAGCAGCGCAAGATAGGAAAAAGCAATGGGTAGATCTTCATCGTCGTCCCTTGGAGTTTAAAGAGGGCGATCATGTCTTCTTGAGGATATCACCCACCAGAGGCACCATTCGATTCGGAGGACGCGGTAAGTTGAGTCCAAGATATATTGGACCATTTAACGTGTTAGAGAGAGTGGGAGAAGTGGCGTATCGACTTGCGCTACCACCTTCACTTGAGGGAGTACATGACGTATTCCATGTGTCCCAAATCAGGCGGTATGTGGCAGACATCAGTCATGTCCTCGATCAGAAATCACCATTGGGCCGAGCTTATCATATCAAGAGCAACCCGTGGAAATCCTTGATCATCGAGAGAAAGTATTGAGAAACCAGTCTATTCCCTTGGTCCGCGTAGCATGGAAGCATAGCGCACCAGGAGAATCCACTTGGGAACGCGAGGATGACATGCGCAAACGTTATCCAAACCTGTTCACAGACCAAGGTATGAGATTACCAAGTTAATTTATATATCTTCTATCAGTCGTACTTTCTACCGTGACTTAGTTTTAATTTCGAGGACAAAATTTTTATAAGTTGGGTAGAATGTAAAACCCCTAACCCTGAAAACGTATTAATTATGAGCTAAATAGAGAGAATAGATTTTATTAGATTTATTTGGTGAAGTTTTCAGCACTTAGAGGATTTATGGAGCTTTTATAAAAAATTTTCTAATTTATTTCATGTAGGAGACCTTTTGGACAGTAGCTAGCTTAACCGTTTGCACCCATGTAATTTTTAGATATATATATATATATATATAAAATTTATAAGAATAGAATTTTCCATTGGATCAAACCCGCAACCCGTTAAACCAGCCTACGCGTAAAGTTATAAATATCAGTCGCAGCTATTCACCCCGCGTATACTCCTACCCGCGTAAACAGCAGCAGCCGCAGTAGCAAAACCCACTTTTTCAACCTCCGCGCGTAAAGTTTAAAACCACGCGTAAAGCAACTTTCGCACGTAAAACCATTCCACCACATAATTCCTTCACCACGCGTAAAATAACCCTTTTATGACTCATCCCCCATGACTCATCCCCCACCGCCTCTCTATCTATTCCTCAACCGAAACCTAAACCAATGGCAAACCAACCAAAACCTAAACCAATGAAAGGATGAAAGCAGCAGCAACCGAAATTCTTAATCCCTAAGTTTTCCCACCGCCTCCTTATCCCTATATATATACTACAACATTTCCCAAACTCTAACCCACTTCTTTCACTAAAACTTAGAACACTACTGTAGACGCTTGCACCATTACTCGACAAGTATACCTTGCCAAATTTTACTGTTTAAATATTAAACTGTTGTTTGTGATCTTGTTAAAATATACATGTAACTGTACACGCTCGAGATTGACTCGGGTGTGGACGACAAATCTGTCAATACATAGTGTAACAAACTTAGACATTAGTAGACTCACCTACAGATACGAGGGTATTCTGATATCCTCCTAGACCCGACTCTTGTATACACATCACAATTAAAAATTTATGTTGGGATGCGAGTTCGCGTACTCGATTAGCTACCGGTGCGTGAGACACACATCACGGTTTAGCACGTAATAAGGATATCTAGAAAATTGTGACTTGGCATATAGCTACGTGGTATGCACATTGTGTATTCGACTTGTATACCCGCATTGGGCGGGAGAAGACCGCTAGTAGGCGTATGGGACACCCACCTCCTTGACGTTATACCTTCGGATACCATGCTCCTCGGATATGGACGATTGCAGAGTGCCCATATTTCTGGGGGCATATGTGGCATATACTAGCCAGTCATGACGATTGGTGAATTAAGTCAGCATATGTCTAGCCTACACTTTCCTATACGTACTATGAGGTCTTCACATTGCATTCACTTAGATGGTTAGTTCACCATTTATTTATTCAGTATTTATATATGGCATACTTTTATGTATCTTGTTATGTCCCACTGAGGACCTGGTTTCCTTCCAGATTTAGATGAGGCATATTATCCCACGGTGTACGGACCTGGGCAGGAGACGAGGTACGCATCCGAGGAGGAGCTAGAGGTGCTACCATCCGAGTTCCTCTGATCTTGGGTAGACCTGCCATCTAGAGCTGGAGCCTCTTTATCTAGATAGCCGATGCTCTAGTCATGTTATTTTCAGCACTCTTATTTTAGCTTTTGTAGTGGGTTTGTTCCCACCAGACTTATCGGGTTTGTACTATGGCATTCCAGACTTAGTACTTATATTCCAGTACTGATTTCAGTGTTCATTGATGTATTGTGGATGAGATTAGATGTTACCTGTTATATGCTAGTACTAGACTTGTTAGTATTTTAGGACAGCGTAGCACGTCTCTTTGAGTCCAATAAATTGGGTTTCCTTCGGAGATGTGTCAGCTGGCCAATGCTACGTGGCCTGGTTCCACATGATTTGGGGACTGTGGCGTGACAGAATGATACATAGGCGATATTCCAATATTATGTCTTGTATATGTGCTTTAGTTTCGGACGCAATGCTCCAAAGCTTCGGAGTGAACTCCACGCCTTAGCACGCATGAAGGAGGCATCCGCACCGAACGAGGTTCTCCCGCACCCTGCAAGCAATCTGGTGGGTTATCAGTACATGAATGCACTGTTGGGAGGCTTCTCGCCCGCTCGACAAATCCAAATAAGTTATATAGGTTCCGTGCACCATCTATTAAGTTATCTTTCTAGTCTTGCCTTAGGATCAGTTTCATGGCAATGATGTAAAGCCTAACTCGTGTGGCAGTGCACCGTACGATAAAAAGGAACACGACGAGACTTACCAACTTACCATCCGTCCTTCCCTGTCCAAGGCAAACCAAGTTAAATCAAGCACAAGCATTTATTATAAAATTCAGGGGCAAATAGCATATGCAAACACAATTGTTGTGGGCGAGGTTCTGTTTCGGTGCACGATTACACGGATTATAAGGCATTTTGCATTGGATGTTCAATGTGTTCAATACGTACAAGTGTGTTATACTCGTGATCGTTCAGGTGTTTTAGTTTACCGGATGCGATGCAATGACTCGCACGCGGATTGCCGCTAAGCGAGGATGACTTATCTATATGAACAATTATCGTTGGCATAGCCATAAAGGACGAGTTATAGTCTCGGGGTGCAGATGACTGAGGTACATGTGTCGCTACATGCCATCTCGCTTAGTCAAAGACTATCGTGAAGTTCCATCCGGATCGGAGCGGCCCCAGTGCCCCGGTGACCGTCCGTGGAACAAGATCCAAAAATCCCCTTGTTAACAAGTTGTCCGCGACACGCAAGTCTTTGGTCTTCCAAATTCACACTTGACATGATAATCCATGATTCTTGTTATGAACGAGTTTTTGCTCCATGAGCTGTGATTCTTGATTTGCTTGACATGATTCTCGTTCAGATGTAAACTTGACTTGATGCATTCCCCTGGTTCGGAGATTGCCTTGGCGACCTAACGGTACCGGATACTTGCAGTTCATATTGCACAGAAGGACTATTTGATAGTCTTCTGGCTAACAAGATGCATGCACGATACGCGATAGTGTTACTTGATTATGGCATAAGTTTCATTGTGGCAAACATTTGGATCGAGGCAACCGTACAAGTTAACACATAAGCAGGCAAGTATGCATTTATAAAAACATAAGCATTTACGTTTGGCACGGGCCTAAGGGTAAAGCGAGGAGTGAAACCGTAAAGGGACATACTGAGCGACATGATCTAGGGACGTGCAGTGTAAACAAATGAACAGTGCACTACGAAGAGTATATATATCGTTCTACTCGAGGCATAGCAGGGTCTAGTTGCACAAGGCAAATGTAGCATGCGAGGGTCTATTTATAAGCAAAGTTTAATTTTCATGTTTTAACACAAGTAATACAAGTTGGAATTATTCCCTTAGCTAGGAGCGTTGTATTCTTATTAGCATGCAGGGGGTGATCCACCTAGCGACTAGCATGTATCATCCATATTTTAAGTGTGCTGGCTAAGCAAAGACAAGTTCATCGTAGCCACCCATCTTAGCGATGATTTGCCTCGGTCGAGCGATACTCCGAGCGAGCCTCTGAAAGTCCAAGCCGGAACTCCTGAAGGGCGAAGTCTGAAAATCCTTTTTGTCTCAAACGAGTATTCTCGAGTAAAGCGGGTCGGGTCGTTGCACTTGCGCCGTTTGAATCGGCTGTCCACTTGAACGGAACGGGTCGTCACAACCTCAGAAGCTTGCTCCTAAGTATTATGGTCCTTACAAGATTATAGCAAAGGTAGGGCCAGTGGTCTACAAGTTAGAGTTACCAGATGAGGCACTCTTACATCCAGTTTTTCATGTGTCTCAATTGAAGAAACACATTAGTGAGAGAGTGTCAGTGCATGATGGAGTTCCTCAGTCAAATGAAGCAATGTTGCAAGAACCTGATTGGGTATTAGAGAGAAGGCTGGTGCAGAGGAGAGGCAGAGCAGCTGTGGACATTTTAGTCCAGTGGAAGGAAGGTGCTGCAGAGACTGCTACTTGGGTACCCCTTGAAACCTTTGTAAAGGAATTTCCTCACTTTGACCTTGAGACAAGGTCAAAATAAGGGGGTGGGATTGTTAAGGGCCTATATTTTCCTTAGTATAGCTCAGTGTTAAGCTCAGAGTTCAGTGAGTTCAATGAAGCATCAGTGAAGTATCAGTTGAAGAAGAATATCAGAGCATTTGCATTTTCCTCTTTTGAATGATAATAAAGACCAGCCAGCTCAGCATATGTGTTGGCTCGACTTATACATATAAGCTAATAAAGTTGTTAGGCCAGGTCAGCAAAGTTTGTTAGGCCAGGTCAGCAGCAAGGTAGTTAGCCTATAAATAGGTATCAAGAAGAAGAGAAGGTGTGTAGGAATTTACTTGTCAACTGTATTCTTCTTTCTCCTTCTTCATCTAATCTCTTTTTTTCCCAAAATATTCTTGTCCTAGAAATTTCTCTACTCAATTCCCTTTTTTCTCAAGCAATTTCTGTTTCCTCATGGCAAATTCTAGTTCATCTACATCAGTACAAGGTATGTTTAGGGAAAGCACCTAATATAATCCACAATCATCATTATATATTCCGTAACGTTCTCATGTCAGAAATGATATCAGGTCCGCGCTCAACTTGAAACAGAATCTGTTGTCGACCTGAACTCATCAACTTCTTGGCCAAAGAAATCATGGACGAGCGAGAGAGCTTGTCTTGAACCTCAAGGCCACCTGGCAGAGTCAAGCCTACACACAAGGAGAGCACTTCGACCAAAATATGAGGATGGTGGCCCTCATGTAACAAAGGAGGGAGGGAGGAGGGAGTGAGGGTCAGAATATCACAGAATCTGTTTGGGACAGCAGATCTGCTCTTACACACAAGATGAGCGACAACATCCTCAGGTGGCACTTGGAAAATTGACCCACAGATGAAGCAAGCATTTATTTATTTAAAGCGAAATTTGACCCATACTAAGTTCAAAGAATTACTCCGGGCGGGACAACATCCATCCAGCTCAAGCCTCAGGTGGCACTTGGAAAAGCCAGAAATTTCCAGAAATATAATATTTTCAATACATGAACAAGCTGGCTTCAGAAGGGTTAGAATGATACCACAATATTATAGTGCATGAACAAATAGAAGATCTAAAAGAATCCAGCGAAGCCTCTATACTTGTACAGCTCAGTTAATGCTGTGTTTGCATTAAGGGCACCCCTTATCCAAGAACCTGAGACCCCCAGAAAGACTTTTTACCAAGACTGCACACAACCACCCTCATATACACACAAAAAAAAAGGTCGAGCAAAACTTATTCAGATTATATGCTACTTAAAAAGAGAGGCTTTACATGTAACTTTCCTGCCACAATACTGATACATCCTTAACAGAAGGCACTGACTAACAAAAGGAAAGGAACACTAGCTGTTACTTTTTGTATCTAGGGACTTCTCTGAGTGGAAGCATTGGCCTGGACGAGCTTGTGGGCAACCTCAAGGCCTTCAGGCGTTGGAGAGTCAGTTCCCAGCCATTGCTCGGAACAATATGGGTAAGAGAGGAGGAATCAAGGCTCCTCCCTGCGTCGAGGTGGCTCTGGTTGGCAACAAGAGACGCGCCATTCTGGTAACAGTCGTGGCACGTCTTGAATTTCTACATGCCCAAGGTCCCTTAGAGCCAAGGAGTCTGCCAAGGGGCAATAGACTAGCATCCAGATACTCACTGTCGCACATAAAAGCATCATGAAGAAGGCCAAGAACACGATAGCCTCGAATGCCACACTGCCTGGATGGACAAAAATAGAACATCCTAGAAGAATCACCCTGAAAGGACGTAAGACAATGATTGTAGAAACCAGCCAGTAGATCCTTTTTTGCAGCCCCTTGTTGATAACCAAAGACAGTAACCGAGCCGAAATGTACAAGGCAAACGCGATCAGGAGGACATCAAAAAGCCCTAGAAAAGCAGTGCCAAACAACGGGTAAGTGCACCTTGTTTCTCCATCGACCGATGAAGAAGTGTTGATGAAGTACTTCGGCATCTTTCTTCTCCCATCAATCTTCGTATTGAATTTGGGTCCAATGAAAAGGAGGCCAAGTTGCATAATGAGAACCGGAAGGCAGAAAATGAGGATGTACATAATGGTCTTCCTGTTCCATCTCTGGCTCAAAGTACCTGACTCCCTCTTCTGCAGCGAGCCACGTAGGAG
The DNA here is from genome assembly GCA_036927795.1 of Iris macrosiphon. Classification (NCBI taxonomy): domain Eukaryota; kingdom Viridiplantae; phylum Streptophyta; class Magnoliopsida; order Asparagales; family Iridaceae; genus Iris; species Iris macrosiphon. Next base: position 18,326,886 of record JAYESA010000015.1, on the reverse strand, counting down.
GATGACAATAGTGAGAAACATGCTTGGTTCTGCAAACCCTAGATTGAATACGAGGTAGAACTTGCAAACATTTTTCTGCCATGTTAAGCTAGAGAAGAAGTGCCTCGATACCTCTTTCAACAAAGTGAGTCTTCCTATCTCCCATAAACCCCACCAGATCACAACAAGAATAAGAGCAATGCGAGTAATCCAAGGGCCACTAAAATAACCTAGCTGAATAAGATCTCCTCTTTGGATCCTCAACTGAAGATAGATGGTTCGAAAGATGCAATATAGACCGAAAAGGGCAAGAAGAAAGACCAGAGCTACAGTCACCACACCGAATGCATCGGCAGCTAATCTGGTCAGGGGCATGAGCCAAAACACAGATTCCACGCATGCTCTCTGCAAGCATCAATACCAAAACGGAATGCAAGTACTCAAAACCCAGCCACCTTGTCAACCTTGTAGATTCACAATCCAGTAACAATCAGGGTTCTATAGTGGACTGCTTGTTACACTGCTATGCTTTCAACTTGTGAGATCACGTAACTCAACCCAAATCTCCCTGTGTACTAGTTTGCACAGTCAGTTCATTGCATTCACCAGTGACCCCTATGGATATATCAAATTCAAGACATGTAATTACCAAAATGGATGAAGGGCATGAAACATGAAACCTCACAAAAAATTGTACTACAGGTTGAGAATGAAACTTCAGAATTAAATGCCGCAACTTTTCAAAGAAAAGTAGCAAAAGTAAAAGAATCTTCTATGTAAGGAATCAATTCAGAAAAAAATGTCGGCTTCCATCAATTCTGGAAACATCTATCTTATCAAGGGAATAACATCATCATCCTAAAAAAAACTTGCTAATAAGTTATGCCTTTTACTAGAACTATTCAATGTCAGTAAATAGCACATGTTGTGACATCTAAGAATATAACATAATTTGCCTGCACATCAGAAAGTACCAACACTGACCTTCTCAAAGTTGTAAACAAGGACACGAGTTAGCAATTTTGGAAAAAGGATGCAAAATCATAAGAAGTAAGTTTGGATCTCCTTGTTGGAAAAAGAAAGTATATTTGACATCATTATTGTCTCTCTCAACTGAATCAATCTAAACATGGTTGATCTACAATGTATGCAAGTAATTGCTGTCAATTAACTATACTAGGCATCATCAAATTACTTCTGATGAAGGTAAAATTGTTAGGACTGTCAATGGGTTGTCATGCAAGTAACATACAAGTTCCTGCCACAAATTCTGGTTGACCCGACCTGCCTTACAAGGGGCCTTACCATAAAAACCAGGAACACCTATGATAAGTTGCCAGACACTCAATTGTCACAGAAGAATGTAGTTCTCCATATACGGTATCGAGTGCCGACACATATGTATTGGTCAGGAAAGGGTCTTCCATAAAAACCAAAAGGCCAATTGGCGCAAAGCGAGGAGCCAAAACTTTGCATTGGTCAAGAAGGGGAGTTCCATTGCATTGGCGGCGAGTGCAACCAACTGGCTGTTAGCACGACGACAAAAATCTAAGATAATATATTGCGGAAGTGTTTTCCATGGAAATTCAAAGCTCAATTGTCGGATAGTGGGTCCATACCACTCGCCGCGTCGTTCATGAATTCAAGACTCATGCAACCACATAGCCATGCCCAACTCTAGGCAATCGACGACCGGAAACCTAAGCCACATTGCACAGTCATCTTCACGAAAAAAGAAGAAGTCATATCACTAGATTTCTTCTTCGTTCCCACAGAAGATAAATCACCAATATCCTCTCTTTTCCAACATAGGGTCTCAAAATTCAAAACTTTAAGCTACCTAAAGCTCCGCATCCTCAGCCCCAGCAAAAAATATGGCAGGTACAGATCAGTAACAGCATACAAACCAAACTTTATGCCGTTTCTAGACTTAAAAATCCCCAACCCAGCATCAAGAACCAATCTTTTTACAGCAATTCTGAAGATTTCACATAAAATTCCTAATCCCACAAAGTAACGAACACAAAAGTAAGTGTCTTTAACAAATCACAGCCTCTTCTATCGAAAAAAAAAAAATCCTTTTTTGAATGGTTTGGCTTCAAATTAAACGTGTGATCACCCTAACAAATAAACAAACAATTCATGGGCTGAAATTTGCGGGGAAAAAAAAAAATCCTTTTTTAATGATTTAGCATCTACTTGAGAGAGGGAAGCAGCAACAAACCTAGGAATCCAAGCACGAAGACAGCGGGTCCGGGAGGGAGGCGATGAGGAGGGGAACCCGGATCCGAGAACCCGATAAGAAGATCTGTAGGTCTGGCAATGGAGAGAGAGAGAGAGAGAGAGCAAGAGAAAGGAAGGAAGAAAAAGAGAGAAGAAGGAAAATGGGTTGCTGACAGCCTGTCACCAGCTGTCAGGAGGTTCGGTTGGAGAGGTTCGGGCTAACACCGAACCTAAATTAAGTAGTTTGGCGCGGTGCTTTTGACGGTGAGTGAGAGGTCGGTTCAAAATTCCGACAGTAGAATTCTGTGGTTGATTTGGCCTAAAAATAAATATAATTATTTACACTAATTATTATATATTTTTGATCAGAAAATTTACTGTAGCAAAATAAATTTATATTAAATTTATCTAAACGAAATAAGTTTGAAAAATTTAGAAAAAAATCAGGCTCCGCCAACAGTGTTGGCGGAAAACACAACCGCTGTACACGTAAGCAGTAATTTTTTTTTTTTTTTTAAAAGTGGGCCCCACGGCCAATTTCCGCCAACAGAGTTGGCTGAAATTGGGGAGGGCCAATTTAAGCCAACTCTGTTGGCGGAATTGGCCCTGGGGCCCACTTAATTTTTATTTTGTTTGGTTTGGTTTGGTTTGGTTTTTTTAGTTTCTTTGGTTTGGTTTATTGTAATTAGTTATAAAAACATAATTCAAAACAAAACTAAATAAATTAAAATCCAAAACAAAAGAAAATAAAAAAACTAAATAAAAAAATGTTGGTTGGCTGGCTGTTGGCTAAAAAAAACAAAATAAAAAAACAAAATAAAAAAACTAAACCAAATAATAAAACAAAACCAACTCAAAAAAACCAACTACAAAAAACCAACCAAAACAATCCAAAACAAACCAACCCAAACCACCCCAAAAAAACCGTGGGCCCCACACCCCAAAATCCGCCAACTATGTTGGCTGAATTTTGGTGTGGGCCCACGGATTTTTTTGATGGTTTGGGTTGGTTTGTTTTGGTTGGTTTAGGGTTTGGTTTGATTATTTATTTTGTTTTATTACTTTATTTTTCATAATAGACATAACATAATTAATTTAAATGTTTCTAAATTTTTTTTGGAGATCGAAACATCATTTTAAATCTGTGGGCCCCCACATCCAATATAAATTTATTTCACTACAGTAAATTTTAAATATTCAAAAATAATATTACCGAAAGTCAAATTTGGAGGTCGAAACATCGTTTTTTGACGATTCTAAAATTTTTCGAAGTCCATCAAACGATGAAACTGTTTATCCCGTAGTACTTTTTCATACGGTCATTTTGGCTCAAACTGGACCTTGTTTCGATCTCCCAGTCAAAAGTTATGATACTTTAAAGTTTTAAAATTTATATTTTTGCCTGTAACATATGCGTCTTGTTTCGGATAAATTTTTTTTCTACATGATTTGTGTTACACTCGTCGAAAACATACAAATCGACTTATTATTTAACAAAAAATGATTTATAAACAAGTAGTTATGGCCGTTCGAAGTCTGTTCGACGGCAGACGTAATAGTCTTACGGCAAATTTTTAATATTATTATTTTTTAGCGTCTGTTAACGACGAAAAAATTTACGATATAAATATAATATTTATAAATATAAACGTCCAATTCATATTGATATTTTTTTCGTAATTTTTTAAACTTTTATGTTTTAGATGTAATTTATACAAATTTTGATGCTTTGGAAACAAATTTCCGAAAATAATATTTCTAAATATTTCTTTCCAATTAATTTATTTTAATTTTATTTCGTTAAAATAAATTTACTTAACTCTAATTACAAAATTAAACTAAACTAAATAAATAAAACAGAAATAAAACAGAAATATAACTAAATAAAACAGAAATATAACTAATAAACCAACAAAAAAACCAAACCAAAGAAAAAAAAAACCAAACCAAACAAAAAAAAAAAAAAAAAAAAGTGGGCCCCATGGGCCAATTTTCGCCAACTGAGTTGGCTGAAATTGGCCCCCCCCCAATTTCAGCCAACTCTGTTGGCGGAAAATTGGCCGTGGGGCCCGCGTTTTTTTTTTTTTAATTTTTTTGCTGTTTTCCGCCAACACTGTTGGCGGAGCCTGACTTTTTTCCCAATTTTTTCAAACTTATTTCGGTTAGATAAATTAAATATAAATTTATTTCGCTACAGTAAATTTTCTGATTTTTGATTTATAATATGGGATATTCTTTTTTTTAAAATATTACCGTCACAATTTTTCTTTTAGAAAAATAAAATAAAAATAGTGGTAATAAGTGTTATAATTTTTTTTATATCTTAAAGTAAGAATATTCTGTGTAATAAATTAAAAAAGTATGATTAGTCAGTGTAATATGTTTAAAAGCAAGAATTCCAGGTATTATAAATAAAAAATATAGAGCTAGTTAGTGTAAATAATCCAAATAAATATCTATATCAAGCGTCTTCTTTTTTTACACTTTTAAATATTTCATTAGTTTTTAATCAGTAAAGAGTTATTTGTATTTAACACTCCCCCTATTTATTATTCTTAACTCTCTTATCCTCTATTTTTAATTTAATTACTATAACCCTCAATTCATACATTAGCAAAATATTTTTGTATTTACCTCTCAATGAAGGTTAAGAGAGTTATGAATATCAAATGGGGAGAATAAATACAAATAACTCACAAGTAAATATGTAGTTAGAGGAAGAACTAGCCATTCAATTTCGTGGAAAAAAAAATTATAATATAAATTTGGATCTAGTCTTTCACTGTGGGAGCATATTTAAGAAACAAATAAAATATTGTTAGCTACAAATTTTAAAAAGAAGAACATTTTAAAAATTAAACATCAATTTAAAGAACAAATCAGAGTAATTTAAGATAAAATGTATGAAAAAAACGTGCGACGCTGGATCCCAAGATAAAACAACCCATCTTACTATCTAGTTTTTGCTATATATATGTTTTTTATTTTATTTTGGATATGTGTTTATTTAGATTAATATATTGTACTTAGTTTAAATATAATTTGAATATATTTTATGATTTACTATATATTCAGGTAGTTAGAATAAATTTTTAAAAAAATATTAACTATGTGAGAATACATACACGAGGGAATGTTTAAGTGTGGGATCTCTCTCTATCTCACTCTCTCCATATATATATATATATATATATATATATATATATATATATATATATATATATCAACATTTGCTATTTTTTAGAACATGTGGGAATGTTTAAGTCTCTCTCTCTATATATAGTAGTAAATGCACGTGCGTTGCACGTAAAATAAAATTTACCAATATTATTATAAAATAGGTTAAATATTTAAATATATTTTAATTATAATTTATTATGGATATATTTCTACTATTTATAAAAAGTCTTGAAAAGACTAGCCGTTACGTATATCTTCACGTAATTAAAAATTAAAAAAATTTAACTAATTATTTAATTACATAATATTATATAATTATAATCAAATATCTCTTCTAGCACATATGGTTAAGGTGAGAGGCACTCTTCTTGGTTGGTCAAGTTTGATTTTCCATGATGTTATTTATAACAAAATTATTTTTTTTCGACAAATTTTTTACGTAATATTAAATTTTTAAATAAATGGTTGAGTATATACAAACGGCTCCCAACTCCCACCATTTTATAAATGAAAGAAATAATACGTCATCGTAGCTCGATCCACTGATCTTCTGTCACCCAGCTAAGGTCTTATACCTCTCATCGGTAACCACAATAGCCACTCGAGTATATATATATATATATATATATATATATATATATATATATATATATATATATATATATATATATATTTGGGTGTGATATGGGCGCTCCCGCAGGACAATCGTTTCCATCAGGACGTGATGTCGCGCGAGCCCAAGCTGCGTCCGCGCAAGGCCATGATCCGAACAGGCGGAGAAATAGCTAAGCCACGGAGTTGCACAGATAGTCTCCAATGCAGCAAAAATTTGAACAATACGAGTAAACGGTCATTCGATAAATAGTTGACAAGGTCATATAGCGGAAGCTGTGAGCACCCTAATTTTTATATACGATTATTTTGGTAATTAGCAATTAGCAATTATTATTATTTACTTATTTTAAATATTTATTTGGCATTTTATTGAACTATAGAAACTATTTGTCATAGTCTTAAGATTTTTAGTACAGCACTAGTCCTTACCTTCCAACCAATTTTGCATAGTAGACTTAGACGAGCCCAATTAGGCCAATGCATTGATTTTCATGCCTAAAATCACAATCATATGCTTCGTTTTGGTTGTACAAATTTTGCAGCGCAAAATCTAAAAATTGACAATTTAGCACCTTACCGTTGCGTACGATTTTAATGCGAAATGCCAACCCTTTTCGTCCAACCTTCTTCATATCCATGAGTCTAACTGGACCTAATATGACCATGTTAAGGGTGTCCCATTCATTTAAATCTTTACATGCTTTATAAATATCACATGATTAAAATCCTAGTTTTAAATACCCAATTTTTATTTTTGGAAACCGAATCCTTGCATATCTTTTGTGCACCTTAATTAAATTAAATTAAATAATTAAATAATGAGCCTAATGATCATTAGAGGTCTAACAAACCTTAATGTACCCTCAAACATACTTCTCTTTTGGGCCCAAATCAACTCCAAACAACCAACATCCATAGGCCCAACAAACTAGTATATATATGTGTGCTCCTTTCATTTCCCAAGGCCCTAGCCACCCCCTCCTCCTTCATGAATGACCACAGTAGCTTCCCCTCCTTTTTTTACATCTTCTTTTCCTCCTCCCCCTTTACCACACCTTCACGCACCCCCATGCACCTCTAGACCACCCATTGGCCGACCCCTTTGCACCCGAAGGCCCCATTTTGGCCGCCAGGGTGTTGTTGTTGTTCGCAGAAGTAAAAATACATAAAAACCCTCCAAAAACTATATTTTATTTATCTATTTGAAGTCCCCTAGTGCTCCGTTGAGTTTCGCGAAGTTTAGAGTTTGTTTGGTACTCTGCTTGGCCGTAGTCGCGAAAAAGGTCCCCGTCGTACTCGCGTATGTGTAAGTTTTTCAACTCCGATCATTTTCATATTTTTCCATGAAATAAAAACTTCTGTAGAGCCATGTTAATGTTAGATATTGATTAGAAAATTTTTCATGCATATGAAACCATAATTTTATGTACGAAACTACCCATAGTTGTTGAACAACCTAGACACGGACACGGTGCATCACTACTAGTTGTAGTCCTTTGAAGGTTGTCATATTTTAATTATGTAAATAAATTTTAGAATTTAATATATTAAAATTATATAATATTTAATGTATTATTTTATTATTAATGATATTTTGATACTAATAGGGTAGTTGCATGCATAAACTACGCGGTGTAGTTGACTAAAATAACTAGTTGTAGTCCGTAGAGACTTTTTGGCATGCAATAATGTTGGGTTAGCTATTTTCATAAATTTATAAATATTTTTAGAATATTAAACATATTAATTTTAGTATAATATAATGGCAGGATGATAGTTTGAGATGTTCCATGCATATATAAGTAGAAATAGAATGAGTTGTATACTAGTAAGCATAGATTAGATAATGCACTTACAACACTTTGGAACCAAATAATATGGTAATCCATATATGGTTAATTATAAATTTTTGTGTTTGTAAATGTGTTCTTGACTAGGTCTTAGATTAAGACTTGAGAGCAACTTCGAGACCGCAGGCAAGTATACCTTGCCACAGTACTGTTTAGTTACATTCATTTTTTGTATATTTTTTTTTGTTTATTTCTATTTATTTTGCTATATATAAAATGGCGTATCCAAGAAAGACTTGGGTGCAATGACGGTTGCGTCATCTTTTGTCGCTTATTTTTATTATGCATGTTGACCTAGTTTTTACGATACCACCCCATGATTTTGAGACATCCTTATGTTTCATTTGGCTGTGACACATTTGTTACATGAGTTGTGAGTCTCATGTAGGACACAGACTTGCGTATTAGGCTGGCCATCTGTACATAAAGGTCGTACGACGAATAAGGAATAACTGCTGATAGATATATATTATTTTAGCAGACTTAGCAGTGACTAGAGGTGTAGCGTGTTATGGATTGACACGTTAGTAGCATTGGGTGGGGGAGAACAATGAGTAAGCGTATGTGACTCCTTTGCACTTTTTCTTATTTGTCCGTAAGCTCCGTTGGAGACGCGAGGCGTTATGACCCCTTATATATATTGCAGGCCTATGACGATCGAAAGACGTTATGTCCGAGGCCCCTGGATCTCCAAGAGAACTACGCTCATCCCATTATATTAGTCAGATAGTTCATACGTGAAAAACTTGTTCTTAAATTGCATATCACATAGACTGGTTAGGCAACCATGTTGGATATTTATTTTAAGTACATTATTGGCATGCTTTTATGTATCTTGTTACGTCCCTCTGAGGATATTTATTTTAAGTACACAATCTCCTTGCCAATTCCTCTTTTTCAAGTGCTCCTTGCAAATCCAAGCTCCAAGCTCCAATGCTCTTCAATTGATGGAAATGAGAGGGAATGTGAGAAATTAGGTTAAAATTTGATAGAGGGATGAAATAAATTGGGGATATACTAAATTGGGGATCTAAAATGAGTGGAACAAAATGAAAAAGAGAGAGAAACTCCTCTACTTATGTGGCCGGCCCCCCTTGGCTCCTCTCCCAAGCAACAACAATACTCCACTATGCCCTACTAGTTAATTATGAAGAATAATTATGGAGGGCTATATTGGAAAGTCTATAAACAAATGCAAATTAAGCTAATCTCGTTAATTAACTAAGGGATAAGTCTAATTGGGCTAGTCCAATGTTGGGCTCAATATGTCATGACTAATCTAATTGGGTTCACTAATGTCAAGTCAAAATAACTAGGGTAGCCCACTAACTAAAATAAATAAATAGCTCAAGCACAAATATTAATTATTAGCACAATAAATAAATATTAATCACTAAAAAATAAAATATAGGCAAAAAGATAAAAAATACTCCCATTTAGAAATGTGGGGGTGACAGGGTCTGGTCGTCGCACTTGTGCCATTTGAATCGGCTATCTGTATTGATGCGGAGTGGGTCGTTACACCCCGTCCCCCTCAGGATCGACGCGGACCCCACGCGAGCCCCGCACGGGCCTCAAAATCCGACGTGCGAGGGGAACGGGACTTCGACGGGACTCCGCGGACGAATTTTTTGATCCGCCCCATATATATATATATATATATATATATATATAGAGAGAGAGAGAGAGAGAGAGAGAGAGAGAGAGAGAGAGAGAGGAGGGGGGGGGAAAGTATTATTCAAACCCTTTTTTTTAGCAAATTAGATTTGGGAAGGAGATGCATTATGGGAAAAAATAAATAGAAAAAGACTTTGTAGTTTACGAATGGTTGATTGAGGAAGAAGATGACAGGGACGGCCCCGACCCAGGATAAACTGGCAAACATTTTATAAATCATGTCATGTGATTAGTAATATAGCTAGAATTTTAATCCGGGGGGGGGGGGGGGGGGGGGGCAATATTTACTACTAAGATTGTGTTTTATTGGACTTTTTTTCATGAAATTTTTTTCTGTCACTAAATTTACACCATTTGTAGTGTTTGATAGCTTATATTTTTCATGAAATTATTTTCCAAAAAAATATAATTTTTCATATTTTTCTCTAAAATGGTGGAAAATAAAATTTACCCAAACTATAGGAAAATATTATTTTCTATGAAAATTGATATTTTTCGTAGAAAATAATAACAATCGAACACCAAATTAAGTTTTTCATGATTTTTTTTCAAAATTTCATGGAATGTTTTTCCTAGGAAAAAATTTCATGAAATTAATTTTTTTTCAACATATTTTTCACCTTGCAATCAAACGTATAATAAAATAATAATTTTTTTGGAAGAAACCTATATCAAAACGGTATAACGTTAGTATACCGGCGGTGGTAGAATTTTTTTAAAAAATCTGGAACAATTTTACTTTGTTTTTCATTTGTTATAATTGTTAATAAATTTTTTGTCTATATTCACGAGCTTCTTTTGTGACTAAAGGTCCTAAATCACTAAGGCATGGTAAAAGGGACTTGAATACAAATAACTGCAAACATCTATTAACTGCTGGTCCCTTGTACATACATATTTTTATACACTCATTTATTTACTATTTTTATACACTCATTATTTACTATTTACTGGTGGTAACTTCTAGTAATTCCAAGTCCCAACAGCCTCCTAGAAAAAAAAAAACCAGCCTGGTTTTATTGGCTCAAAACCAAGCTAAAGAAAAGCAAACCTTACAAAGCAGCTGCAGCGGCAACTGCAGCTTCTCCTCTCCTCCATGCCCTCTCTATCCTCAAAACCTCATGTCCCCAACTCTTCAACTTCCTCCAGCCACAATTACTATCTACTAGACTCTGGTACGTAGTTCCTAGGCTTGGATGACCAGCTGCTTCTTGATTCCTCCTTTGACGATGACGACCACAACAACAACAGTGCCCATGAGCTAGTCATGAAGCAGCAGAGAAGCCTCTTTGGAGGCTTCCTCAAGCATGGAAAGTCTGTTGCTGCTGCTTCTAAGAATGTAGATCAGGAGCAGCAAAGCAAGTGGACTGGATGAGCCTCAAGGTGGCCAAGACTAGTAACAACAACAGTGCCCATGAGCTAGTCATGAAGCAGCAGAGAAGTCTCCAGGATCTCTATGTCTCAATCATCAACCAAGAAACAGTAAGAATGAGCATGTGATATAAAACAGATAGACGTCCCTGACGCTTTATCAGAATAATAATGAAACTAGTTATACAGGATGGTATACTAGTACATTGCCAAAAGTATATGACTGTAAGTCAGCCGTGGTCTGAATAATATACAATCATGTAGAGGAACTAATGTCCAGATAAACCGACTAACAAGTGTCGTCGGCTAAACGCCAAAATTAATATAAAATGATACTCATAGTGGGGAAGTAGAAATCCACTCAAGTTTCTCGGCGGACATCCTTCTGGTGTGCACCATCGATCAGATACAAGACAGGATTCTCGGACTCTGCTACTAAACCTGGCCAAACAAAACCAACGGGGTCAGGCCCCGACTAGCAAGCACCACAAAGGAGCACAAGTGAATGAAGCAAAACCAATAAGATACATAAAATAGGAAAGTCCGTGTCACAACGACAAGCGTATGACCTTTCATCGGAGCAGTAGGACACCCCTACAACCAAACAAAGGCAAGAGGTGTCGCACTACTCCGAGACAGGGTACGACTAACCAATTATGAACACAACGAAGATATAACACATCAATATAATCTAGAGCACACATGCCATAATACAAGCTAAGATATAGATATAATATGCAGCTTCGGTACATGACATATTGTGACACATTGACGCAACCCTAAACCAAACGAGGACAAGAGTTGCATCGTCGCACCGTAATAGTTCAGGTCCCTAGACTACCAGCACATACACTTTTAGATCGACCAATCAATCATACGGCTTGTTATATGGAGTCTGAGTTATCTCAGAGATAATATATAATAAGTATCCTCAGATCACGTCATTGTCGAACATGAGTTAACCGAACCAAATAAATAAAACATGCACTTGCAGAATGCACCAGTCCCCCATAGGGCCATCGTACTTAAAACATGGTAGTAGCGGTTCCAGTGTTCCTATAGTGAAACAGTAGCTCGGCATTAGAATAGTCAGATACTGTCCTCCACTAAGGCAGATGATATATAGTATCTGTGGTGGCCAACCCACAGCGCACTTAGAATGAATCTCTGTGGGAAGGTTCATTGGCATGATCTCGGGATACCGTTCCCTCCCAATGTTACTACACTTTTAGTTACCTAATTACCCTATGTTGTTGTTGAAATCTCAAGACGTGGGCACATGAGAATTTTTCTTAAGATGTTGTACAAAGTATGTGCACGCTAGATACGAATCCATGGAATTCAAATATGGATTCACCCGAGCGTGTATGCAACATTCATACAATCAATATCCTAGCCATGCTTTGGTAGTTGACTCGCTTATTATGTCCGTGCTGGAAAGACAATGTATATATTTATAATATCACGCGTTCTAAAATTTGGAGGCATAATCACTTAACACGTGACAAGATGTGTCGCACCTCGACGTACATTAAATCATAAACAAATTTCAGGCAATAGTGGTATCAGCACGGATACAATATTCGAGTCCAATCACCAAACTTGCAGTTGGTCATATCAGTCTTATTACATGGGGACACTTGGTCCAAATATAATCTCCTCAAATCAGGTACACCGACTATCGATCAATTGGAAGTCTAAATATGAAATTCATGAATTAATTATTATGTTGTTGAACGTGAGTAAGGAAAAAGTGTGAACTACTCTAGCAGATCCATAATCCTTAAACCAAACAAGGACCGGGATTGCAAATCCTCTCCAGAGTAGAACTACGCCCCTCACTCTATCCGATGAACAAAGGATAAGTTATCTACTAATCTGAGTTTACTCTGGGTTACCACATGGTCTACTACAGCATATAATCATACTACACACATAGTCAGTTCTAGCACATAGCCAGGTCTAACACAGTCTGGTTACTAAGTCCATTCTTCTTAGAATAACACAACAAGAAGCCACGATCAACCACATAGGGTATGACAAAAAATATTTCAAATAAAATAATTAAGCCCAAAAAATCGTAAAACGTGTACATAGATTACAAAGGTCGCATAGGATCACATACGCGTATGAGAAGTGCACGCAAGGATTGCCGCATGGGTTAGGCCGCATGCACTGATCAGGCGCATGAGCAACTGGCGCATGGACGCGCTGGCCGCATGCTCCTAACAAAAGTCCACTCTCCAAGCGCCGAAGGGACGGACAAATAATGTAGTGTCAGTGATGTGACATAAAGTGACTGTTGCAATAAAGTATGTCAAAAGAAAATACAAAACCAAATAAATAAGTACCAACGGTTCAGAACCATGCGTCCAAGAAAATAAGTGGCCACATGCTCTCTAGGCCGCATGAGTGTCGGTGCCGCATATGGAGTCAATGTCGCATGGAGGTCTCTTGAACTTAGCAAAATTCTCATTCGATCAGCGAGTGAAAGTACAAGGTGTTCAAGGACACTTGTGTAAATCAGCAGTCATGCGTCCAACAAGATGGACGCATGCTGTCAGTATGCGACAAGAGTTCTGGTCGCATAACCCTCTCGGGCCGCATGACACTCGCAACCGCATAGCTCACTGGCCGCATGCGAACTTCGTCTTCTCCAGACAACAAGTTCAGCCATGACGGAAAAGTTCCAAAAATCCAAAAAAATATTTTCTTCATAAAAACTTTATTTTAACTCTGAATCCAATGAAACAAAAGCCAAAATACTCAAAATGAAATGCTTTAATATAAGAAATAACTAGTTTTTGAAACTACTAAGTTTTAGTAAATCAAAACCAAGAAAAACTCATAGAACACATAAAAATCATAAACTTGAAACTCAGATCTACAAAGATTTACACATAAAAATCCAAAACTCCAAGAACTAAATATGATCAACAACTCAAGGAGAACATTTTCCATCAAATATATTTTTTAAACCAACATATATATAAAAATCCAAAAAATAATAGCTTCACCACTTTGAGCAAGATGTAATTGCTTTGGTGGACTAACAAACCTCTTCCTAGAACCAAGTCTAGGGATAGGACTTAGGATTTCGGTCAAGGGGTGCTCTTGAGGGAAAGAGGAAGAAGAAAGAAGAAGGAAAGTGGAAATGAGGAAGAATGAGAGAGGAGAGAGAAAACTACATATATATACCAAGTGGAGAAATAAGGTTAGCCCTAGGATTAAGTTGTCATGCCCCAGTCCTAAAATATCGAGGGACTAGACACATGACAATGGCCAGCAGCACACACCGATGGGCAACCCAATTTAATGGACCCATCAGGGTGTACTTAAACTGTAAAACAACAGTAAGGGTCTAATATACTAATCTCATCCACAGAAATGAATACATCAATATAAAATATAATCAACATCAATGTCTCAATAAAACATAACTCGGGGAACAACCCGATAATGAGTTTGATATAATGGTTCAATAGACAAGAAATAAAGAGTATAACAATAACAAATACTGAGTATGGATAAAGTATATACTCAGAAGAAATCCTCGGCGATCACCTCATCTTCTAGATCTAGTACTGCTCTAGTGGCTGCTCATGTTCCGTACACCTCGGGGTAGATCTCTTCTGCTATTCCTGGGGACATAATCCGAATCCAGGCCCTCAGGGGACATAGCAAGGTACAAGAATAACTCAAGCCATAATAAATGCAGTACAATAATAAATGAATCCATAGGGTAAACTATATAACCAGCTAAGTGATATGCAAGATGAGAGCATCACTAGAACTCAGGCTGAGACCACTACAAGCTCGGTGTCGGAGAGCCGGTAGCAGTGATATCATGTAGTTGTCTAGCTCGGAGAGAGATTACGACACCGTCATAATATAATCAACCTATAGCTTGTGTGTCTCTCCCCACCCAATGTAATCACACGTCTCATGTACATGACACGCAAGATCATATCTAATGCAGCAAGTCATAATGAGATCTAAGCATGTGTATAAAGAATATGTCATGAAACCTGTAACCTATATAGAATCACTCAGGAAGATTCTATCTCATGAATAGTGTCAGGTGTCCTGAGGTACGACGTACTTGATAAGGCAAGCACGAGAATGTATAGGATCTCGATATCTATGTCTATGTGACATTACACAACTCCGCGTACAGTGTTGACACCCGAATATTATTCGGACGCTAAGTAATGTCACACGGTCCTAGGTTGAACAGAGATATTACAGTAATAAATCAAGAGAATAGTATAAACAAATGCTGCAAGTATGGCAAGGTACACTTGTCAGAGATTCTGACTCCAAATGCTGCTCTGGTATCAGCGGGATTTGCAGGTACTCCTCCGGTTGCTGAAATAAACGTTACCAACAGGTTCAGAAGATATCAAATAACTAGAATTGCCTATCCATAAGTCCAATTCGGACACAGGAGCAAAAGTGACAGTTTCTTGTCAAAGCGGGGTCCACATGTGGCCCGCTTCGCACCGAAAAACGTGTCAGAGACAATGTTCTCCAAATTTGTCAAACTTAGTGTCCACAAGTCTAGCACGACGATACGAACCCAACGAAATATCCAGAACTGGATTCAGATGAGCCGATCACAAAATTGTCCGTCAAGTGGAGCCGTGGGGCCCACGATACGCGATTTTGTCAACGTTCTCAGAATCGAACCAAACTTGGGTCACAGGACCAGCGTATTGCTTCGAGTCCGATGGCGTAAGTTTCATTTTGATACGACGTGCGTTGTAAACCCCCTGATTTTCATGAATTTTTAAATTTGGATTTTTCATAATTTTCTGGAATTTTTTGGAATTTTTCTGTAATTAAATTCAGGTATTTTAATTATTAAATAATTTTTAAATAATAATAAATAATATTAAAATATTATGAAAATAATATTTTATGGTGTAAAATAGAAAATCAGACATAGGGTAATTTTCCAGGAATTTATTGGACACCGGATGGATTTTAAAAGTCCTAAAAACAAATTAATTAATTAAACCAATTTGAACCATATTGAACCCGGTTTATTTGGCCTGAACCGAACCGAACCGGCCGGTCCAACTGAACCAACTGAACCGGACCGCCCTAACGGGTCGGGCCGGGTCAGCCCAACCCGCACCCGTCCGCCCGCAGAACCCGACCCGCATCTCCTTCTCTCCCAAACGTTCCTCCCCGACTTCTCAACTCCGGCCGCCGGCAGCCGCGCCGCTCCGGCTACCCGAAACGGCTGCCGTGCCCGCTCCCTCTTCCTCTCCCCGCAACCGTCGGCCGCCCCTCCGCCTCCTCTGTCACGCCCCGATTTCGTCTAATCGATAATCGTCCCCCGGGCGTGATGCCGTGCACGCGTAGGGCGCGCGTGCACAAGGCCTTAGGCATAAGGATATTCTTTAGAACGATGCAACAGAGTAGACATATAAGATAACACAAGGTTGAGGCATAGAAAAGTTTCTCTTTTATTCATAATGAACATCTTTTTACATTGCTTGACTCAAAAGTATAAAATGCCCACGGGCTTACAAACTTGGACGCAAAATGAGATAGCCGATCCATACATTATGTCCCTTTACATAGATTTAAAAACGCAAAACCACCTTGGGTGCGAGTAAGCACCATCGCCTTAGCGATATTCAGCAACAGAGAGAGTGAAAGGCTTCTAGCTTGAGCCTCCAAAAGTCTTGGCTACGAACCGCCAAGGATCCCAAAAGTTCGGAGTGAGCTTCAGCTCCTCGCCGCGTCGCCTTGCGCCGGGGAACCTGCTACAACGAGGGTCAGTACTTCGGAAAGTACTGGTGAAGGCTAGCTGCTCAACTTTACCAAGCTCATGAGATGAGATCTAATGAGTATGCTACAATTATGTTCTTAGGTGGGTTTCTATTCTTGCCTAGTTCAGATTTCATTTAGCAGGTATGCAAGAACAAAATAACATAACTTCACATGCCACCGTTCGGTGGCTTTACCTGTCCCGTCTGAACCACCTGTACAACTTACCATAGCCTTCCCTGCCACGAAGACATAGTTAGTCTGCACAGTTTAAATATACACAAATTCCTTCTTTGTTGTTCTACCAGCCATCATGGGTTTAGTCTGGGCTGGCGGCGACGCTTGCAGCGCGGGTAGCTAGCCCCGCTACAATTCCCCGCTCCCAGTACTAAGAAAGTAGATTCCGCCCGGGTCGAAACGGTCCGGTGCCCCGGAACCGCTCGCAGGAACCTGGATCCCCTGTGCACAAGAATTCCCATGACCATTTCTATGACTCTACCTCATAGATTTACTTACTAGCCATTTAAAGAACATCATGTACGAAACTGCTTTACTGTACTATAACAATCAACCAATAGTTATATGAAATAACATGCAGCAGTTTATAGAAGAACACTTTGAACTATCAATAGATACCAACCCATTAAACACCCAACGAACATGCATGCATCAATAAATTTATGCAAGGATTGTATGACAAGCAATGGGTGTTCCAAGCCTACTTCTTATCTTATCTTGTTATCCAACTTGTTACTTAATTGGTATCGTTTGATTGAATGCCCAACTGAGTCAGTTTTATTATGAACGGAGCCCTTGAAAAGAAGGTGCTTATCGAAATAGAGCCACTCACAAGTTTGTTTGAACAGGAAGAAGAAGGAGAGACCCCTAAGACTCCGCTCGCGCGTCGTCTACACGATCACCTGCACGCACCAACGGATGATCAATACTTCCTGCTTCGGTCTCCAAGACTCGATACGAAATGCGAAATCCTAAGAACGAAAGCAATGAAATCCATTAAAACCGTTCAAGAAAACGCAAGTCATAAAACCAACAAGAAGGCAACCAAGCGGCACGAAAACGGACAAGAAACCAGCGCAACGGAAAGGCCCCTCTCGACTCTGCCGCCGAGTCCATCCTCGAGGCACAATCCATCGTATATGGGACCTGATTCCGAAGAAACCAATCCATAACGAGGAAAGGATCTTAATTCAATCTGTCCCGTTCGGACGGTCGTAAGTATTTCTTGGCCGCGCTCCCCGAATCGGGGGAACGGGGCATTACATCATAACCATCCAAAAGAAAGTTTCGTCCCGAAACTTAGGAATAGAACCTACCACTAAGGAATAATGAGGGGAACCTTTCCCTCATATCAGCTTCAAGTTCCCAGGTCGACTCCTCGACCGAGTGGTTCCGCCACAGGACGCGCACTAGCGAGACGGTTCGGTTCCGCAACTGCTTCTCTTTACGATCCAAAACTTGGACAGGCTCCGCTGCGTACGACAAGTCCGCTTGCAGATTCAACTGCCCCAAGTCGACTATGTGGTTCGGGTCGTGTACAAACTTTCTCAGCTGTGAAACGTGAAAAATATTGTGTACTTCTGATAGGGCAGGCGGCAAAGCAACTTGATAGGCGACCGGAGTAACCCGTTTGAGAATTTCAAACGGCCCAACAAATCTCGGACTTAGCTTTCCTTTTACTCCGAATCGCATGACTCCGCGCATAGGCGAGACTTTCAAGAACACATGGTCCCCTTTAAAGAATTCAAGGGGGCGACGTCGAGCATCAGCATAACTCTTTTGTCGGCTTTGTGCTGTCTTCAACCGTTCACGAATCAACCGAACATTTTGTACGGTTTGTTCAACCAGCTCCGGCCCGAGGATTTGCCGTTCTCCGACTTCGTCCCAGCAGATTGGTGACCTACACTTCCACCCATACAAAGCCTCGTACGGAGCTATCTCGATGCTGGACTGATAACTGTTGTTATATGCAAATTCGGCCAGCGGCAGGTAGACGTCCCAACTTGACTTCGAATCGATCACGCAGAGGCGCAACATGTCTTCTAGTATCTGATTCACTCGTTCCGTCTGACCATCGGTTTGTGGATGATAGGCTGAGCTAAACTTCAACTTGGTCCCCATCGCCAGCTGAAGGCTCTCCCAGAAGCGCGAGATGAATCGCCCGTCCCGATCTGATACTATAGAAACTGGCACTCCGTGCAGCCGGACTATCTCGTCAAGGTAGGTCTGGGCGAGGCGATCGGCGCTCCAAGTACTTTTGATGGCAATGAAGTGTGCAGACTTGGTTAACCGGTCGACGATAACCCAGATTGCGTCGTTCCCCCATTGCGTCCTTGGCAGGCCAACAATAAAATCCATGCAGATGTGCTCCCACTTTCATTCCGGGATAGCAAGATTTTGCATCTCCCCGCCCGGTCTCTGATGCTCTGCTTTCACCCTTTGACAAGTTATGCATTGGGACACAAAGAGTGCGACATCTTTCTTCATGCCGTGCCACCAGAAGGTCGTTCGGAGGTTCTTATACATCTTCGTGCTCCCGGGATGGATCATATAGGCCGCGTAATGAGCTTCCGCAAGGATCTCCTTTCTAAGTTCTGAATCATCGGAGACGCATAGCCTTCCTCTCACCCGCAATGCTCCATTTTCATCTACAGCAAAGTCCTTCGCCTTCCCCGCTAGAATCTGCTCGTGCATCTTCGTTAGGAAAGGGTCGTCTTTCTGAGTAGATGTGACCCGCTCTATTAGGTTGGGTACGAATCGCATCTGAGCGACCCGCGCGCCACGATATCGAATTCGGAGTTCGATGCCCAACTCTTCTAAGTCCCTTCGTAACCTGCGATCGACTGACAGAGACCCAACGAAGATCCGACTCAGAGCATCCGCTACAACGTTCCCTTTTCCAGGCGTGTAGTCTATCGTCAAGTCGTAATCTTTTATCAATTCTAGCCATCGGCGCTGACGAAGGTTGAGGTCCGTCTGGGTGAATAGGTACTTTAAGCTCTTGTGATCAGTATAAATTCGGCAAGGCACTCCATAAAGGTAGTGTCGCCACAATTTCAAGCCAAAGACAATTGCCGCTAATTCCAGGTCGTGTGTAGGATAATTTTTCTCGTGCTTCTTTAGTTGCCTGGAGGCATAAGCTATCACTCGATCTCGCTGCATAAGTACACACCCCAAACCTTGCCCGGACGCGTCGCTAAATATTTGGAATCCCGAGATCTCGTCTGGTAGTGCAAGTAACGGGGCAGAGGTGAGGCGATGCTTTAACTCTTTAAACGAAGCTTCGCAGTCGGCGGACCACTCAAATGCGACTCCCTTTTGTGTGAGGCGAGTCAGAGGTAGTGCAAGTTTGGAAAAATCCTTCACGAACCGTCTGTAGTAGCCCGCTAGCCCGAGGAAGCTTCGAATCTCGCTAACGGATGCAGGTCGCTTCCACTCGATAATGGCCTCCACCTTCTTCGGATCGACTGAGATGCCTCCCGCAGAAATGATGTGCCCGAGGAAAGATACACTACTTAGCCAGAATTCGCACTTACTGAGCTTAGCATATAGCTGGTTGTCCCGAAGAGTTTGTAGCACGGTCCGCAAGTGCTCTGCATGTTCTTCCTCACTCTTCGAATACACCAAGATATCATCGATGAATACTACTATAAACTTATCGAGATAGGGCCGGAACACGAGGTTCATTAAACTCATAAAGGCAGCGGGTGCATTGGTTAATCCGAACGGCATCACCAGGAACTCATAATGGCCATAGCGAGTTCGAAAAGCTGACTTTGGCACATTGTCTGGCTTGATCTTTAGTTGGTGATAGCCCGAACGGAGGTCGATTTTAGAGTATACCGTGGCAGCTTGTAACTGATCGAAAAGATCGTCTATTCTTGGAAGAGGATACTGGTTACGAATGGTTGCTTTATTCAATTCTCGATAGTCGATGCAGAGCCGCAACGAGCCATCCTTTTTCTTTACGAATAGTACTGGGGCACCCCACGGAGATACACTAGGCCGAATGTATCCTCGATCTAGCAAGTCTTGCAACTGTACTTTAAGCTCCTTCAATTCTGCCGGGGCTATTCGATACGGCGTCTTAGAAATTGGTCGAGTCTCTGGGAATGTGTCTATAGTAAACTCTGTCTCTCGATCGGGCGGCATGCCTGGCAACTCGTCGGGGAACACATCAGGAAAATCCGCCACAACGGGGATAGACTCAACGTTTGCGCAATCTTGCCGAGTGTCTCGAACGGACGCTAAGTACCATTCGCAGCCGGAGTGAATCATCCGTCGAGCAGACATTGCTGAGATCACCATGCAGGCATTCGACGCTTTCGACTCAGGACTGCACGCGAAGCAAAATTCGGTCTCGCCGGGCAAACGAAACATGACTTCCTTTTTCGCACAGTCGATTGTAGCTGAACAAGCGCCGAGCCAATCCATCCCCAGAATAAGATCGTAGTCCCTTATGTCTAGAACTATCGCATCTAATGACAATCTCCGTCCCCCGATGCAAATGTTACCTTCACGACAGACTAAGCGAGCCGATAAATCTACTCCCGAAGGAGTGCTAACACTTAGGTTTAAGCCTAGCGGTGTCATAGGGAATGTGTGTTCGGCGGCAAAATCCGCCGAAATGAAGCTATGTGTTGCACCAGAATCAAACAATACTCGAACAGGTACGTTATTAAAAAGTAATATACCTGACACCGTCGTGTTCGATGCAAGTGCCTCGTCCCGAGTCAAAGCATAGACTCGGCCCTGAGCGTTTTGCGGTGCCTGGTTTGCTCGTTGAGTTTGCCCCTGACCCTGAGCTGAGTCATTGTTCTGCTGCGGACGGTGTGAAGATGGATCGTTGGAACGTGTTGGACAATTACGAGCAATGTGGCCCACCTTGCCACACTTGAAACATCCTCCTCTACCCGCGCGACATTCGCTGATGTGGTGTCCTGGCTTGTGGCAGTAAGCACAATTTTGTCCTTGCTTCTTTCCCTGATTCGAGTCTTGGGAGCCGCCGCTGTTGTTGTGGCGCTTTTGCGCGTTGTTTCCTCCTGTGTTGGCAGGACGCTTGTGATTGTGATTTTGCACAGCGCCGGTGCTAACTGGAGGATACTGCGACTCTAGGGACAGTGCATGATTCAAGGACTCCCGCATGGTACGATATTGAGTCACTACGACGTGAGCACGGATAGAAGGTCGTAGTCCGAGCTCGAACTTTCGTGCACGACTTTCGGCATCGGCGAGCTGAGACTTGGCAAACTTTGCAAGTCGGTTGAACTCTGAAGCGTATTGACGCACCGTCATGTCCCCCTGCTTCAGTAGTGCAAACTCGTCTTCTTTTTCGCGACGGACGGCGGGTGGAAGGTATTCCTCCACGAAGGCCTTGCGAAACACGGACCAGGAGATAGCCGTTGTGCCACCTTCACTCAAAATAGCTTGCTTGTGCACATCCCACCAATCATGTGCATTTTGTCGGAGCTGAAGCTGGGCACACGCTACTTTCTTGGTCTCGTCTAGGCACAGCGCTTCGAAGTGGTCCTCCAACTCAACCAGCCAGTCCATCGCTAAGGATGGGTCCTCGGTGCCTTTAAATGTAGCACGGCACATCTTCTTAAATTCTGATATCGACACGATTGACCCATTCTCGCCTGAGGGTAAGGTACCCTGGGAATTCTGTGGTCCGGTGGCTTCAGCAACTATAGGCACGGTTGCGGGGGCGGATGCAGAATGATTGTTGGCGACCATATTCGTCACCATTGTTTGCAGACTATTCATCTGCTTCTGTTGTGTATCCGCCTGAAGTCGCTGCGCCACGAATTGAGCTTCAATCCGTGACTCAAACTGACTCTGCCGTAGTTCAGCTTGCTTCTGCTGCGTCTCCATCAAACGCATCATTCGCTCGAACGGATCGACAGAGGGTGCGGCAGCTGGACTCCCAGAGTTGCCCGAGGTGCCTGAACTACTCGCTTGCACTTGCGCCACCATCTGCGCTTGTGCACCAGGCTCGGAAGTCGTTCCTTAAAAGGAAAGTAACTTGTATTAGTCTCAAGGTATATTATGGACTCACTGTATGGAACGTATCTCATTTTGGCCAAGCGATTTCAAGGGTCTACTCGGAAGGAACAAGGTCCTCTTTAGAAACTTTCTTTGTGAGATCAAAGGATCTGAAGCATGCTCTGATACCAATATGTCACGCCTCGATTTCGTCTAATCGATAATCGTCCCCCGGGCGTGATGCCGTGCACGCGTAGGGCGCGCGTGCACAAGGCCTTAGGCATAAGGATATTCTTTAGAACGATGCAACAGAGTAGACATATAAGATAACACAAGGTTGAGGCATAGAAAAGTTTCTCTTTTATTCATAATGAACATCTTTTTACATTGCTTGACTCAAAAGTATAAAATGCCCACGGGCTTACAAACTTGGACGCAAAATGAGATAGCCGATCCATACATTATGTCCCTTTACATAGATTTAAAAACGCAAAACCACCTTGGGTGCGAGTAAGCACCATCGCCTTAGCGATATTCAGCAACAGAGAGAGTGAAAGGCTTCTAGCTTGAGCCTCCAAAAGTCTTGGCTACGAACCGCCAAGGATCCCAAAAGTTCGGAGTGAGCTTCAGCTCCTCGCCGCGTCGCCTTGCGCCGGGGAACCTGCTACAACGAGGGTCAGTACTTCGGAAAGTACTGGTGAAGGCTAGCTGCTCAACTTTACCAAGCTCATGAGATGAGATCTAATGAGTATGCTACAATTATGTTCTTAGGTGGGTTTCTATTCTTGCCTAGTTCAGATTTCATTTAGCAGGTATGCAAGAACAAAATAACATAACTTCACATGCCACCGTTCGGTGGCTTTACCTGTCCCGTCTGAACCACCTGTACAACTTACCATAGCCTTCCCTGCCACGAAGACATAGTTAGTCTGCACAGTTTAAATATACACAAATTCCTTCTTTGTTGTTCTACCAGCCATCATGGGTTTAGTCTGGGCTGGCGGCGACGCTTGCAGCGCGGGTAGCTAGCCCCGCTACAATTCCCCGCTCCCAGTACTAAGAAAGTAGATTCCGCCCGGGTCGAAACGGTCCGGTGCCCCGGAACCGCTCGCAGGAACCTGGATCCCCTGTGCACAAGAATTCCCATGACCATTTCTATGACTCTACCTCATAGATTTACTTACTAGCCATTTAAAGAACATCATGTACGAAACTGCTTTACTGTACTATAACAATCAACCAACAGTTATATGAAATAACATGCAGCAGTTTATAGAAGAACACTTTGAACTATCAATAGATACCAACCCATTAAACACCCAACGAACATGCATGCATCAATAAATTTATGCAAGGATTGTATGACAAGCAATGGGTGTTCCAAGCCTACTTCTTATCTTATCTTGTTATCCAACTTGTTACTTAATTGGTATCGTTTGATTGAATGCCCAACTGAGTCAGTTTTATTATGAACGGAGTCCTTGGAAAGAAGGTGCTTATCGAAATAGAGCCACTCACAAGTTTGTTTGAACAGGAAGAAGAAGGAGAGACCCCTAAGACTCCGCTCGCGCGTCGTCTACACGATCACCTGCACGCACCAACGGATGATCAATACTTCCTGCTTCGGTCTCCAAGGCTCGATACGAAATGCGAAATCCTAAGAACGAAAGCAATAAAATCTATTGAAACCGTTCAAGAAAACGCAAGTCATAAAACCAACAAGAAGGCAACCAAGCGGCACGAAAACGGACAAGAAACCAGCGCAACGGAAAGGCCCCTCTCGACTCTGCCGCCGAGTCCATCCTCGAGGCACAATCCATCGTATATGGGACCTGATTCCGAAGAAACCAATCCATAACGAGGAAAGGATCTTAATTCAATCTGTCCCGTTCGGACGGTCGTAAGTATTTTTTGGCCGCGCTCCCCGAATAGGGGGAACGGGGCATTACATCCTCTCCCCCTCACCGGCCGCCTTCCCCTCTCCCTCTTCTCCACTATAAAATCCCTTCCCCCGCCTCGATTTTTCCCCGCCACCGGCTGCCCCGCCTCACCCCGACCTCGCCGTAACCCTAGCCGCCCGACTTCCCTTCTCCCTCCTCCTTCATTCTCAGCCTCCGGCCAGAGCCACCTGCCACTGCCAGAGCCACAGCCTGACCTTGCCACAGCAGCAGCCCAGCCGAAGCCTCGACGTGCAGTGGCCGCCCGAGCCCGGCCGACGACCCTCGGCTTCGTCCCAGTCGCCTCAGGCGACCGCCTCCTCCGCTACCCGGCCTCCCTCCGGCACTCTCCAGACTCCGGCGAGCCTCAGACACGGACACAGCAAGGACTCGACACAGGATCCTCAGACCCGGACACAGCCCTAAACCCTAACCCTAGGCGTGTCGGACACGAGACAGACACGAAGGAACTCGGTTTTTCAGACCCTGTTCAGGTACCCGTAACTTCTTGCTCGTAGCTCTGATTTCAATTCCGTCAGTTGCATCGTGTAGCCTGCATGACCCCCTCGGTGTCCGTGCAAACTGCTCGGTGCATCGAGTCATGTGGTGATCGCGAACCGCGATCCAAAAACAGGAAAACCAACGCCCTGTTTTACCCCGGAACTGAGTACGCCCCGCCAAACGGGACGACTTGGTCGCGTGCGGTCTTCACAGATACGTGCGTGTCGTTGATACGGACGTACGGGATTTTGCAGAAGCTGATTCGGATGTGCGTGCACACCGAAATCAGTGCGTATCCGCGGACATCGTCCCGTACTCGACCTTTCTGGATCTCGCTGTAACTTAGTGTACACACGTCGGATCGAGACGAAACTTGCGCCATTGGACTCGTAGCAATACGCTGGTCCTGTGAGCCAAGTTTGGTTCGATTCTGAGAACGTTGACAAAATCGTGTGTCGTGGGCCCCACAGGCTCCACCCGACGGGCGATTTTGAGAACGGCTCATCGGAATCCAATTCTGGAAGTTCCGTTGGGTTCGTATCATCGTTCCTGACTTGTTGACACTAAGTTGGACTATTTTTGAGACCTTTGACCCTGACGCATTTTTCGGTGCAAAGCGGCCCACATTTGGACTCCGCTTTAACCCGAAAATGTCGTTTTTGCCTCTGTCTCCAAATTGGACTCAAGGACAGGCGTTCCTAGCTGATTAATATTTTTTAGATCTGATGGTGATATTTGTTTTAGCAACCGGAGTACTGCCTGCAATTCCCGCTGAAGCCAAAGCCATACTTGGAGCCGAAAACCCAGGCAAGTGTACCTTGCCATAAATTGTAGCTTAATGATTCATTTTGTTCTCTTGCTTTATTTTCTGTGACTGTTGTACTTGCTCAACCCTAGGGCCGTGTGACTTGCTTAGCGTCCGATTATAGTCGGGTGCCAACACCGTACGCGGGGTTGTGCAATGTCAATTAGAGATGTATATCGTGACATTTACATTATCGTATTTGCCATATCAAGTAGGTTATACCCAGGACACTTGACACAGATCATGAGACAGAATCTTCCTGAATATTCAAGGTAATTCTGTATAGGATACAGGTTTATGACTTATAAAATTTACAAGCTTAGATTTTATTCTGTCTTATTGCATTAGCTTAATCTTGCGTAACATGAACATTGAGAACTGTGACGTGAGATTACATTGGATGGGGAGAGTATTACCATATCAAGGCTGATTATATTATATATATTGTAATCTGGATGTGTCCTAGTCTCTGACACAGAGCTTTGGCACAAGTTCTGGCCCTTCGAGAAAATACTGCTATGGTTTCTTGACACTGATCCTGTAGTAGTCACAGCCTGAGTATGACTAATAACTCTCACTTGTATTATCACTTAGCTGGTTCATTTATTTACCCTATTTGTTTCATTACTGCATTTATTTTGGCTTGTGTTTTCTGTACCTTGCTATGTCCCCTGAGGACCTGGAATGGATTATGTCCCCAGATTTAGCAGACGAGATCTACCCTGAGGTGTACGGAACAGGAGCACTAATCGGAGCAGTACCTGAACCTGAAGACGAGGTGATCGCTGAGGACTTTTTCTAAAAAATTGCTTCGCCATGCTCAGTCTTATGGCAAATAGACTTTCTTTCCTGTCTATGAGAACATTGTAACAGACTTAATATCGGATTGTTCTCCGATTTTATTTACTTTGTCTGGTTGTTGTATATTTCTTTTGCTGTTATTGCTATTTTTATTCTGTGGATGAGATTAGTAAACCCTGACTATTGTAAAACAGCTTAAGTATGCCCCGATGGATCCATTAAATTGGATTTGTCCATCGGTGCGTACTGCTGGCCATTATCACGCGTCCAGTCCCTCGATATATTTTGGGACTGGGGCGTGACATAGTTTTTGTGGTTGTCCATGCAGGTCTACGACTAAATTATTCGGTTTCAACTTAGGGACCGAACAGGCCTGCAATAAGAATAGAATAAGTTTTAGGATCTCATCCACTTGCTTGAATCGTTTTTGATATCTGTATCGTATTTGAACTAATTTTGACTTGCATCTTGCCTTGATTCCTGTGCGCCTCTTATAGTTTATTTTTGATACAGAAAAATGGATTCACGAACAAACGACGGAACTCCAACAAGAACACCAATAGGTGCTGAAGCCACCTACGGAGAAGATGAAGTGACGCTATTGAGTGGAGATCCCTCTACTCACCGAAGCAGTCAAGCAGATCCGCAAGCTTCTAGATTTCGGCGTGATGACATTCCACCTCCGCCCCAATTCCCTCCACAGATGCCTGTCTTTCCACCAGGGCAAGAAATGGACGGACAGCAGATGTTCCAGATGTTTTACGCAATGATGCAAGCCCAGCAACAAATCCAAACTGAGGCCCATCGTCGCGAGGCTGATTATTTGAGGAACAGTCTAGTAAATGCACTGGAGCAAGCCAACCTACTAGCTAGACGACAACCGACGGGCTCTATCACTGATTTCCGCCAACTGAAGTCCCGTACCTTTTCTGACAAGGAGGGACCAACAGAAGTGCATGAATGGCTCACCAACATTCGGCATCAATTAGAAGCAGTTGAGCTTCCCCAGGAACGTTGGATGACTGCCGTCAGAATGCAATTGACGGACAATGCTCATCACTGGTGGCTATCCGAGAAGACCAGGCTCGGACCAGACCGAGTTACTTGGAAAGAATTCTCCAGACTCTTCCAGGAGATGTACATTCCGGCTATCGCTCGATCAGAACTTTGGGACAAGTTCAATCGCCTTACTCAGGAAGCTATGACGGTGGAAGAGTACAACGCCGAGTTTATTCGTCTAAGTCGCTTCGCCCCAACATTGATTCCGACAGAAGAAAAGAAGGCCGAGAAGTTTTTCGACGGACTCAACATCGAGTTACATAAACTAATTGGATCCGTTGCACCTACTTCGTACTCGGACGTCCTTGCTGCAGCCCGACGCATGGAGCGCGTCACCAGGAGAGAAACCAGTCTGAAGCGGCCTTCCCCATCAGCAACAGCCAGAGCACCACAAGAAAAAGTTGCAAAGAGACCTCACCTACACCAACAGCAGAAAGCAGCTACACCACAAGTGATAGTCCTCTCTACTTGTCACTACTGTGGCAAAGTAGGCCATATCGCCAGGGAATGCCGACACAGGTTAGGACTGTGCTTAGGTTGCGGATCCAGACAGCATGCAGTGAGGGACTGCCCTGAGCGTAGAGAAGCACCAAGGGCAAACCAACAAGCTCTACCAGCACCAGGAGGACATCAACCAAGGCCACCCTTGGCACTTCAAGCAGCACCCTACCAGCAAGCCCAGCAACAGCAGAGAGCACCACCTCAAGGACACGGCCAAGCTTTCGCGATGACTGTGGGAGACGCGCAGAACCATGGAGTAGCTAATGCGAGTAAGTTTTTGTAGTTCCATTTCTAGCATTGCTTTAGTTCGTGCCTGTTGGTTCGTGACCCCAGACTTAACCTGATAGTTTTAACTTGCTAATTTAGTGATAACCTAGAATTGTTAATCTATTATGTTTTAAAAGAATAACCTAGAATGTTTAATAAATATTAACCTGTTTTTCTAAAACTGTAATTTTTTAGATTTTCTACATTTGGAAAATTGTATAACTTTTAATGCTTAGGAAAATAATTTTTCCTAGGTGTTACTCTCAACCTTGATTCTCCTTGATTTTGATGTGCTTCAAATAATGTTTGCAACCGTGTCATCTCTGTTGACCGGTTATTCTTTGATTGCGAGGACGCAATCCTCTTAAGGGGGGTAGATTGTAAACCCCCTGATTTTCATGAATTTTTAAATTTAGATTTTTCACAATTTTCTGGAATTTTTTGAAATTTTCTGTAATTAAATTCAGGTGTTTTAATTATTAAATGATTTTTAAATGATAATAAATAATATTAAAATATTATAAAAATAATATTTTATGGTGTAAAATAGAAAACCAGACATAGGGTAATTTTCTGGGAATTTATTGGACCCCGGATGGATTTTAAAAGTCCTAAAAACAAATTAATTAATTAAACCAATTTGAACCATATTGAACCCGGTTTATTTGGCCTGAACCGAACCGAACCGGCCGGTCCAGCTGAACCAACTGAACCGGACAGCCCTAACGGGTCGGGCCGGGTCAGCCCAACCCGCACCCGTCCGCCCGCAGAACCCGACCCGCATCTCCTTCTCTCCCAAACGTTCCTCCCCGACTTCTCAACTCCCGCCGCCGGCAGCCGCGCCGCTCCGGCTACCCGAAACGGCTGCCGTGCCCGCTCCCTCTTCCTCTCCCCGCAACCGTTGGCCGCCCCTTCGCCTCCTCTCCCCCTCACTGGCCGCCTTCCCCTCTCCCTCTTCTCCACTATAAAATCCCTTCCCCCGCCTCGATTTTTCCCCGCCACCGGCTGCCCCGCCTCACTCCGACCTCGCCGTAACCCTAGCCGCCCGCCTTCCCTTCTTCCTCCTCCTTCATTCTCAGCCTCCGGCCAGAGCCACCCGCCACTGCCAGAGCCACCTCCTGACCTCGCCACAGCAGCAGCCCAGCCGAAGCCTCGACGTGCAGTGGCCGCCCGAGCCCGGCCGACGACCCTCGACTTCGTCCCAGCCGCCTCAGGCGACCGCCTCCTCCGCTGCCCGGCCTCCTTCCGGCACTCTCAAGACTCCGGCGAGCCTCAGACACGGACACAGCAAGGACTCGACACAGGATCCTCAGACCCGGACACAGCCCTAAACCCTAACCCTAGGCGTGTCGGACACGAGATAGACACGAAGGAACTCGGTTTTTCAGACCCTGTTCAGGTACCCGTAACTTCTTGCTCGTAGCTCTGATTTCAATTCTGTTAGTTGCATCGTGTAGCCTGCATGACCCCCTCGGTGCCCGTGCAAACTGCTCGGTGCATCGCATCCTGTGGTGATCGCGAACCGCGATCCAAAAACAGGAAAACCAACGCCCTATTTCACCCCGGAACTGAGTACGCCCCGCCAAACGGGATGACTTGGTCTCGTGCGGTCTTCACAGATACGTGCGCGTCGTTGATACGGACGTATGGGATTTCGCAGAAGCTGATTCGGATGTGCGTGCACACCGAAATCAGTGCGTATCCGCGGACATCGCCTCGTACCCGACCTTTCTGGATCTCGCTGTAACTTAGTGTACATACGTCGGATCGAGACGAAACTTGCGCCATTGGACTCGTAGCAATACGCTGGTCCTGTGAGCCAAGTTTGGTTCGATTCTGAGAACGTTGACAAAATCGTGTGTCGTGGGCCCCACAGGCTCTACCCGACGGGCGATTTTGAGAACGGCTCATCGGAATCCAATTCTGGAAGTTCCGTTGGGTTCGTATCATCGTTCCTGACTTGTTGACACTAAGTTGGACTATTTTTGAGACCTTTGACCCTGACGTATTTTTCGGTGCAAAGCGGCCCACATTTGGACCCCGCTTTAACCCAAAAATGTCGTTTTCGCCTCTGTCTCCAAATTGGACTCAAGGACAGGCGTTCCTAGCTGATTAATATTTTCTGGATCTGATGGTGATGTTTGTTTTAGCAACTGGAGTACTGCCTGCAATTCCCGCTGAAGCCAGAGCCATACTTTGAGCCGAAAACCCAGGCAAGTGTACCTTGCCATAAATTGCAGCTTAATGATTCATTTTGTTCTCTTGCTTTATTTTCTGTGACTGTTGTACTTGCTCAACCCTAGGGCCGTGTGACTTGCTTAGCGTCCGATTATAGTCGGGTGCCAACACCGTACGCGGGATTGTGCAATGTCAATTAGAGATGGATATCGTGACATTTACATTATCGTATTTGCCATATCAAGTACGTTATACCCAGGACACTTGACACAGATCATGAGACAGAATCTTCCTGAATATTCAAGGTGATTCTGTATAGGATATAAGTTTATGACTTATAAAATTTACAAGCTTAGATTTTATTCTGTCTTATTGCATTAGCTTAATCTTGCGTAACATGAACATTGAGAACTGTGACGTGAGATTACATTGGGTGGGGAGAGTATTACCATATCAAGGCTGATTATATTATATATATTATAATCTGGATGTGTCCTAGTCTCTGACACAGCTTTGGTACCAGTTCTGGCCCTTCGAGAAAATACTGCTATGGTTTCTTGACACTGATCCTGTAGTAGTCACAGCCTGAGTATGACTAATAACTCTCACTTGCATTATCACTTAGCTGGTTCATTTATTTACCCTATTTGTTTCATTACTGCATTTATTTTGGCTTGTGTTTTCTGTACCTTGCTATGTCCCCTGAGGACCTGGAATGGATTATGTCCCCAGATTTAGCAGACGAGATCTACCCTGAGGTGTACGGAACAGGAGCACTAATCGGAGCAGTACCTGAACCTGAAGACGAGGTGATCGCTGAGGACTTTTCCTGAAAAATTGTTTCGCCATGCTCAGTCTTATGGCAAATAGACTTTCTTTCCTGTCTATGAGAACATTGTAACAGACTTAATATCGGATTGTTCTCCGATTTTATTTACTTTGTCTGGTTGTTGTATATTTCTTTTGCTGTTATTGCTATTTTTATTCTGTGGATGAGATTAGTAAACCCTGACTATTGTAAAACAGCTTAAGTATGCCCCGATGGATCCATTAAATTGGGTTTGTCCATCGGTGCGTACTGCTGGCCATTATCACGCGTCCAGTCCCTCGATATATTTTGGGACTGGGGCGTGACATGCGTACACGAAGTTACAATGAGTTCCAGAACAGTGCCAATATGGGATGTTGTCGACGGATACGCGTTGATTCCGGTGAGCACGCACATCCAAATCAACTTCCATAAAATTTCACACGTCCGTATTAACGGCGCGCACCTTTCGGTGAAGTCCGCACACGATCAAGTCATCCCGTTTAGCGGGGCGCACCCAGTTCCAGGGAAATCAGGGTATTTATTTTCCTGATTTTGCATCGCAGTTTACGATCGCTACAGGACACGATACCCCAAACAAATTATACGGGGTTCGAGAGGGTCATGCAGTCTACACATCACAGCAGACGGAACGAAAAATGGGACAACGAGGAGAGAGAAATAGTCACCTGAATAGGGCGTCGAAAACGCTATTCTTCGCGAACGCGGGGTGACGCGGCGACGCTCGGCCAGCGGTGGTGGCGCTGCGGCTGTGCTGGTCGACGGGGAGGTCGGGGTCGACCGGAGGATGGTCGTCGGAGTCTTGGGTGGCGACGGCCGGAGAACTCTGGTCACGGCGAGGGACTGGCGGCCGGAGACAGCGGGGTTCGAGGTCACGGCGGAGCTCGGGGTCGACTCGCCGGGGAGCTAGGGTTACTGGAGGGGGCTGGGTTCCTTGGGGTGCCGGAGGGCGGAGGAGACGGTGGAGGATGGATGAAGTGGTGGCAGGGGCGGGGTGACTGGGTCGGGGTTCATCGGTCGTGGTGGATGAAGGTGGCGGTGGATGAGAAGGGTTGCTGGAGGGGTTTTATAGGGTGGTGGTGGCGGTCAGTTAGGGAGGTGGAGAGGCGCAGCGGGGAGGCTAACCGAGGGGTCGGGGAGGCGAGGCGTTGGGCGGTTACGGAGGAGATGGAGCGGCTGGGAGGCGGAGCGGCGTAACCACCGACGGCGGGTCGGGGAACGGCTGGAAGGCGTCGGGGTTTCGACGGTTAGGGATTGCTACAGTAACGGATAGGGTTGCGGGTTTCGGGTTGGGTTCAGACCCGACCCGACCCGCTAGGGTTTGGGTAATGGTTCGGTTGGGTCGGTCCGGTTTGGGTTGATTCGGTTCATTAAACCGGATTTATTTTGGGTTTAATAAAAATATCCTATGTCTAATATTTTATTTTACATCCAAAAGTATTATTTTTATAATATTTTAATATTTAATAAAATATTTAAAATTATTTAATACCAGAATACCTTGATTTTAATTAGTTAAAATATCAGAAAATTTCTGATTTTTTTTTTAAATCCTGAAAAATCTGGGTGTTTACAAAGTCATGACACTCTCCAACCAAATCTCAACCATCCAATTTAGGCTTAGTGGTTCCAAGAGTGAACTGGGTCTGATATCCATCCTATATACAGGTCCTAGCACGGGTCCATGACAATTGTCAAGGTATTTACTACTGGTTTTGGATAGTCTCCCAAAATAAACAGGAATACAATTAAATAAATACAAAATATTTAACAGGAACCAACATATAAAATATAATATGAATACATCTACAGAAAAAAATTAAATATCATAAATTCAAAAATATCAAATCTGAAAACGAATGTGACACCTCCATTGAGTCTGCTTTCAACTGGGTTATGTATTATACCAAGCTTATCTGCTGATATCCAGGCTATGCCTGCTTGCACCATTGGTGCTTGTAATAGCCTTTTGATTTAGTAAATGGTAATTCACTTAAAAAAAAAAATCAATCCCGCAAATATCTAATTGAGGGAAAACCCTCTCCAACTTATTCTCTATTTGAAAAAAAATCCTCTATTTTTGTTGAGAAAAGAGTGATTTGATCCTCAAATTTAAAAGAAGATAGAAAAAATCCTCAAATTTAAAAATCTACTATTTATGCATATTTTATTTTATATCTTTTAATTTTTAATAATAATAATAATAATAACTACTACTATTAAAAGTTCTTGTTGAGATCTTTCAATAGAGACTAATATTGAATATATTTGTTATTAGCATTAAGTAAATAATAATAATAATTCACATAATTTTGGATCATGTACAAAATTTAACGCAATTTTATTTTTCTATAAAGACACGGAAGGCCATCATCAACTGATGGTCCAATAGACTCGATCTGTCCAGCCAGACTGAGTTCTTCCAAGAGCGCATATCCAGCTTTTTCGTTGAAGATTTTTCTGCATAAAATTTGATGTATAAATAATGCATAATAATATAGTGTATATGATTATATTAAAATAATTATAAAAAAGAATTTATATTGACAAAAATAATAGTTGTTAATTGTTTGAGGATACATATGGATTTGAGTTGTAAGATTTTAAGGATGGAATAGCACGAGAATATTTCGTTTTGAGACCTCAAATTGAGGGGACATTTGAGGATGGGATTGATATGGTCTTAGGTACGTCCAATACACCTTATATGGGTTGATATAAGTACTATAATGTTAAGGAGATACCAAAATCCTTATATGGGTTGATATATAATACGGATAATTTTAAAGGGACCGGAAAATTAGACCACATTATGTGATGACTTATGTGTTGGAAATAATTATTGAATGAATATTTTAATGATTGTGTCTCTTTGAAAAGATGTCTCTTTCAAACATTGTATCAATTTCTATTTTGTGTATCTTGGTCATTTATAAAAGGGGAGTCATGTTAGTGTTTGGGTCACTCATTTCATTCATTTCCAAAAGAGAGACAACTATCATTGCTTCGTCAGTTCCTACGGTGTGAAATGCTGCTACCGGAGGAGTACTGTTGTATCCTGGGAGACTAACGTTATTAAACCATAAAATACATGTACGAGACGAATATTGTCTTAAGGATATTGAATCAAGTTCAAGTCTCGATCTCGGTCAGATTACTAATTTACATTTATTTGTATTTCTGATTATATATGCAATTTAGAGTATATTTTTCTAACAATATATGTTGATAACATTAATGCGATGGTCCCACACATATTAACACATAAACTGTCACATTACGTGGTCAGTAAAATATGATCATATTTGGTGTCCCCCTAACATTGCGCCTATATGATATGCATGTAACCGATGTGGTCGATGATTGGGCCTTGACACATGACTGTGTCAGTAGGCAACTAAGTGGCTATACCACGCCACAGTAGTTAGTTAAGCATATACGTATGTAACACTAAAGTAATGCATTTAGGAAACAACGATACTTTATGGACCGAGAGAAGGGAACCGCAATTCAGCCTACGCTGACGTGTCCCCTCTTCATTGGTCGGTTTGGAGGGACGCTCATGAAAGCAGGAATGTGCTTGGGTTGAGCCAATGAGGGGAGGACACGTCAATGCTCGGCTTGAGCCGCGGTCCTTCCCTCGGTTCATCAAGCATTGTTGTTTAGGAATAGACTTCCAAAGGACCGAGGATGTGACTCGGTTGGCTGCTAAGATGCCTCGGTTGATATTTCAGGTGTCATGACATATGTACAAACTTCATTAAATTTGAGTGAAATTGCAATGGCTCCAGGCGTTTTCTTGCTTTAGGCAACCATAATGTAGAATGTAGATGACAACAATAATGTAGATGACTAAAAAGTTGATACCTGCCTTTTTCATGTCGAAATACCGGATCTTTTTTTATATATTCTAGTACAAAGGCAAATACACAAATTTTATATTGGAAAATTTAATTCGATGTCTTTTTATTTGAAAGATTAGTAAATTTTAATTTTACAATTATAAAAGCTTAGTTGTAGCAGAAAAATATAATGTAGTAGTCTTTTATTACATACAAATTATGAGATCTTTTATGACTTAAGAAGCTATATGATTAAGGAAAAAATTAATTCATTGGTGATAAAGCTATATGATTAAGGAAAAATATAATGTAGTAGTCTTTTATTGCATACAAGTTATGAGATCTTTTATTACATACCATTTTTCTTTTATTTCTTTTGGACAACTAAAAGGCAACATTTTGAGAAAAAAAAAATATTTTAAGTTACTTTTAACAAACATTTTTTTAATTAAATTTAAACTGTCATTGTGAAGGGTTAAATAGGCCAGATCACTTTCAAAGTTCTTGTTTTCCAATTTTGGACCTAAAAGCGAGAACATTACGCAAAAGAAGGAACGACCGATCTTTGAATGATAAAGAGTAAAGCTACTAATATGATTTTTGAAGACTTTTTGAAGACTTTCTTCCAAAAGTCTACATAAGAAAAGAAAGTATGACTACCTCTATGAAATTGATTATAACAAATACTAGGAACTTCTTTTACCTTTTTATTTCCTCTCTTTATATATCTCATTTTGTTTGTTGTTGTTGCTTTTGTGATAAGCAAGTAGTGGGTATGATCAAAACTCATGAATTATACTCGTATATTATTGACTTTAATTATAATTTTTTTTAATATTTCCATCTTTGATTGAAAAATGATGTTCAATCTTTACACTTATAACATATAATAATATTCTAGCGCCATCATGTGACTCTCTCTATATACTCCACCACCACCTCCAAATTCTATGTCATTGATTAAGATGCGATACCATGGAGCTTTAAGTGACAGCAGGGTCGGTCCTGAATTCATGGGAACCCTAGACGAACTTTGAAAATGGGTCCCATATAACACACACACACACAAAAAAAAACTAAAATAAAAGTAAATTAGAAGTGAACAGACACTACCAGAAAAAGTCAAATTAGCGACGTCTAAAAACGTCGCTAAATAATCAAAAATCGTCGCTAATTAGGTTTAGCGACGTTTCAAAGCAGTCGGAAAACACCAAGTCGCTAAAACAAAAAACGTCGCTAAACGTCGCTATGCCGACGTTTTTTAGCGACTTTAATGTGTCGCTAAATTTAGCGACGTTTTGCGACGCCAAGTCACTAAAAAGCGACGTTTAGAAAAGTCGCTAAACGTCGCTGATTAGCGACATCTATCGCGACGTTACACCGACGTCTTTAATGACCTGGCTATACTGCCATGTCAGCAATTGGCGACGTTTAGCGACGTCATTAGCGACGTCATTAGCGACGTCCTTAGCGACGTTTTACAGCGTCGCTAAGTAGCGACGTAATTAGCGACGTAAATTAACGTCGCTAAACGTCGCTAATAACGTCGCTAATTTTTAAAAAAAAATAAAAAAAATAATGTGCAGAAGCAAACATTGGTGATTCCCTGCAGTTTTACATCATCTTCATCATACACACCAACATGATTCAATCTAGTTAACTATATAATCCAATTAAATTAAAGACCACAAGAAGTATCAATCCAATTAAATGTGGATAACTATATAATCCAATTAAATTAACTAAAAAATTAAAGACCACAAGAAGCATCATACATCATGTCTATTGTTGAAGTATCAATAATTCATAAATAATAATAAAAATAACTATACTACTACGGATCTGCAGGAGGCTGACCAGCGGCGCGCTTGAAGGATAACAACTCCCCATACTCGTCCCGTGGAATCGACACCGATGTCGATGGAGAAGGCAGTGACGTCGGTGGAGGCCGTGCCCGCTCCAAGTCTGCGAGTCGCTGGTTGTAAGAATCCAGGGTAGATAACAGCCTCGTACTGCTATCACCCATTGAATCCTGCATCCTCGTCAGGTTCTCGCCCATCGATAGCTGTGACGCCTGCATCCTCGTCAGCTTCTCGCCCATCGATAGCTGTGACGCCTGCAGCTCCATGATGTTGCGATCATTGGAGGCTCTAATATCATTTGTCAATTCTCGTAGCTCCGTCATGCTGCGGTCGAGCATATCCAATCGTGCGATGAGCATCGGATCGTCCGCCTGCGGCTGGGACCGGGACTGGTCCTCCATACTTCGCAGCAAGTCGTCACGGAGAGACGCAATCTGACGGTCAACGGCCTCCTGGACGGCCTCCTGGACTCTGGCCGACGACTGCGAGGGCTGCGACTGCGAGGGGTGTGTGGAATGCACAGCTGTCGGGGAGGCCCTAGATGACTGCGTCACAACCAGGGCGCCATAGGAGCCCGTACCGTAGTACGTACCCCTCTGGAGACCACCAGCTGCGGTCACCCACAGGTCGTCCGCCGACGGAGATGGACCGGGCTGCGACGAAGCACCAGCCTCTCTAGGTGTAGGTGCACTAGCAGTCGCCCGCTCACGAAGCCTAAGATACTCGGCCTAGAAAAGGTTTGAAAACTCAATAATTGCCTAAGTTATATTAAAATAAACACAAAGTAAAGTAATACTTACATAGGTCTGTGAGGCCCTCTCATCAATGAGATTTCCGTCCTTGCGATGGGTGGCCAAGAAGACGGTCACCATGTTTGCATCCTCACCCCTCTGTACCTGTTAAAAATATATTTTTTATTACTAAACTTAAATATTTTTTTCAAGTACCATTTTATGGTACTTATATTAAAATAATATATTTTAAAAGAAAAAACATACCAAACGACGGAAATGTTCCGTCATCGGAATCAAGCCACCACACCACTTGGCAGCATTCTGCCTAGCCGCCTTGGCCTTCTTAGACCTTTCCTTGTAGCTCGGATCGTCGAATCTAGCCCTCATCGCAGTCCACTGCTCAGGCGTGATCCAACCTTGGATCGGTTTTCCAGCACGATCACGAGCCTTCTGGTCATCCAGAGCATCTCGGATAAGCTTGGCGGCAACGGTAGGAAAGAGCCGCTCGATCAACTCGGCCCGGTGCGGAGGATAAAAATACGTTTGCTACAATAAATAATTCATTAAATTAGCATCACGAATATGCATAAATTAGAGGATTTATTTAATATACTTTTACCTGGAAGTGCGCAAACCAGAACGCCTTCCTCTCCTCCGGAGCCTCAGAGTAGTTGATCCAAGGGCCACCGTAGTTGCTCCTCAGAAATTGGCCCAGGCGTCTCTGAACCGACGATGGACGATATCTATACAGAAATAATAATTTAGATTACTGAAAAAGTCAATATACGATAAATAAAAAGAAACACAAATATATACTAAACCATCTAATTGACTTACTTTGTACCGTCGGCCCAAATCTCTGTCCTCGTCTCCTCCGGTGGTGCGCATGGAGGATCTTGCTGATGCTGGGACAACGTCGGCACGACCTCCTCTACATGCTCATCTGTCTCCATGGTTCCGTCAGCAGGAGGAACGCTGGACGAGGGAGTACTATCACGCCTGGAACTACTCGTCCCAGGAGTGATGCCACGCAACGTCGTCGCAGTCGGAGATGTGACTGATCGATATACTGGAGTACTGGGCGACGATGATCCGGAACCAACAGTAGGCAGTACCGGAGTGGCACTCTGTCTACCTCGGGACCTGCCGAATCCTCCGCGTCGTCCTGTCATATCTGATAACAACATATGATGAATATAGAGAAACACAAATATATACTACATTCTACAGTCGAAATGTGATACATATCTCAAAGCATTATACAGTCAAAATATAATACATATATTCGTTAATGTCAACATCTACTTCTACATGCAATATTTACAGTCCAAATACAGTTACATTCTACATGGAATATTTTATATTTTCAATCATCTTCAGAAAATTCATATTGTTCGCCTTCCTCGTCCTGCTCTTCCTCTTCCTCGTCTTCACTTTCATCTACTTCGTCGTCCTCTTCGGATAATTCTATATCTTCTACATTATTACTCGTGTAATGAGTAACTTCCGTTGAGTCCACATCTACAATATTTGTTACAAGAGGTAGATCGTCCTCCTGATAAGCTATTTCGTCAATGTCAAAGGTATTTCTAGCTTTAGTCTTGCATACTGCCCACCAATCCGACCTCGCTGTCCCCCGTCTAGGATAAGTTATGAAGTACACGAGCTGAGCCTGACTTGATAGGACAAATGGTTCGTAGCCTTGATATCTACGCTTGTAGTTTATATCCACAAGGCCATGCTTGTCAATTTTCCAACCTTGATCTTGAATCGGACTTGATGCTCAATAATCTTGTAACCACCTCCAACGGTGAATGATCCTCACAACCAGGATATAGTGGAGTCCTTGCATTCTCAAGAAACTCCATAAACTTTGCAGCATCGGCATTCGGTGCCTCCTCAGCTGCATCATAATTGTCCGGATTGAAACTCGGTCCCGCCGCATCATAATTGTCAGGATTGAAACTAGGCCCCGCCGCATCATAAACCATGTTCACCAACCCGTCGTCGTAAGCATCGTGGTCTTGGACATCCATATACGGCTCCACATAGGGCTCCGACTCCGATGCTAGAGATACAAGTTCTCCGTGCGCGGTCCACTGATAGTAATTCGGCGTAAAGCCCTTCGAGTATAAATGATACGTAACTTCCACTTCTGGATGATATTTCCTGTTGCGATATCTCACACACGGACACTTAATTTTGGTACCGTCCATGTACTGAGGGAACGCCTTGGCGAACTGCAGGAACTGCTGTACACCCTCAATGAATTCATCCCGCACACCGCACATGTCATCAGGATGACGGTTGTACATCCACGAACGATGACGCAGATAGTAATTCATATCTATTTCTAGATACTTCTGCAAAAATGACAGTATGTATCATATAAATCATTACATACAGTGGTTTATCACCTAGCTTCATAACTTAACCGTACTATAAAAATCATATCTGATATAATACATACTTTCATTTATCAAAGTCTAAAATAAGCAATATTCATGCTAACCCATCTTAAACCAACTAACCAATACCTGGACACTAAGCTAACTAAAACTAGTATACATAGCTCACTAAATGCAACTGAAAACGGATACTGATACAGTAGGACTTGTTGATACTTACTGATACATGGTTGCTGAAATGACACAGTGCTGATGGTTTTTCTCTTCGGTTGCCTGCTCACTGTTGCAGACCTCCTTCTCACTGCCCACTACAAGGCTCGAGCATGCCATCCCGCTTATTCTAGATACCATCTTAGTACACTCCTATCTAACATCTCTAAACATCACTAACCTACATATCTATATATACCCTATTAACACTTGACTTTATACCTTGCCTGCATCAACTCCTACAATTGCCTGTACTGATACCTCACACAGTCCCTGATACGTATCAGTGTATAAGTACTGATGACTGATACCAAACTGAAACTGAGATGCACTAAGGCATGCCTCTGCAGTGCCTAGGGACTGCCCCCAAGCCTAACTGACAGGCACCATTTGGGTGCACTGCTGCAGTGCCCCATGCCAGAGCCCCAAGTCTGTGTCCATGTGATATTAGTGTCTGTGTCCATGTGATATTAGTGTCTGTATCCATGTGATATTAGTGTCTGTCTGTGTCCATGTGATATTAGTGTCTGTGTCCATGTCAAAAAACTTAATCCTAACCCTAGGTCCTTATCAGTGTCTGTGTCAGTGTGTGTGTGTGTCGTGTCGTGTCTGTGTCACCATCTGTGTGTGTGTGTCGTGTCTGTGTCAGTATCACATGTGTTCTGAGAGAGAGAGAGAGAGAGAGAGAGAGAGAGAGAGTTAGGCTTTACCTAGAGCTCGAGGAAGAGGAGGGGGATGCCGGAGTAGCCGCGGGGGAGGTCGACGGAGCAGGTGGTCGACGGAGCGGGGGGGGGGGGCGGGGGAAATTTTTTTCGTTTCGAAATTTCAACAGATGGGGAAAAACGAAACCGAGCCCTAATTAACCAAATTTTAGCGACGTTTAGCGACGTCAAATAAGGACGTCGCTAAATTAAATTATAGCGACGTTACGGTCGTCGCTAAATACGTTGCTAAATATTTCTAATATAAACGTCGCTAAACGTCGCTAACTTAGATATATTAGCGACGTTTAGCGACCAAAATTGAACTTATAGCGACTAATCTTATAAAAACTGAACATAAGTCGCTAAACGTCGTTAAATGTCGCCGATTAGCGACGTCTACCGACGTTTTACATGGAGTCGCTAAATTAGCGACGTTTTTACCTGAAGTCGCTAAAAAACGTCGCTAATCCCGCTTATTCTAGTAGTGAGAAGACATTCAAATACATAGGAATAACATGTTTCAACCCAGGTTCCTTCTCTTTGAGACATACCGCCCTTGCGTACAGGAAGTCGAATTGTCTGCTCTTGGAAGCTAATTCACTTGCAAGCATCTGCCCAGCCCCCTTCACAACTTCAAGCGAGTTGTTTTTATCATATAAATATAGTTTATGCCTATCATTCTGCCAAGTTTACTTAGCATCTCTCATCTGTAAGTCTGAGTGACAGGAGACTTAAGTTATATATATATAGAGAGAGAGAGAGAGAAAAGAAAGAGCACATCAGAAGGGTAGGAAAATGGTCATTTGCATTTCTTGTCACATTACCAATTTACGTAAATTTGCATGTGAAAGAAAGAGTTTAGAAAAATTGTAGTTGAAGGGACAAAAATTGCCAAAAGGCTGGGCAAGTTGGGACAAATCGTCAAATTAGTTGATGAGTTTCATGTGGATCGCCAAATGAAGAAGAGAGAACAAAAGAAGAAGAAGAAGAAGGAGAAGGAGAAGGGAGAACATGATTTTCTTTTGCTTTTGTCTTTTCCAAGTATAATGCACGTTCCTCGTTGGAAGAAGACACTTACTTGAACACGTTACTTTAGTGGTAAAGAAAGAACACGTTACAGAAGAAGAAGATGACATATTACACACACACACACAAATTCTAAAGAGGAAAATATCCTAGAGAAAATATCATAGAATGAAAATTAGACATGATCAATACAACTAGGTGCATAGCTGGTTCATCTGACTGTGTATAGCTGGATCTTACTTAATACAGTCAATTCCGATACTCATAGGAAGCATTCGATACCAATTCCGATACCAGTACTGCAAACCTTGGGTTTTATACAACCAATAGTCCACATTCAACTTTATAGCATGATATCAGAGCTTATTATCTCAGAAAAAAGAAGAAGAAGAAAAGAGAGTAGCTTATCATTATTCAATGCTTACAGCCACGTAGTAATAGCACATATCAACATTGAGAGAAAGCTAGAAAAAAGTGTGGCTAAGGTTTTGCAACCAGGTTGTCTAACTTGTTCTCAATGAATTGGTGATGTATCCAGAACTAAGGGGGCAATGTGCAAAAGAGGAGGTTTTGATTGCGATTGTCTATAATGAAGCCTATTCCCATCGGTTGGTCAACTATGTAGATATAATTCAAAGCAAGAAAGTTCCATGGCTCACCCTCAAACTTGTGTATATATTTGGCATAATGAAACATATTACTGCAGTAATTCATTCAAGCAATCTCAATAATCAGTTAATATAAAGACACTTTCGGGACTTTAGGTTAGAAATATATTTGATACATTTAGACAATTTATATATTATATGCATTTAGACAAAGTAAATAGTTTTGAATGAAATAATCTATACTATTGTATAAATAAGAAAATTTATATATATATATATATATATATATATATATATATATATATATATATATTTCGTTCTTCCGAAATAGTATGAATTACGTGCGAGCAGGGGCGGAGCCAGGATTTTGGAATAGGGTGGGCTAGCTAATAGTTACTACAAGATTCTAAAAATTTATGCCCAAAAATTGGCAGAATTTCCTTCGTAAATTCGATGATTCGACAAAGTGCGACATATATTGCCAATAATCTTATAGTGACACATTAGTTGCTACCTCATTTGAAAACTCTATTATAAGAACATAGTGGATAGTATTTGTCCAAAGCTTTAAAAGGAATGAGCATTTACTTGAAAGATGAAACGAATTAGAAAATGAAAGTAAAATTGCAAACAAGTCATCTTAAAATAGCGTACAATCTATATTCATTTTACCTCCTTGAATATTCCATCCTCGGTTTTATCCCAAAAGGGACGCCTTCCACAGAGCAAAATAGAGGTGATCACACCTATGCTCCAAACATCATATTCAGGCCCAGACGTACGCTTTAATACTTCTGGAGCAACATAGTAGGCACTGCCCACAATGTCATGAAATTTTC
Organism: Iris macrosiphon; assembly: GCA_036927795.1. NCBI lineage: Eukaryota > Viridiplantae > Streptophyta > Magnoliopsida > Asparagales > Iridaceae > Iris > Iris macrosiphon. The sequence goes on along the minus strand of JAYESA010000015.1, from coordinate 18,283,096 downwards.
TCCCTGCATTACAACATTCGTAGAATTTAAACTGAGGAGATAAAATGAATGTCTTTGATAAATTTAAATAGAATACTCTGAAAATGCATAAAAGAAAACACAATGGGCAGGCATCACACAGACCTGGCTTTATAAAATCTGATAGGCCAAAATCTGTTGCTTTCAGAGGAGAATCCTCTTTAGTTGATTTAAAAAGAAAGTTCTGCAGAAGAAAATTTATATCATTTACATAATCTTATAACCAACATAACTCAGACTTCAATTTTCAGAACAATTTTGCAAAAGTTGCTAAAGGTATTCAGATTTTATCTCAGGCTTCATGTCATGATGTACTAAACCATGAAAATGGCACTCAGCTGCAACTTTGAGCATCTGTCGTACTACTATTGCAGCATCTTTCTCAGTGTAGCGGCTATCCTTTCTATATAGAGAATGTAAACACAAAATAAGTTTGACATAATCTGCACTAATAAAAGCTAGAGACATTTGCATTTTGTATGATCGAGCGTACATCAATACTGAAAACTTCAATTGGAAAAGTTAGCAACTTAGCATTTTTACAATGTCAAATAGTAAAAGAGGAAGAAAGTATAAATGACCTCATGCCTGGCAGATGATCCACTAGCTTCCTCGTAACTCATGGTCAATACTCTTCAACCCTTCCTGTATGAGTATCAACAAACGCAACAGAAAACTATCCAGGAGGAAGAAAGTATAAAAAAATGTATGGCTCAGGCTGCATTATATATATATATATATCCAATTGAAGAAAGTATAAAAAAATGTATGGCTCAGACTTTGGCAGATCAAAGCATCAGTAATGTAAAGTTTATAAAAGTTTATCAAAAAATCTCAGACTTTGGCATATCAAAAAATATATGTAATTCATCTCCTTCAAAGTTTATCAAAGTTTATCAAAAAATGTGTAAAGCAAAGGAGTCAATTTTTGTTCAAATAATATAACAAACAAAGTATATGCTCAGACTTTGGCAAGTATCAGAATAGCTCAGACTTTGGCAAGTATGGCTCAGTATAACAAACAAAGAAGGAGATGAATTACATAGCTCTACAACAACAACAAAAATAATATAACAAACAAAGAAGGAGATGAATTACATAGCTCAGACTTTGGCAAGTATGGCTCAGTATCAGAGACATTGGCTCAGTATCAGACTACATAGCTCAGACTTTCAGAATCTTAGAGCTCAATTCATTTGAATGCCAATGTATATGCTCAAATATAGTATCAAAATAGCAGTATGCCAGTATCTGAGATATCAAAGAGCCAAATATCTTCTCTAATGCCTGCATCAGTAGAAGAATCAGCAGAGGCAGTTATGCATTCTAGCTGAATCAGCAGAGCCAAATATCTTCTCTAATGCCTCCACATCATCATTGCCATTGTAAATAAATAACACTGCAGTTGGGACAATCTTTTAGTTTGAAGCAATCTTTTAGTAGAGGCAGTTATACATTGTAAATAGAAAGAAAACAGAGCAACAAAACTGACATCACCCCCAGTGAGAGTAGCAAGGTCCTGCAAACCAGATTTCCTGTTCTCACCAAACCCGGGAGTCAAATTCTACATGAGGAAAAGACAGATACAGCTAACCAGGGGTTATTTGTTGGATATGAATGCACAATACATATACAAATATATAGTTGAGAAATTGAGCAAGATCAATGGTCTAAGGCTACCATCTCATCAGGAAAAAAAGTGTTAAATGAGTTTAAAGGGAACTAATGGCTCATGGGCCTCATGGCTGATAGGATATCTTTTAAGTTTGATCAAAATAAGTGCTCTAGTAGTTGTAACTATCTTAAATAAGGAACAAAAGTTGGATGCACTTGTGTTACAACAACCAAGTACCAAGGCAGCTACTAATTGAGCACAAATGTCCCTTATAAAACTATACAGTATCAGATTGCAGTAGCACAAAGCATTAAAGCATAGTATCAGATTGCAGTAGCACAAATGTCCATTAAAGCATAGTATCAGATTGCAGTATCAGATTGCATTAAAGCATAGTATCAGATTGCATTAAAGCATTAAAGCATTAAAGCTATAATATCAGAATGCCTACACATATCAGAATGCCTTCTAAAATATGGATCTCAAACAATAAAAAGTATTGACTCCCAGTCCCATCTCAAGAAATCATAATCTCTTGATTTCTAGGCCTATAAAAATACATTACTGATGCCTGCTAAAATATGGAAAAGAACATTCATACTGGAAAGTATTGACTCCCAGTCCCATCACAAGAAATCATAATCTCCAGTATAAGTAGTAAAAACATTCATACTGGCAAAAAACAAAAAACAAATATAATTCCCAACCAGAACATGGATGACAGAGCTAACAGTAATGTAATTGCCACTTACTTGTCATAATACTCTCTAACAGAGCTAACAAGATTAGAAGCAGCCGTTTCCCCAACCAGAACATGGATGACTACAAGATTAAAAGCATCAGTAATGCTGATTGCTACTGCCTCTCTATCAAAGTTTATAAAAAAATGTATGGCTCAGACTTTGGCATCAGTAATTCCCAACCAAAAAATGTATGCCTCTCTAAAATACCCACTTCAGTAGCTCATAACCAAAACTAAAATACCCACATAGAGATTTGGCTCTCTATGTTCAGCCAAAATACCCCCCAATACTCCTGGGGGCTGGGGGCTGGGGGACTATCTTTTGGGAGTATATGCAAGCAGGAATGGACACAGATAGAGAGGCAGTAGTCTGAGATTGGGATATCAGAATAGATATCAGAATGCCTGCACATCATCATTGCCATTATAAATAAATAAATTCCTGCACATCAGCTTAAGACTACATTGTAAATATCAGAATAGATATCAGAATGCCTGCACATCATCAGAATAGATATCAGAATGCCTGCACATCATCACTGCACTTGGGACATACATTGTAAATAAATTCCTTTACAAGATACAAAATGTTAATCATTGAGAGCCAAAATAGAATAAAGTTTGGCAACAAAATAAGTGCTCTATATAGCAACAAAATAAGTGCTCTATATATGGCAACAAAATAGAATCCGAGTCAATATCTTCAGCAAGATACCCTATCGAAGTTGCACTCTTCGGTTCTTTAGAGAATAGAATTCGTCTATTATAGAATCCGAGTCAATATCTTCAGCAATTTCTCGTTCAATGTAGATAACCATAGCATCGGCTAAGAACTCATCATCCATTTTACTTCTCAAATTAGTTTTAATAAGCTTCATAGCTGAAAATGCTCTTTCTGTAGTTGTTGTGAAAACAGGAAGAGTTAAAACAAGACGAATCAACTTGTCGATCAAATTGTAATATTGTGACTTGTTTGTTTCAACTAATGTCTGACATAACTCAGAAATGGTTGATATATTTTGGAACTTCTCATGATGAAGTACATCAACCTGATAATGCTCCAATTGACATCTCAAATAATGCATATCTTGATCACTGAAATCGGCCGGATAAAATTTATCTGCAAGAATGCACAGATGATCAACATCAAATGATTTGAAGTGATCATTTGGTTGTAAAGCAGAGCTCAGCTTAAGGATTTCTACTGCCTCATCATTGAATCTATTATTCAACTCTTCCAATTGAAAATCTATTGTAGAGTTGAATATATCAAAGTGATAATGATGCTCAAATGTAATGGAATCTCGTTGTTGGCAAGAACGACCTCTAGCTCCTCTGTAAAAAACATTCATATCGGGCATATCAATGTCATACTTTTTGCAAACCGATTCCACATAACTAAGAATACCACCGAAGCCATCATCTCTTAAAGTTTGAAGCAATCTTTTAGTAGAGGATACTAGATCCATTGCATTCAAGATGTCCAAAGATTTTTGTTGTAAGGCCCGACAAAGCAAGTTTGTAATCCCCATGACTTTATGCATCAAGTACAATATGAATATGAAATCAAATGACTTTATCACAAGCAAAGAACCAGCTGCTTCTCCACGCATAGAATTGGAGGATCCGTCATTTACCATGCTTTCAAGTACTTTAATAGTTGCTTGATACATATCAATTAGGCTGCAAATAGAATCAAAATGAGAGCTCCATCGAGTACTTCCAGCCCTTTGCAAACTACCAATCTGATTAGCCCCTCTACTAGTATCACGTTCACCACTAGCCACCATATGTGCAATCTCAATAGCTTGAGCAGATTGTAACTCAGTATGACGCTTAGGAGAAGCACTAACAAGATTGACAATGGTAGTCAATTTCGAAAAGAATAGCCAAACTGAAGTCTCATTACTAGCCGCTGCAACTAGAGCAAGTTGTAGTCTGTGTGCAAAACAATGAACAAAATATGCGTATTGACAATCTCTAAGAAACAAAGCCTGTAATCCATTCCATGCTCCACGCATATTGCTAGCACCGTCATATCCTTGTCCTCGCATATTGTGGATATGTAAGTCATACCGATCAAGTACATCAGATATTTGTTTCTTCAGGGTTGAAGCAATGGTGTCCCCAACATGCACAATCTCAAAGAATCGCTCCTTCAGAATACCATGAACATCAACAAATCTTAGAACAATAGCCATCTGCTCTCTGTTAGACGCATCTCTGGCTTCATCAACCAAAATACAAAACTTTGCATCCCCAATTTCTTCACGAATTTTACTTCTCACCCGGTTGGCCATGATATGCAAAATCTCTTTTTAAATTGTCGGTGAAGTATACTGTGCATTCTTCGGAGCTTTCTCCAATACAACATCATCAATGTTGACATTCAAACTCCCCATTAATTTTATCATCTCTATGAAGTTCCCACGATTATTAGAAGTCAGTGACTCATCATGACCTCTGAATGCACATGCTTGTAAACTGAGCCACCGAATACTCTCAATTATCGTCTTAAGCCGTAATCGATTCTTCAAAACTTCTTCAGAAGACTGTGCATTAATCACTTTATTAATATGTTGAGTAACATTTGATAAACCTTCCATAGCTTTCACAGAATATCTATGGGTAGATGTAGGACCTCCCATATGTGTCAAAAACGCACATCGAGTCCCCTCATTAACTCTCTTCCAATTTTTAAATCCATTGACAGTCAATGTGCAATGGAGAGCATTATCACTTTCAAAAAGATAACATGGAAAACAAAATGTTGAATCCTTTGTAGGAGAGTACTCCAACCAAGGAAATTGTTGGAACCAAGAGTATTGAAATCGACGAGACTGTTTTCCGAACTCAGACGGTGGAAATACTGCCAATTTCGGCTGATATGGACCCATTTTGATATACGCCCGTCTGATCTCATCCCTATGATTAACAGGATGCCCGCGTATCGGAATTCGTAAACCTGGATCTCGTTCAAGAGAATTTAAATCAACTGTAACCTCATCCCTATGATCAACACTTGGGGTTGAAACATTAGCATTCGAAGCCGGGAGAAGACTCTCACTTCCTGATGTTTCACCCCTTGGTTTAAAGAATGGAAAAAGGATTTTCTTTCTCTTGTTTCCTTCATTTTCCATTATATTCCAAAAACTGAAAAACCTATAGTGAATTAAGATGAAAACATGAAACCAAACACCAAAAATTGGGGGTTAGGGTTTTACAAAATTTTAATTTGAAGTTCCAAGGGGCAAGGACCAAGGAGCCAAGGAGGAGATGGTTATTTTAATTTAAAATTTGGGGTTAGGGTTTTACCAAAGCCGAGCGGCCGAGCCGAGCCGAGCTGTGCGGCCTGTGCCGAGTGCCGAGAGAGAGAGGACGTTGCCGTCGGCCCGTCGGCCGTCGTGGACTGGGCTCTCTGCTGCTCTTTCTTTCCTTTCCTTTCCTTTGCCGAGTGCCGAGAGAGAGCGGCGACTGATGTCTGCAGTCTGCTGCTCTTTCTTTCCTTTCCTTTCCTTTCCTTTCCCGACTGCTGCTGCTGCTGTCTCATTTCCTTTCCTTTTTTTCATTATCACAGGCCACTAGTGGACTGGGGCCACTGGGCTGAACTATAGGCCCAGAAAACATTGAAAAAAAAAATTACTCTTTTTTTTTGCACTAGGCTACAGCCCAGTGCAGCAGCCATGTACCTCCGCCCCTGCGTGCGAGGCGCGTGCATATATACTAGTATTAATATGGATAATTGTTGCAAATTTATAGACGTACAACTTCGACAAATAGTAATAGTTACAATTTATCAGTAAGAAATCTAGTTGACAAACTATAACATTATAAATTTTTGACACAACTGAAATATTATGTTGGCGCTATTTTTTTTATTCTTGTATCTTTTTCGTTCAATTTTTCTATACCGAATTTATAGAAAAAGGAACCATTGACATCAGTATCTGTTAGTATCATATCTGGACAAACTAAAACTGATACGTATCGTTTGTATTGTATTGGTATCGGCAAATATTACAAACTATGCTTAATACTTGTATTTTCCTGATGACCCTTAAAGGAGGCTTGGAGGTCAAGTAAGTTCAGTACCTGACCTCGCTGGACCGAAGGCGGTGATTCCAATAATTACATCATACACTCCCCTTTAGTTTCAACCAACAATCACATCATAGAGTCAGCTTAAGCTTCAATCATCTTAACAAACTAATATGCAAAATTGTTAAAATTAGTTGTATTTTTATTGATTGTCTCATTGGCATTATATAGCCTTACAGTCATTAATACAATGATCTCAATCATTATGACAATAATCTCATAATGGAATATCCTGTGACATATTCTGGCATCCCAAATATGTCCTCAGGATATTCCCATGTGCTTATACTATACTTAAATATGACACCCAACATACCATATCAACACTCCCCCTCAAGATGGATGAAAGATATTCACTAAGTCCATCTTGTCACATCCTCTAATCATGCTCACTGAGGCGAGTCCCTTGGTTAGTCCATCTGCTATTTGATCCCTGGTTGGAACATGGCCAAGCTCCAGTAATCCCCTATCCAACTTTTCTTTGATGAAGAATCTATCAATCTCGATGTGTTTGGTCCTGTCATGATGTACTGGATTGTTGGCGATACTAATAGCTGACTGATTGTCACACCACAGCTTCATCTTGGCTCCTTGATCCAGTTTCAGCTCCACCAGCATATTCTTCAACCATAGCATCTCTGCAACTCCCAAGGCCATAGCTCTGTACTCTGCTTCATCTGTCGATCTGGCCACCACAGACTGCTTCTTACTCCTCCAGGAGACCAAGTTACCTCCTACAAATATGCAATATCCCGAGGTAGACCTCCTGTCATCAGCACAACTAGCCCAGTCAGAATCACAGTAGCCCTCGATGCTCACGTGATTGTTCTTCCTGAATATTAGTCCCTTCCCGGGAGCACCTTTCAAGTACCTCAGAATCTGGTACACTGCATCCATATGACCCTTCCGTGGGTCATGCATGTAGCGGCTCACCACACTTACTGCAAAGCAGATATCAGGACGTGTGTGGCTCAAATAGATCAACTTGCCAACCAGTCTCTGGTATCTGTCCCGATCAACTGGTTCTCCAGCCTCAGCATCAATCTTGAACCTCTGATCTATTGGTGTCGCTGCAGGTTTGCACCCCAACATCCCAATTTCTGTGAGAAGGTCCAGTGCATACTTCCTTTGAGAGAGAACAATCCCCTCTGCTTCTCGAGCAATCTCAATCCCAAGGAAGTACCGAAGAAGGCCGAGATCCTTCACCTCGAATTTCTTGCCAAGCTTTCCTTTGAGTTGGGCGATCTCCTGCTCATCATCTCCTGTGATAATCATATCGTCCACATACACCGCAAGCATGGTGATGTGGCCTCCACTCCGACGGAAGAACACAGTATGATCAGCATTGATCTGCTGATATCCCATCCCTATCATCGCCCTTCTGAATCTGTCAAACCACGCTCGAGGAGACTGCTTCAGTCCATAGAGGGACTTCTTCAACCTGCAGACCTTGCCCACTGTCTGATTGGTGCCAAATCCTGGTGGTATCTCCATGTACACCTCCTCCACTAGATCTCCGTGAAGAAACGCATTCTTCACATCCAGTTGGTGTAGCTTCCATCCACCATTCGCTGCCAGAGAAATCAGAGTCCTGACAGTGCTCATCTTTGCAACTGGTGCAAAGGTCTCGTCATAGTCGATGCCGTACGTCTGACTGTATCCTTTGGCTACTAGTCGAGCTTTGTAGCGCTCAACCTGTCCATCTGGGTTCTGCTTCACGGTAAAGACCCACTTGCATCCAACTGCTCTCTTCCCCTCTGGCAGTCTCACAAGCTCACAAGTGTGGTTCTTCTCCAGAGCTCCAAACTCCTCGTGCATTGCCGCTTTCCACTTCGGATCGTTCTTGGCATCCTGCCAATTGTTAGGTACAGTAATACTATCCAAAGATGCTATAAATGCTCCATGAGAAGAAGAGATATGGTCATAAGAAACAAACTGAGCAATATCCCAACCATATCTGTTTAGAGGATTTTCTGCATTGCTGCGAGTGGTCCTCCGTACAGATAGTGGTGTGGGAGGAGTAGAAGTAGGAGGAATGATATCTTGTGAAGGAGGAGGTATCACCTGAAGGGGGGTTGGTGTCGGTGCCTCAGGAATTGGGACGAACACAGACAAGGGACTTGGCAATGGCACTATCGGTACTGGTCCTGCAGTTTGCTTCTCTCTCCTGCTGTAGGTAAGTAACTCTCCCTGAGCCGTAGGCCTAACACCTTCACCTTCTTGTCCTTCACCTTCTTGTCCCTTCTCCGTGCCTCCATGCCAAACTTCTAAATCGGTTACCACCAAGTTCTTCATCTCCCCCTCTCGCCTAATACTGGCAGTATTAGGCGTGTTGTGTGAAGTTCCGTTCTGGCGGTAGTATGGCTCATGCTCCCGAAAGTGGACATCCATACTGACAAATTTCTTCTTCTCTACTGGACTCCAGCACACAAACCCCTTCTGGGTCGCCGAGTAGCCTACGAAGATGCATTTGACCGCTCTAGGGTCAAGTTTTCCAACTGATAGCCTGTTGTCCTTCACAAAACACACACACCCAAACACCTTCAGTGGGAGTATCCCACTATTATTGCCTTGCAATACCTCACATGAGAACTTTCATCCGAGGACCTTCGAGGGCATCCTGTTGATGAGTTGAGCTGCTGTCAACACTGCATGCCCCCACAAACTCTGTGGGACATTCATGTCGATCATCATACTTCTTGCGACCTCCAGAAGGTGTCTGTTTTTCCTTTCTGCAACTCCATTTTGTGCTGGTGTGTATGCACAGGTGGTCTGATGCTGTATTCCGTGTGCTGACAAGTATTCTGCAAACGTCCTGTTGGTATACTCTGTTCCATTGTCAGACCTCAGTACCTTCACAACTGCTTTGTACTGAGTCTGGACATGCTTATGGAAATCCCGAAAACAAGCAGGTACATCATTCTTATTTTTCATCAAATATAACCAGGTAACACGAGAGGCACACTCAATGAAAGAAATAAAGTACTTATAACAATTCATAGTGTTAGTAGCACATGGACCCCAGACATCAGAATGTACTACCTCAAAAGCAAAAGTGCTCCTATGACCCGTGCCAACATATGAGCTCCTAGTAAGTTTTCCTAACTCGCACGCATCACATACTAATTTCTCTTTATTTGTTTTTGCATAAATCTCTGGATACAACTTACTTAGAGTATCAAAGGAAGAATGTCCCATCCTCCGATGATGGAGTATCAAGGTATCCTCAGTCCTCTGCTGTAGTCCTTCCATGCCAGCCTTCTCTGCCATAGATACCAATGCTGAGTCCAGTCCTTCTCGATCTAGGTACCACAGTCCCTCATGCCAAGTGCCAGTCCCAAGTCTTCGTCCTGTCCCTTTCTCCTGGAAGGTCACCTTAGGAATATCAAAAGAAACAATGCATTTAAGTTGGAGGATTATAGAACTAATGGACAAGAGACTGACTGGAAAGGATGGAGCATGTAAAACATTGGATAATCTTACTGAACCTGTACAATTAACAGTACCCTTACCGACCACTGGCTGGAAAGTGCCATCAGCTGTCTGAATGCTGTCTGCTGATGCTAGGTGAGTGTAGGAAGAAAACTCACTAGCATTCCCCGTCACATGCTGAGATGCTCCCGAGTCGATAATCCAGTCTTCTGATGGATGGGCATACATGGCAGCGTTGCCCCTAACAAAGAATGAGGTGGACGCCTCCTCTATTCTACTCCTCATGTCTCCCAGTGCCTGGTCCTCCACAGTAAAGGTGCCATCAGCTTCTCCGTTCCCTTCTGATATCAGGAGGTTCGCCCGATAACCTCCTCGGCCGCCTCATCTACCCCCTCGACCACGACCACGACCACGTCCTCCATTATATCCTCGTCCGCCGAACGGTTCTCGTCCACCACCTGAATCTTCCTTCCTAGGTGGTTTGGTAGCATACCGATGATGACCCATCTCCCCACAGTTGTAGCACTGCCGGTTATGCTGCCAGGGCTCTCCCTTAGATCCTGTATTATCTGAGCTGATGATCGCTAGTGCTGACTTTGCTTCGGGGGGACCACCTGTCCCGGCTTGCAGCCTGATGCGTGTCTCCTCCTGGATCATGGCTGAGATAGCCTCCTCAAGGCTAGGAATCTTTGGTTGGGCTAGAAGTAGGGCCGTCCTCTGTGTGAAAGCTGCAGTCAGCCCTTTGAGGAACTTCATCGTCCTCTCCTGCAGACACACATGTCTCTCCTTATACTTAGGGTCCCCACAGCTCGCCCGATCTGAGGAGTGATCATAATCCAACCACAGACGCTCCAACTCCGTGGCATACTCCTGCACCGTCTTCTCTCCCTGTACGGTGTCATCAATCTCCCCCTTTATCTGGAAGACCCGTAAGTTGTTCCCCACACCATCATAGGTCCTTCTCAACTTCTCCCACACATCTTTCACCATCTCAATACCGTCTACTGTGGCGGCAATAGACTGGACTAAGGAGTTGAGAAGCCAGATGTAGATCACAATATGAGTGGACTTTCACTCATCGCGTCCTGTCGAGCCCTCGTCCGGCTCTGTTGTCTCGTCCGTCAGGAACCCCTCCATGTTTTTTTCCTGCGAGGGTTCTTCTCATCCGCCGTGACCAACTCAGATAGGTGGCTGGTCCATCTAATTTCAGATCGATGGAGGGAAGCTTCAACTCCGGCGACGTTCGTGTCGTGTTCTCACCAGCCGACATCGTCAACAACTTCATCAAAGTCGCCACCTCTGCAGAATCTAGCTTCTTGATGATCTCTTCCATCGATGCATCGTCTATCCAATCACGTCACGTCCGCTCCACGACTCACGCTCGTCCTCGTCGTCCGCTCCTAGATCCGAACATGTCTCCCCCTTTTTAGATCTAGGCATCCCTATTAGACGCTGTCTCGTGCTGGTGCGGAGGAGGCGGCAGCACGCATGTCACAGTCGCCGTCGCAGCAGCAGCAGCAGTAGTAGTAGCCGCAGCAGTAGCGGGACGGGGCAGCAACAGCGAAGGGCGGCCTGCGAAGGGCGGAGAAGAAAAGAGAAGGGAAGAAGGGGGGGCGTGGAAGAGTTCGGTGGAGGAGATCTAGGAAATCCTCCTGTGGGTTTGTGAAAGCTTGGTGACGGCTAGGATTTGTGAAAACTTGGCTCTGATACCATGTTAAAATTAGTTGTATTTTTATTGATTGTCTTATTGGCATTATATAGCCTTACAGTCATTAATACAATGATCTCAATCATTATGACAATAATCTCATAATGGAATATCCTGTGATATATTCTGGCATCCCAAATATGTCCTCAGGATATTCCCATGTGCTTATACTATACTTAAATATGACACCCAACATACCATATCAACAAAAATGAATCAAAACTTTAGACCCGGCCCCCCACCCCCAAGTTCATTCCATTTATCTCATCCTTGGCAATTCATGGACCCAACTTGTCCAGATGATGCTATTCCTTGCTTGGGTTTGGCACAACCTATGAAAGCTACTTTTGTTTCTTTAAGAAACAACTTAAGTATGTCTGGTAAAAGCTGGTTTGACTTATTTTTTTCTGAAGAAGTTTATTTTTATATGAACTAATCATCAGTCATTGATGCTTCAACAGGAAGAACTTTAGTAAATCTGTAGAAGTCTGAGTGTCTAGTTTGTGGACCAAAATTTTTTATATAGAAAAAATGAGCTTTCCATTATGCTCTTATTCATAATGTTGCCACTCCACAAAAAGTGGTGATAATTGGTAACTTTCACTTAGGAATATGAAGAGTTGGTAAAATAACTATGGTCAATCCAACCGTTACTAACATTCTCCCACTTGGCCCATACTTTTAATCCAATGTATTATCTTAAAACCAACTATAATTCATATTAAGTAATAAACACATGAATCGTGACGATATGTCCTCTATATAATGATTATTATCTTTCATATATTACAATGCATTTATTTCTTAATATTATACTTTATGCGACAACATAACGAATAAACCATATGTTCATTCTTGGTTCAATGAATAAATTTTCTCAAATTAAATAAAGTGCATACAAATATGAGAAAACATCATAATAAGAGTTTCATTAATAACTTTATTTCTACAATAGAAGCTACATAAGGGAACCAAGTCCCATGTTCGCTACATGATCCTTGAATTTCAACGGTGGCATGTCTTTAGTCAAAGGATCAGCAATCATCAATTCAGTGCTAATGTGCTCAATAACAACTTTATTTTCCTTAACACGTTCTCTTATGGCTATATACTTAACGTCGATATGTTTGCTTCACGTGTTTGCTTCGACTTCCACTTTTGTTGTTCTTCGCCAAAAAAACAGCAGCTAAATTGTCGCAATATATACTCAATGGCCTAGAGATATAATCCATGATTCTAAGCTCGGAAATTAAACTCCTAAGCCATACAATGTAAAGTCGCCTCAAAACAGACTACAAACTCAGCCTCCATGGTAGAAGTAGCAATCAATGTCTGCTTAATGCTCCTCCAAGATACAACTCCACCGACCAACATAAAAATGTATCCCGATGTTGATTTACGTGAATCAACGCAGCCAGTAAAGTCTGAATCTGAGTAGCCTACAACTTCTAAATTGCTCGTCCATTTGTACATAAGCTTGTAGTCTTTCGTTCCTTGAAGATACCTCATCACTTTCTTTGCAGCTCTCCAGTGATCCATACATGGGTTACTCTGATATCGTCCTAACATTCCAATAACAAATGGAATGTCCGGCCTTGTGCAGACCTGAGCATAGATCATGCATCCTACAACAGAAGCATATGGAATGTTCTGCATTTGTTCCCTCATAATATCGTTTTTCGGACATTGGTTCAGGTTGAACCTGTCACCCTTCACTATGAGAGAAACACTAGGTGAACAATCCTTCATCCGAAATCTATCTAAAACTTTATTGATATAGGTTTCCAAGTTGCCTCGAAATTTGTCTCTATGGATCGTAATGCCAATGACATAAGATGCATCACCCATACCCTTCATGTCAAAATTTTCAGAGAGGAATTATTTCACCTCATTAAGTAAACCCTTATCATTGGTTGCAAGTAAGATGTCATCCATGTATAAAATAAGAAAACAAATTTTACTCCTACTGATCTTAAGGTATATGCATTGATCCATAACGTTTTCTACGAAACCAAATGAAGAAATTACGTTATGGAATTTTAAATACCATTGGCGGGAAGCTTGTTTTAAACCGTATATGGATTTCTTGAGTTTGAAAACCAATTGCTCACCATCGCTAGAGGAGAATCCTTCAGGTAAACCTCCTCCTCTAATTCTCCATTAAGAAATACAGTTTTCGCTAGAGGAAAATCCTTCATGTAAACCTCCTCCTCTAATTCTCCATTAAGAAATACAGTTTTCACATCCATTTGTTACAACTCTAAATCAAATTGAGCTACTAATGCCAAAATAATGTGTAAGGAATCTTTCTTAGATACAGGAGAAAATGTCTCCGTGTAATGAATCTTTCTGCCTTAAAGACCCATTTACAACCAATGGCTTTTGCTCCATTGGGCAACTCAACAAGGTCTCAAACATCGTTGCACCTGATGGAACTCATCTCATCCTTCATGGCATTGTACCATAATTCTGATTCTTTACAACTCATGGCTTGTAATAAGGATTCAGGATCATTTTTGACTCATATATTAATATAGTCAAATTCTTGCAGATACACTAAATAATCACCAGAAATTGATGATCTCTTAGTTCGAGTAGATCTCCTTAATGTTGCACCATCATCTTCCTGGAAAGTATGAGGTTTAACTCGCAGTTCAGAATTGCCAGGCAACTCCTGATTAACTTGATCTACTGGAATGTTGTCAACAACTTGTGTAACTTCAATGACTGGTTGGACTTCAGTGATTTCTTGAACTTCAGTGATTGGTTGTTCTACACCCATTTGTTCTTAAGGGGTGTTATGAACAATAATCAATCTATCACTCGAAGTATAAGGTTGAGACTCTATATGTATTCAAGAAATTTAGCATTTCTTGATTTCCTAGTGCTTTGAGATGGACAATAAAATATGTACCCCTTAGACCTTTCAGCATATCCAATAAAATGTGCACTAATGGTCCTTGGGTCCAACTTCTTTTCTTGTGGGTTATAAATTCTCACTTCAGACAGGCATCCCCAAACGCGCATATGTCGCAAACTCGGTTTCCAGCCTTTCCATAACTCAAATGGCGTCTTTGGGACAACTTTGGTTGGAACTCGATTTAATATAAAACTGCCGTCTTAAGTGCATCAGCCCACACGGATCTAGAAAGTCTTGATCTGCTAAGCATACTCTTGGTTATATTTTTTTTCCTTAAGGTTCTCCTTGATTCAAGGATGGACATTGATTGTATTTCTTCTATTTAAATCAGCCTTGGCGCTGAAGAATAAAATATAAAGCATTCACCACTTATTTTTCTAATATGGTATCAGAGCCAGTTTCCTAACATAGGGTTTGTAAGATTTTTTTTTCCAAAACTTGTTTCTCCAAATTGGTTAGGCTCTCAATGGCCGATTCCAATAGATGCCTGCAAGCCCTCACCGGCTCAACAAATAATGATGACTCCTCCACAACTGAAGGAGGAGCAGGCCGTGGCGATGGTGGTGGTGCTGGTCGCGGTGCTGGCACTAGCGGAGGTGCTTGTCGCGGCACTGACGGAGGCGCTGTTCGCGGTGTTGATGGCGGTAGTGGTGGTGAAGATGGCGCGACAATGGAGACCGAAGTTCTTTCGGAGACAGCGACTTCAACACAGGTTTTAATGATCACTGCAAATGCGCATTGTATACGCATAAAAAATATTAGAAGCTCCATGACAAGCCTCTGAACTGGAAGAAGAAAGGTGGTAATAAGGGTCGTGCATTCCAGGCTAGTAATTCAGATCAAGGGCAGCAATCTTCTTTAACTCAACTTTCACTCACGACGGAACAACTAGACAAACTGTTCAAACTTCTCGAATCTCAAACTCCTTCTTGCTTTATAGCACAAAAAGGTAATTTTGCTCTTCTTAGTGTCAGTCCCAACCATAATTGGATAGTAGATTCAGGTGCAACGGATCATATGACAAGTGAATCTACTATGTTTTCTTCATATAGTCCCTGTACAAGGAATCAAAAAATAAAAGTCACAGATGACTCTTTTTCAGTCATTGCAGGTAAAGGTTCAGTTGTGTTGTCTCCGATGTTGACTCTTAAAGATGTCCTTCATGTTCCAAACCTATCTTGTAGCCTAGTGTCTGTCAGTAAATTAGCCCAAGAAAATAATTGTCAAACTAACTTTTTTCGTTCTCACTGTGTCTTTTAGGATTTGAACTCAGGGAAGATGATTGGCAATGCTAAGGAGAATGGAGGACTCTACTACTTCGGCATTGGACCTAAATCATAACTATCTTCCAAACCGATAAGTTCCTGCTTTGAGTCTTTTTTTTTGTTTCGAATAATGATAACAACATTATATTATGGCATTTACGATTATGTCATCCTAGTTTCCGTTATTTAAAATACTTGTTTCCATTTTGCAATAAAGATTTATCTTTTTTTAAATGTGAAGCATGTGAATTTACAAAACATCGTCTTTCCCATTTTCTAATACAACCTTATAAACCAGCAAAATAATTTTCTATTATTCACAATGATGTTTGGGGTCCTAACCGTACAAGTACACTTTCTCAAAAAAAATGGTTTATCACATTTATATATGACCATTCAAGAGTATGTTGGGTTTACTTATTAAAGGATAAATCTGATATTTGTCAAACTGTAAAGAACTTTTTTAAAATGGTGCAAAATCAATTTCAGACAACTATTCAAGTATTTAGAAGTGACAATGGCGGGAAATACTTTAACACAATTTTGGGTGATTTTTTCTTTAAAATGGAATTGTGCATCAAAGCTCATATCCTAATACTCCCTAACAAAATGGAGTTGCAGAAAAAAAAAAAATAGACACTTATTGGAGGTTTTTAGAGCTTTACTCTTCTCAAATAAAGTACCAAATTATTTGTGTGGTGAAGCAATTTTAACTGCTGTGTATTTAATTAACGGAATGCCCTCCAAAGTTGTCAATTTTTAAACTCTAATTCATATTTTCAATTAAAGAATATTTTTCTGTTACTCGTGTTTCAACTGATTTGACATTAAATTTTTTTGGTTGCACAGCTTTGTCCATGAACATAAGAATATTGGCAAACTCGAACCACGTGCTATAAAATATATTTTTGTAGGGCACTCTCCAACTCATAAGGGTTATAAATATTTTGATCCAGAAAAAAGAAAATGTTTGTCACTATGGATGTCACATTCTTTGAAAACAAATATTTTTTTGATGATACTCATCTTCAGGGGGAAAACTTAAAGGAAGACTCGTTTCAAACTGAGAACATAAGTTTTTTAAATAACTTGTCCATGCCTGTATCACAAAATTCTAAGACTTGTACTTCTACACCAACAGAAAATGGCCATGATTCACTATCTAAATCTACTCCTGCTATGAGTAAGGAACTCGATAAATCCGAGCCTACACTTTCTCATGAAAAAAATAATGAGAATCTTGAAGATGATAATAATGATGAACTAATTGAAATGCCACAAAATGATGAGTCATCTAAAGAGAACATGTTCGAAGTAGAAAACAAGACTTGGAAAGGAAAGGTGTTTGTGAGGAAGAACCAAAAAGAAGAGGATGTGTCCACATCTCATGTCACTACCACATTTCCAGAATAGGGGTATTGTTGTTTTTTTCTATTTTGTACCCTTGTTGATAATTATATTCATATTTAATTATAGTGATTATTTTTTTATTATTTTTTAATGTTGGTATTATTGTATGTATTTATATACTGATATAGTTAGTTGTTAGCCATTAGTTAGACTAGTTGGTTAGTGAACCTAGATGGACCCGACTAGACTTGTCATGACACAATTAGTGAACACATTAGTTAGTCATAATTCACCCATTTAATTAGAAAGCAATGATTAGAAAAATCCCTCTTTCTACTTATTAGAAACTCTCTTTAATTAAACCCCTTTTAAAACCAAACCTTTATTTTTATTTAGTTCATCCCCAAATTTGAGAAAAAAATCATAATCAATCCATTCCAAATCTCATCCCTCTCATTTTTATTTTTCAAGGAGGCTAAGGAGCTTGTCATTGCCAGAGGAAGCTTGAAGAGGAGTCCAAGTGTTGAGGATCGTGTCCACTTCGTCTTTCTCGTGTCCAAATTCGGAGTTCTTCAAGGAGGTCACTCAAAACCTAGGTAACTCTCTATTTTTTACTCTATTTAGGGTTAAGAACACTCATTGGACCTATAGGAACCCTCCCACAGTGTCACGCCCCAGTCCCAAAATACGTAGGACTAGGAATACGTAACATGTCCAGCCGTATGTATACGAACTCCAATATCTGGAAACCATATACACACGTACGCTGTATATGAATATGGAAATCCATCAGTGGTAATATACTGTCATAACAAGTCACACAAAATCTATGTCTCATCCACAGCACAAATAATCAGTAGGAATAAACGCTGAATAATAACTGGATATCCAAAATGAGTATCAAGTCTGATAGTCGGGTGGAAACAAATCCACTACAAAATGACTATCTCGAGGTAGCAAAAATCTCTAAACAGTGGTAACAAAATCATGGATATTCCGAGGGTAAGATCTCCTCAGTCTGGTAAGTAGCATCCGGTCCAGGACCGTACTCCTGTGGATACTCCTGCTCGTCCATATCTGGAAAGGGACCAGGTCCTTAGTGGGACATAACAAGATACATAAAAATATGCCAATAAGTACTGAAATATACACATCCAATGGGTCGCCTAACCATCTAAGTGAATGCAGTTTGAGAATAACTTTCCACCAAGTGGGCTATCTGGCTAAAATATGGGATTGGCGTGACCCTCTTGGAGAATCATAGGCCTCAAAGCATGTCATTATTTGAACGACAGAGGCCGCCAGTAATATATAGTGGTCATCATCACCCGTTTCTCCGGTGGAGAATCTGGGCGTACAGGAAAAAGTGCAAAGGAGCCCAAATATTTTACTTATTGTTCTCCCCACCCCATGCTCTAAGCATGCCATATCCATGACATGATAAATCCTCTAAATAACTGCCAGGTCTTCTAGCATACAAAGTTTCTATCAGCAGTCATCCCTAATGCACGGTTTATACATACAGGCGGCCAACCCAATATGTAGTCCGAGAGCTATATGAGACTCACAAATCGTGTAACAACTGTGTCACGGCCAATGAACCAAATAATGCTCCATAATACTGGGGTAGTCTCATAAACAAGGTCCAATACAAATATATAAATAAAATAGAATCATGCATCATTTGGAATGTAAATAAGAGTACTGTGGCAAGGTATACTTGCCGAGCAAAAGTCCTGAATAGTGCAAGCGTTCCAACAGTGTTAAGTTGTAGAAGTGGGTTATGGTTTTGAGAGTTGTAATTATATATAGGAATAAGGAGGCGGTGGAATTACTTAATGGGTAAGAAACTGTTTGCTACTGTTGTTTTCTTTTTATTGGTTTAGGTGTGCGGTTGAGGATATTTTTAAGGAGTGGTGGAACGAGAAACTTACACGTGTAGAAAAGCAAAGCAAAGTTGAGTTTTACTTCTTCTGCTGATATTTTCTTCTCCTAATGGTTTTTACGCGTAGTGAAAAGAAAAATTTATGCAGAGGTTGGTTTTATGCGTAGAGAAAGGAAAGTCTACGCGGAGTAAAATAAGCAGTGGTTTGATACTACTGTTGCTGTGGTTTACGCGCGGAGGAGTATACGCGGTATGGTGATCGGTTTGTTGTTGACTGCTTTACGTGGGATGAGCTGCTGCTGCTATTTCCTTATTTTACGCGCAATGAGAATATACGCGGGGTAATTAGTTGCTACTGATAAACTCTTTACTTTACGCGGGAATGATGGTTTTAATGGTTTTGCGGGTTTTGGGTTTGATCCAATAGGAAATTCTATTTTCTATATTTAGCTCATAATTACTAATAATAATAAATTATAAAATAATAATATAGAATACGATTTCAGAATTAGGGTTTGTCACGCCCCAGTCCCAAAATACCGTGGGACCAGACACGTGGCAATGGCCAGCAGCACGCACCGATGGACAAACCCAATTTAATGGATCCATCAGGACGTACTTAAGCTGTAAAACAAAGTCTACGACAACATGGCACAACTAATCTCATCCACACAAGATAAAATATGATCCACAGATATAAGAAATATAAATCATCAAACAGTCTCAACAAAGTGCTTCGGGGAACAACCCGATAAAATCTAATACAATGGTTCAACAGACCAGAATATAAATGACTGAATAAAATAAATACTGAGCATGAAACATGGATGCTCAGGAAAAGTCTTCAGCTAACACCTCGTCCTCGGGTGTCGGTACAGCTCCTGTATCTACTCCTGCTGCTGCTACTGCTGCTATCCCGTATACCTCGGGATAGAAATCGTCTGCTAAACCTGGGGAAATAATCCGGTATCCAGGTCCTCAGGGGACATAACAAGGTACAGAAATCAACATGCCAAAATGCAGTGTAATAGTAAATGAGATAAATAGGGTAAGTATGTAACCATCTATGTGAAATGTAAGATGAGAGCATCACGAGTACTCAGGCTGAGCCACTACAAGCTCTGTGTCGGGGAGCCGGTAGCGGTAATAACCGATAATGTGTCTAGCTCTGCTCGAGAGTCTACGACCTCACAATAGTAGTAGATATATATAAAACAGCCTGTAGCCTGTGTGTCTCTCCCCATCCAATGTAACTACGCATCTCATGACCACAACGTCTCATGTCCATGTCAAGCGGGATCATAGCTAATGCAACCAGTCATATAATATCTATGAATATAATGTCTATGTCATAAACCTGTATCCTATACAGAATCACCATGAATATCTCAGGAAGACTCTGTCTCATGAATAGTGTCAAGTATCCTGGGTCATAGTATACTTGATAAGAAAAGTACGAGAATAATAAGGGTCACGAATGTCCATCTCTAGGTGACATTACACAACTCCGCATACAGGGTTGGCACCCGACTAATAATCGGACGCTAAGTAAGTCACTCGGTCCTAGGTCAAGCATGCACAATAATATATATATATATATATATATATATATATATATATATATATATATATATATATATATAAGTCAAGGAAATAAGTATCAAGAATTGCAAGATTTGGCAAGGTACGCTTGCCTGGGGTTTGAATACCAACAGTTGTCCCTGTATCAGTGGATTCTGCAGGTACTCCTCCAAAAGCTGTATTAAACATCACCAACAGTCTCAAAAAATATCAAATAGCTAGAAATGCCTGTTATTATGTCCAATTTGGACACAAGGACAAAAATGACATTTCCGGGTCAAAGCGGAGTCCACATGTGGGCCACTTTACACTGAAAAGCGTGTCAGGGTCAAAGGTCTCCAATTTCGTCAAACTTAGTGTCAACAAGTCAGGAACGATGATACGAACCCAACGAAACTTCCAGAATTGGATTCCGATGAGCCGATCACAAAATCGTCCATCAAGTGGAGCTTGTGGGGCCCACGATACACGATTTTTGTCAACGTTCTCAGAATCGAACCAAACTTGGGTCACAGGACCAGCGTATTGCTACGAGTCCAATGGCGCAAGTTTCGTCTCGATCCGACGTGTGTACACAAAGTTACAGAGTGTTCCAGAATGGGCAGATACGGGACGTTGTCGGCGGATACGCGTTGATTCCGGTGTGCACGCACATCCAAATCAACTTTTGCGAAATCCCACACGTCCGTATCAACGACGCGCACGTTTCGGTAAAGATCGCGTGCGACCAAGTCGTCCCGTTTGGCGGGGCGCACTCAGTTCCGGGGTGAAACAGGGCGTTGGTTTTCCTGTTTTTGGATCGCGGTTTGCGATCACCACAGGACGCGACACACCGAGCGGGTTGCACGGGCATCGAGAGAGTTACACAGTCTACGCGTTGCAACAGACGGAATCGAAAACGGAATTACGAGGAGAGAAAAAATGCTACCTGAACATGGCTCCGTGAATCTGAATTTTACGTGTCAGTGTCGTCTGCTTCGTGTCCTGCGTCAACCATGTCCGGTATTGTTGCTCTAGGGTTAGGGCTCTGGTTCGCCGGAGACTCGCCTTAGGGGCTCGCCGGGGCTGGT
This sequence comes from Iris macrosiphon, assembly GCA_036927795.1. Lineage (NCBI taxonomy): Eukaryota > Viridiplantae > Streptophyta > Magnoliopsida > Asparagales > Iridaceae > Iris > Iris macrosiphon. Next base: position 18,261,412 of record JAYESA010000015.1, on the reverse strand, counting down.
ACACGGTTAAGGGTTTGACGAGGTCGGGCGGAGCTGCTGCGGGCGGCTCAGGCGAGCGGAGATGGCTGTTGCGATGGTGGAGCGGGAGAAGGAGAGGGTGCTGCTGCGAGTCGGGGGACGCCCGAGGGTGACCGGAGCGGATCGGGGCTGCTCGCGGAGGGAGGCGGCTAGGGCGTCGGTGGTTTGGGGAAGATGACGGCGGGGATGAGTCGGGGGAGGAAGTCGAGCAGCGGGCGGAGTCGGCTGCGTCGGCGGGGTTGACGAGAGAGAGGGTGGAAGCTCGAGGGGGCTGTGGTCGGAATAGGCGACTACGGCGGGGTCGGGTGGCGCTCGCGGGCGGCAGCGGCTGTGGAGATGAGAGAGAGAGAGAGATCTGGCGGCGGCTGGGCACGGAAGTCGAGAGTAATAAATAGGGGCCGCTACAATAAATCCGGTAGGGTTAGGGTTTGGTCGGGTTTGGGTTTGGGTCGGGTTTTATGGATCCGACCTGACCCGTTAAGGATGGTTTGGTCCGGTTCGGTTCACTGTGGTTTGGTTTATTTTGGTTCAAGTGAACCGGGTTCAGGCAGGTTTAAATCGGTTTAGTCCTACCTCGGTTTATAGGGCTTTAAAAATGATTCCGGAGTCCAATAAATTCACAGAAAATTATCCTATGTCCGGTTTTCTATTTTACACCATAAAATATTATTTCAATAATATTTTAACATCAATTAACAGCATTTAAAAACCTTTTAATCACAAATACCTTAGTTTTAATTCCAGAAAATTTACCGAAAAATTGGGAAAAATTATATTAAAAATATTCTGAAAAATCAGGGTGTTTACAGGGTTCTTACATTCTACCAAACTTATAAAAAATTTGTCCTCAAAATTAAAACTAAGCCACGGTAGAAGTTAAGGATGGTATAAGATATAAATTAACAAAGTTAAATTTTATACCTTGGTCAATGAATAGGTTCGGAAAACGTTGGCGCATGTCATCCTTGCGCTCCCAAGTAGATTCTCCTGGCGAACCATGCTTATCAATATATATTTACATATAAACATAACACCCTCACTCACACACACACAACTAGACACTCAACATACACACATAACCAACTTATATAGATACATATGGATATCTATACATATCCAACTATATATTGTCACGCCCCAGTCCCAAATACGTAGGACTCGGAACACGTAAGCATGCCAGCCGCATGGATATGGCAACTCCAATATATGGAAACCAAATCCATACGTACGCTGTAATATGAATACAAAATCCACAAGTGGTATAAACATATGTCACAAGTCACAGGGTAAAATCTAAATCTCATCCACCAAAATCATATAGAAATAAATAACCAGTATCTATGAAACTAGATCTCAATAAGAAGTATCTAAGGATGATAGTTGGATAGAAACAAATCCACTACCAACTCGAATATAAGAGCAAATACAATATGAGTACAACACCACAACACAATATAAGAATACCAGCTATCCATCACAGCTCGAAGAGAAGACATCCTCGGATCACATGTAACCATCCAAATATGTGCTCCTGTAAATACTCAAGAAAAGATACACCTGGCAGCGGACCAGGTCCTCAGAGGGACATAACAAGATACTTAAACATATGCCAATAAAATACTGAAATAAATATCCAAAGGGGTCGCCTAACCGTCTAAAGTGAATGCAGTTAAGAACAACTTTCTAACAAGTGAGCTATCTGGCTGAGAACTGGGATTGGCATGACTCTCTCGGAGAACCAGGGGCCTCAAAGGCATGTCGTCTTTTGAACGGCAGAGGCCCGCCAAGTAGTAAAGGGGTCATCACCGCCCGTATCTCCAGCGGAGCTTCCGGGTTACAGAAGGAAAAGTATAAAGGAGCTCAAATATGATACTTGTTGTTCTCCCCACCCCATGCTCTAAGCATGTCACATCCATGACACGATTTGGTCCATAGCCTATTCTTAGTACCCTAGCCCAATCCTGCAACCAAACAAGGACAAGGATGGGACCACCGTACTACAATAGGCTATGTCCCTAGACCTCTAATAACTGCTAAGTCTTCTAGCATGCAAAGTTTCTAACAGCAGTTATTCCTAACGCACGGCCCACACGTACAGGAGGCCAACCCTGCACGCAAGTCCGTGATCTCTATATGAGAATCACAACTCGTGTAACCACTGTGTCACGGCCAATGAACCTAATGGTGCTACATGATAATGGGGTAGTCTCATGAACAAGGTCAATGCAATACATAAATAAAAATATATCGCGACGTCACCGTCGCGCGCATTTTATATAACAGTTAAAATATATGAACTAAAGACAGAAAATAAAGATGCATGCAACATATGGAATATAAATAACAGTACAATGGCAAGGTATACTTGCCTGGCAAGGAAGCTGTAATGTACCAATAACCTGCTCCAGAAATCACGCAGAACAATCCAATATCCTATGTACACATAAATATAATATAATAGAATCATTAGTCATTACACTAGCACATACTCAACCACATTTACACTGGAATCAGGGGGTATACTAGGGGTAACACTAGTCATCTAACACGGTCAATTACGCATTGAATTACGCGGGTGTCGCGTCTTCAAGTACTGTACGAAATCAGTCAGTCAACTGACAGGTGTCTATGCCAGTACGTTAGTGTACGCAAGGCAGACAAATTCACAAGTTCTTAGGGTCAACATGGTCAAGTTAAGTATGGGATAGTCCACGATGTCCTAGGGTCATACAGTCTGAATATTTAGTCATATTTATCAATTAGCATTTACTTACATATATATTCATATAACTATATAATAATATAACCATTAATTTATTTTAATTTATTTAATTCTAGAATAATTACTCTAAAATACTATTTTAATCTTATTATTCTGATTTTTATGTTAATTCCTAAATTTTGTCCAAAGAAACTGAATTTTATCAACTCGAGACTCATGACACGCAAATCGAGGCGATCTGTTGACCAAAAAGTCAACCGATACAAACTCGACTTTCATGCATGATTTCCTGTAGATTTCAGCATCAAAACATACTGGAATTTACGGCTCGTCTGAATTCAAATTCGTTTGGGAATTATGGCACATACAAATTTTGTATTGTGCACCGATGGTTAAATTCTAACCTAGAAGTTCTACAGAATTAACAGTATGTAAATACCTAGAAATAAATTCTGGAAAAAATATATGTCGATGATCTCGACATTAGCTTTCCGAAACTTTAAACGATTCATGATTATTATTCCTGGTTCTCCCGGAATCGCGAAAACATCAAAACACGTCTATTTTCGGACATGCTGTGCTCTACGAATTTTCTAGAATTTAATACTAATAATTTAGAAAAACAATTTATATTATCAGAAAGCTAACCTCATTATCGTTCTAACAAAAAAAAAAACTGGAGCGCGTTTGGAGTCCGAAGCTAGGAGATATCGTCTTTTTAATTCGTCATAACTAGTAGAAAATAAGGCTGAATTTATGACGAATTTTGACTATTTTTTTTTGGACGAAAAAGAGAGGAATTTGGGAAAGAAAAATATGAAGGATGGGGTATTTATAATGGTGGACACTACTTAATTAAATATGAATAGGATTGGTTAATTTGGATAGGATTATGATGAATTTAAATAAGGATAGGATATGCATGAAGTTGATTTCCTAGTAGGTTCAGGATTTGAATTAATTTAAAATATAGTTTGAATTTATCTCAATAATTTATAATCTTAAATATAATTAAAGATAATACAAATAATTTATAAAATCTTATTAATATCTATTAACTCTAAATTAGTATATATCTAATATTAAGACTATATATATCCAAATAAATCCTAAATAATTTTAAAATCTAAATAAATTTCTTAAAATTCTAAATAAATTACAAAAAATATAATTAAATATTTTAAACTAAAATAAATATTTGGTAGGAATGACATGCAAGTATGGTCGTCTAGTAAATCATAGAAGTCCTAGAAATTTATGTTTTCTAAGTTTTAATTATCAAAAATTCTAGAAAAATCTCCAAAAATCTAAAATAACCTAAAATAATTCTAAATGAATATTTATATAAGTAAATATATCAAGAAATTTATTTTTAATTAACTAAGAGCATATTCTAAATAAATTCAACATATATAATAAATATAATAATATAAAATATACACAAAATACCTATTTTGGGTGAGGGAGTTTACATATATACACTCACCTATACATACATACATACATACATACATACATAAATATACAACATAACCATAGAGATACCCATATATATATACCGCATACTTACACACACACACACACACAAACACGAACACACACACACACACACACACACACACACACACACATATATATATATATATATATATATATATATATATATATATATATATATATATATATATATATATATATAATCAATAAGCATATACATATAACTAATATACTATGATGCACATACACCCTCTTATTCTCATGACCCCCAACAACTCCAATTTCAACATAGACATCTCCCTATATATATATATATATATATATATATATATATATATATATATATATATATATCATACAACATACACATGTATAGATATATTATCACATACATATATACATATATATATTCAACATACAAATACATATAGATACACATATGCACTTATAGATATATCAATACATATATACATACATATATTCAACATACAAATACATATAGATACACATATGCACTTATAGATATATCAATACATGTGTATGTTGTATGATATATATATATATATATATATATATATATATATATATATATATATATATATATATATATATATATATATATATATAAACACTTAGGCACATAGCTATATGTATACTTAGCTATAAATACTCACTTATACAATATGATATAAGTTCACACTCATATACATGTATATCATATAATATATCATATATATACATAAGTCATATTGAATTAAAGAGCAATAAAACAAACACGTGGAGTGCACCGCACTCGTATCACACTAGATCTATGATACGCTTGCGATACGAGTCCACCACACAACAAAACGTACCCCGAAGGACACGAGCAAGTCTAATATACTATTTATGAACAACAAGAGAAGTCAAACATACATCTACGTGTCCGTGTCAAAATATGACATGCATAAAGCTCCTTGTCGAAGGAAAAACCCCCCAAATCAACATGTATCTCCAAATTGTTGGAATACGACCTGCACGTACCCAATTATGGACACGACACTAGCCACAAACACACAAACACTTGCCAATTTAATCTATATGACCAATTAACAAACACAACAAGTGTCAATCTCAAAATTCCCCTAAAATTGTCACAAAAAGTACTATAACTTTCTCAATAGGCCTCCTATGAACTAAATTCTAAATCCTATGGGTAGCCTATGCATATGGGTTGATTTCTCTTGGTTAAATCTCATATTTAGAACCTATTTAGAGGGGAAAAAACTGAATTATACCTATTGGGAGATGGATTCCCAATACAACCTCCAAATGTGAAATTGGCCTTCAACTTGTAGATCATTGCTCCTCTTTGTAGATCCTTACTTCCTCCTTCTAGATCCTTACTCTACTAGTCTCCAATGGTGATTTGAAAAGGAATTGGGTAAAAATTTGGTAGGAATTTGATAGAATTTGGTTGAGAGAAATTCTAGATCTAGATTTGGAATAAAAATGAAGAAAGAGAAAGTTTTCATCCCCTTTATATAGGACTCTGTTGCCCCCTTCCTCAAGCTACTATGTAAAGTCTAAAATACCCCTTGGGGCCTCTCATAAAGAAATTAATTAAGGAGGGAAGGTTCCAGTCTAATGGGTTTAACATAATTAATCATCATCCTAATGATTGGGCTTCTAATTATTGGGCTCAATTCTAACTAGAATTAAATGTTGGTCCATGAATCTAATCTACACTAGTTAGGTTCACTAACACAAGTCCAAAAATAAATCTAACATGCTAACAATAAATAAATAATACAATAAATAAATATTTAATATGCACAATATTTAATTAATTACCAAATGACTAAAATATCCTTTCCTAGAAAATGTGGTAGTGACAAGTCTACCTCCCTTAGAAGAATTTCGTCCTCGAAATTAAAACTCTCACCCTCCTCTCTTGGGCCAGTCACAACCTATTCATACAAATTTTACTATGGACAAACCCCCATCAATCACAGTCTAAAATAGTCCTATCACATAACATACAATCATACCATTCTACTGAAAGAGAAATCATACTTGGATATAGTCTCTAACTATCATGAATTTCAGTCTCTGCCTTGCTGGGGTGTCTCCCTCTACTGGTACGGGATAACCTGCTATGCCACATGTGGCCTATTCCATTACACACTAAGAATTCACTAATCATCAACCTAGTCAAGATATTTTTAATACTGAGGGTTACCAAATACTCGTGATATACTATAGTTCTAGGTCATGGATATGCTTCACTCACTGGCACTTGCTACTTCGGATACTATACAAAATACTGCTAAAATACTACCTCTATCCGTTTCAGTTCTTGTAATCACCAAAATTTCTCAACCATTCTCTTGCAATGAACACTTGTATACTTTTTCAATCATGTATTTTATTAGCATACCCTTGTCCAACTTGAATACGCCCAATATGATGCCTTCTCAAATCTTGTTACTGTCTACACAAGGCACCAGCTCTCATATGTATTTTTAGATGACATCCTCATATCAAGTTACTCGTGTCCCTCATCTATATTATTATACTAGTTACTAAAATGCTTGTGCCTAAACCTTCATAATACTTGAGGTACTCCGGCTCTTGTTACTAGGGTATATCTTTCTATCTGATACTTGGTGCAACTCATCCTCTAACATTTGTTAATCATCTTAAGGTTCTCATATGTACATTAGTATCACAATAAATACACAATTACCTTCTAGTCATTACAACACCATGACATCTCACTGGTATCCTTATACCCCTCGTATTATTCTCTGATACATACAACCTCTATACTAAAAATTAGCAAGGTACTATACCTACTAAACTTATATATATATATATATATATATATATATATATATATATATATATATATATATATATATATATATATTGTCTCTCTCCATACTGCTTGGATCACTTGTACTATTACTTCCAAATAATTTTCTATCCATATAACTGATACACCAATCTAGTATTATCACACAAGGTACTTACTGTTACTAGCACATTACTCAACTAATCCCTAATATAGAAATACTAAAAATCTTGATATAGTAACACTAGCTTCCTAACTACACAACATACGTCCTTAATGTTCTAGGACACTAGCTATATCATTATATCACCTCATCACACTTACTAGAACTCATGATCACTTGCACCAGTTATTAACTTCTATAATACACATGTTTTACTTCACTCTCAAAGGCAGGCATATGGTTCCATATCTCTATTGATGTATATGTATCTCTCCTCAAACCTATTACGGACTGATACACTAATCAGTAATACACTACATATCTTTCATGACCAATCTTGATATTTTTTAACCCATGACATACTATTAAAATTTCTAATACTCAGGCTTCCTCTTTCATTAACTTCCATTTTCTTATACTTATCATCCACTGTGCATTTTGCATACAATTTCTAGATACATGTAACACAAGTCTTACTACTTTAGCACAATGTATTCTTATTCCCTCACACTCTCCTATACACTTATGGGTACCATTCTACTATGGCACACTCACTAATACCCTTGATGCATATATATTTCTTTACTCTTGACATACCCAAGTATCAACCACCCAATTGAATATCATGCTCTATTGATTTCTAACACAATTTTCTTGATACTTAATTGTTTACATGGATCACCCAACTACATGAATTCATTACTATCCAAAACTGGCATGCTAACTCTGATACTAACTCCTGGAACCACTACTGATACTCTTTACTCTCCCTTCTACCATAATACCAATACTAACTATAATGACACATATCATAGAACTATTGCTACGAGGTACTACGCTATGGGTTATCTCTAGATTGATGTCTATTGCTCGTATGCCCAACCAATAACAACTTACAGACTCATAAGTCACACTCCCAACAGTCAATACTGATACTAAAGATACAGGCCTAATTGCAAGTTACCAACTATCACACTAATAAGGAACCCTAATGGAATGAAGCTCTATAAGGAACTGGACTAAAGAACTGAAGGTATCTCTACTGCTAAGCTAAAGAATGATGAAACAAAGTCATATAATAACAAAAGTGGATAAGTATTGAGATGATATTTTAAGAACCAATTTAAGATACAACATGATAATCATACACGTCTGTCTGAAATTATGACACTCAGAATTCTTGCCACGCCAGTAATCATAGCTGTGATAAACGATAGATTCCATAACTAGGGTATGCAACTCTATAATCATGTCATCTAGAATCCTCACCATGCCAACCGATATGGCTACGAGAAACTCTAAATTTCATAACTAAGACATGTACATCCGAAGTCAGGTCCCTAAGTTTCCGCTACGCCAGCAAATATGGCTGCGATAAACTCTAGGCTCCATAACCAAAGTAGACGTTTCACCTTTCTCACTGTCCTTATCAACATATGTCATCAGATGATACCGTAATTTTAGTCCATAAAATTTATCTCGATATGAAATCAAACTCAACAACGACACCAAGAATTAAATTCAACAACCGATCACCAAGAATCAAATTCAATAATAAAAAGTGAGAGAAGACGAAAATAAGGAAAAAGATTTATATTAAGATTCTCAAGGGTCGTCTCAGGAATCTCTCAAGAAATTTGTGATTGAGTATCCTCTCATCCTAATATCTTATATCCTACATCATATATCATATATCCTATCGCAGGCTCGCAGTAGTACAACTAAGTCGTCACACTACCATGACATCGCATAACTTGTGAAGCCTAACCTGCATGAGCCACCACTAAAAACGTGTCACGACCCGCACCCGGTATAGAGATGCAAGTCGGGAATAACGCACAGCCTACACCGCAGCATCGACGGTAGAACGTTGTCTTGGTCAACTATACTATCTAAATATCTCACAATAATATAAAATCTGACAACAATATCTCAACACAAAACTCAATCACAATTCTAAAGCACGAGAAGATATCAATGAAGTCTAACTATACATTCAAAATATATAACAACAACAATATCCAACTCTTAAATATAAGACGGAACCAAATCCGATACCAAAATGCTAGAGAGAACTAACTATGCTAACAAGTGATACCGGCTAAAACTCCCGGCAGTCACTCCAGAACTAGTGGGTCCAAGTCTGCATCATCTATAGGTCGAAGTTCGTAGTATGTCGGACACAATCTTCCGGATCCTCTGAAAAATATTTTTCAGTCAGGAATGGAGCGAAGTACATCTCTAACAGCAGTTCTAATCAAGGATATAAACTATGTAACAGTAAATAGATATGAATATACAAGATACCATATACATGTACAAGAGATACGCAATAAAAGAAATACTAGAAATAAATACAAGAATGAGCAATATGGAATGAACAAGAAATACTAATGACTAAGTGAGTGAGTACCAGCTTTAACATGTGATCGTCTTGGAAACTTGATACAAGATTTATGGCCTAGCTAATCGTATGTGCGGTACATGATTAACACTATTCAAGAACAAGACTTGATACAAGAAGGGTATGATCACATATCTACACTACATACTCCCCAACCCCGACTGGTATAGTGGATCCAACTATGGTACGCTATGGCACGGGATTTCCTACGAAGGTAGCAAGTCTCCCCGAGAATCGGTGTCTGTACATGTACAAGAAGAACAATGAAACAAGGCTTGCACAAGATACACCATATATACCAAGGAATAACATCTCATGACGAGATCCGGATATACCAATCCATGTAACCATCGTGTCAAGAAAATATGGATATCTACACTAGATACAATGAACATAGAGGATATCATAAATGAGAAAGTATCAGAGAATGTACTCGTCTGTGGTCCAGAGAAATAAATGTCAAACTGTCCGAACTGGTGTCACACAGACCTATATATGGAATATTGCATTAATACAAGATTTTTGATTGAAAATAAGTTAAACTAGTCAACTTCTAGGTCATAAAGTCATTTCTAAGTCAAAACAGTCAAACTAGGTCAACTCTAAGTCAAACTGGTCAAACTTGATCAAACTACCTGAGTCTATCTCTAGGATATTGGGTTCATGCACTATAAAACTAGGCCATACAAGCTAAATATAAGATACTATGAAACCAATAGGATACCGTATCCTAAGATACACAAGTTGGAGATATAAAAATATCATATATGCATATTCAAACAATATTAAATATATTAATCCTAATTACAAATGCTAAGTGGATACCTTGGCTTTGAACAAACTCGGTATCGCACCATTAAACACCCATCTTGATATCCAACTCAAATACCTTGAGTATCCTCAATACATTGGCTTTTACCTTGGTATCTCAAGGTAATGTGATATCTTAGTATATATTAGCTACTCAATCTCTAAACTATAGGCTAAAATATATTTATCTAATACAAGCTACTAGCTATATACTAATATGTATTTACTAGTACACAACTACAATACTAACCACTAACTATTAATACATATATACATATATACCTACATAACTAAAGATACACAAGCATACATACTACCTTTATATATATACTAACTAGTAGAGATACAAGTATATAGATCTAACTACTGATCTATATGTATACATATATATTTATAACTACCAAGTACTAATTTAACTAGATAACTTAACCAAGCTAACTACTAGCTAACTACAAAACTATCAAACTAACTAATTACAATAACTAAACTACTAACATATACTAAACATATAACATATATACATACCTCTACAATAACTAGAGATATCTAGCAATAACCTGCTAACCAATGAAACCACTACTAAGGAACTAGTTGTCCTCTGCTGCCCCTGCCCATTGCTGCTCATGTAGTTATTTGTTGTTGCTGCTGATCCTTATGTGTTGTTGTTGTTGTTCCTTCTTCTCGCTGCTGCTGTGCCTTCTTCTCGCTGCATAACCATAGAGATACATAGATATACAACATAACCATAGAGATACCCATATATATATATATATATATATATATATATATATATATATATATATATATATATTATATATATATATATAATCAATAAGCATATACATATAACTAATATACTATGATGCACATACACCCTCTTATTCTCATGACCCCCAACACCTCCAATTTCAACATAGACATCTCCATATATATATATATATATATATATATATATATATATATATATATATATATATATATATATATATATATATATATATATATATATACAACATACACATGTATAGATATATTATCACATACATATATACATATATATATTCAACATACAATACATATAGATACATATATGCACTTATAGATATATCAATACATATATACATATGGATATAATTATATATATATATATATATATATATATATATATATATATATATATATATATATAAACACTTAGGCACATAGCTATATTTATACTTAGCTATAAATACTCACTTATACAATATGATACACTCATATACATGTATATCATATAATATATCATATATATACATAAGTCATATTGAATTAAAGAGCAATGAAACAAATATGTGGAGTGCACCGCACCCGTATCACACTCGATCTATGATACGCTTGCGACACGATTCCACCACACAACCAAACATACCCCAAAGGACACGAGCAAGTCTAATATACTATTTATGAACAACACGAGGAGTCAAACACACATCTACGCCTAGTTGTCCTCTGCTGCCCCTGCCCATTGCTGCTCATGTAGTTACTTGTTGTTGCTGCTGATCCTTATGTGTTGTTACTGTTGTTCCTTCTTCTCGCTGCTGCTATGCCTTCTTCTCGCTGCATAACCATAGAGATACATAGATATACAACATAACCATAGAGATACCCATATATATATATATATATATATATATATATATATATATATATATATATATATATATATATATATATCAATAAGCATATACATATAACTAATATACTATGATGCACATACACCCTCTTATTCTCATGACCCCCAACACCTCCAATTTTAACATAGACATCTCCATATATATATATATATATATATATATATATATATATATATATATATATATATATATATCATACAACATACACATGTATAGATATATTATCACATACATATATACATATATATATTCAACATACAATACATATAGATACATATATGCACTTATAGATATATCAATACATATATACATATGGATATAATTTTATATATATATATATATATATAAACACTTAGGCACATAGCTATATTTATACTTAGCTATAAATACTCACTTATACAATATGATACACTCATATACATGTATATCATATAATATATCATATATATACATAAGTCATATTGAATTAAAGAGCAATGAAACAAATACGTGGAGTGCACCGCACCCGTATCACACTCGATCTATGATACGCTTGCGACACGAGTCCACCACACAACCAAACGTACCCCAAAGGACACGAGCAAGTCTAATATACTATTTATGAACAACACGAGGAGTCAAACACACATCTACGTGACCGTGTCAAAATGTGACATGCACAAAGCCCCGTGTCGGAGAAAAAACTTCCAAATCAATCTGTATCTCCAAATTGTTGGAATACGACCTACACGTACCCAATTGTGGATACGACACTAGCCACAAACACACAAACACATGCCAATTTGATCTATATGACCAATTGACAACACAACAAGTGTCAATCTCAGAATTCTTCCAAAATTGTCACAAAAGCACCATAATTTTCTCAATATGCCTCATATGAACTAAATTTTAAATCCTATATGCATATGGGTTGATTTCTCATGGTTAAATCTCATATTTAGAATCTATTTAGAGGGAAGAAACTGAATTGTACCTATTGGGAGATGGATTCCTAATGCAACCTCCAAATATGAAATTGGTCTTCAACTTGTAGATCCTTATTCCTCTTTGTAGATCCTTACTTCCTCCTTCTAGATTCTTGCTCTACTAGCCTCCAATGGTGATTTGGAAAGGAATTGGGTGAAAATTTGGTAGGGATTTGATGAAATTTGGTTGAGAAAAATTCTAAATCTAAATTTGGAATAAAAAATGAAGAGAGAAAGTTTGCATCCCCTTTATATAGGCCTCACTTGCCCCCTCCCTCAAGCTACTATGTAAAGTCTAAAATACCCCTTGGGGTCTCTCATGAAAAAATAAATTAAGGAGGGAAGGTTCTAGTCTAATGGGTTTAACATAATTAATCATTCTCCTAATGATTGGACTTCTAATTATTGGGCTCAATTCTAACTAGAATTAAATGTTGGTCCGTGGATCTAATCTATACTAGTTAGGTCCACTAACACAAGTCCAAAAATAAATCTAGCATGCTAACAATAAATAAATAAATATTTAACATGCACAATATTTAATTAATTACCAAATGACTAAAATATCCTTTCCTAGAAAATGTGGTAGTGATAGAAGGATTAGCGCTTCCCTCCGAAAACATCTCTTCGAAAGCCTGCTGATCGAAACGTACCACCAGCATTCTTTGAGTTGATCCGAGCTTGGCTGCGTCGGATTGCGTCACAACTTTCTCATCAGAGAAGAAAGAACTCCCCAGCAAAGTCGCCATCTTGTTCGCCATTAAGTATGTTCTTGCAAACTTTGTATTTAAGGAACGAAAAAGAGTGCACAGAATCATAAACAGAATTATCTAAGTACAATATTTTTATTTGGGGTGTGACGATGAACAAAGAGCACTGTGGCGGCTCCTTTACTCCGTTGATGATCCGATGCAGGGTGAGGAAACATATGTTCTCTCTTTGCTCATCTCTGTATGCCCTCTCTCTGTGTTGGGTGACCCCTTTCTCTCTGTCTGTTTTGGGTAGGCCACCCGGGTATATATAGTCATCCTTGGGCGCTCATATGTTGGGCCGCATGGATGCTACAGGGTGCCACATGTGCCTCCTTAACCGTGAGCGGGCTAGGCTGTCACATGGGCGCTTGTTGGGATTTTTTTTTTGCTAAATATTTGGGTGGTTCTCGTCATTTGTGGGCGTGACTTGGTCAGCTTGACACATGGTCCGCACTTGGTTGGAGAGAATCACTCATGTCGTAAAAGCAAGATTTGGTCTTCATAGAGTCTGGAACACAAGTGGCCAGAGACGCATGGGACGCATAGAGTTTAGGACATATGGGGCCAGAGATGTATGGAACGCATGAAGCCTGTAACGCATGGGGCCAGGGACGCATGGGACGGATGGAGTCTGGGACGCATGGGTCAGAGACGCATGGAGTCTGGGATGCATGGGGCCAGTTGTGCTGTACACGTGACATTGCACACCCATCGAGAGTGAAGTTATGTGCTGACGTGAGACTTTTGTCGTTTAGTGTGTTCACGTCTTTTGAGACATTCATAAAATTATTTTTGTCAGGATTCTATGTCAGAGACGATCATGTTGCTAGGATGCCATATCAAGTCCATCTGCAGCCAAAGTTGTTTCAGTTGATTAGGACGCATAGATGTCGCCTAATTGAGCCACAGGGTAATTCTGCGGCCCTATCTTTTCTGAGCTTTACTTTGAGGCGCATGGTTGTTGGACGCATTGATGCATTTTTTTCATGCTTCTACATCCATATGTTATTTACTATGCTATTAAACTATTTTCGATGCTGAGAAAAATTATACCACGACAGAAAAAGAATTTCTTGTAGTTTTTTTCGCTCTGAAAAAGCTTAGGTCTTATCTACTTGGATCTAAGGTTATTATTTTTACAGACCATTCAGCTTTAAAATACTTTATTTCTAAAAAAGATTCAAAACAAAGATTAATTCGATGTGTACTTTTATTACAAGAATTTGATTATGAAATTCGGGATAAGAAAGGTTCAAATTTTTTTATCGATGGTCATCTTTCTGTATTCCGTACCCTCAAATTTCGATCATATTAATGACTCTTTTCCCGATGAACAACTTTTTGGAGTTACAACTAACAATAAGCCACCATGATATGCTCATATAGTGAATTATTTGGTAGTACAACAGATTCTTCATGATTGGTCAAGATCCCGATCTTTATAGTAAATTAAAGATGGATTCTTTTCTCATAAAATATTATTTTTGGGAAGATTTTATCTTTTTAAAATTTGTCCAGATTAAATTATTTGTCGTTGTGTTCATAAAACTAAATTTTTTAGTATCGTAACATTTTACCAAAAGAATTACAACTTAAAAATGTACTTCATGAAACTAATTTTTTTTAGACAAGAACCTCTGGTCGTCCACCTTCGTAGGATGGATCGATCGTCGAAGGAACCTCCAGCACCATCCACCACTTTCCTCCCCTGCGAACAAGTCCGAGGATTACTATCATAAAACTAAGCATGGCTTAGGATATATAACACCTCCTACAACCCCCAAGGGCTCAGATAAAGAAGACGAAGAGCGCTCACACTCTTCAGAATCTTCAGCATGTGACTCCGACGTCAGCATCGGAGACGTGCTCAGACAAACACTGTCCTCCAATATGGTGGCTGATGACCTTGAGGAAGACAACGAGGATCCACCCGAACTCTTTGAGATGGAACATTGGGCCCAACACCTTGGTTCACAATGGGAGATGCGATTTGAGCAGCGAGAACCTCCCACCGAGGACGAAGTCGTACAAGTCAATCTAGGCGACGAATCCTCCCCCCAAACCTATCTTCATCAGCAAAAGTCTGTCCGAAAAAGATCGAGAATCCCTACTGCAACTCGTCAGGGAATACATCGATGTCTTTGCCTGTAGTTAGGAAGACATATCAGGGCTGGATCCTCAAATCGCGGTCCACAAACTCAATATTTTACCGAACGTCAAACCGGTCAAGCAACAACAACGACGGTTCTGGTCGGATATAATGAATTACATCGAAGCTGAAGTTAACAAGCTGATAGCTAGTGGCTTCATCCGCGAGGAACATCCGACTGGGTAGCCAACATAGTGCCTGTCGTCAAGAAGAATAGAAATATTTGAATCTACATCGACTTTCGTGATCTGAACGCGGCCTATCCTAAGGACGAATCCCCCCCCCCATCACCGACGTAATGATCGACAACACTTGTGGCTTTGAGCGCATGTCTTTCATGGATGGCTTCCCAGGCTACAACCAAATCAAGATATTTCTCGACGATGAGAAGCATACATCATTCCGGACCCCCATAGGCGTATACTGCTACATGGTTATGCCTTTCATCCTGAAGAACGCAGGTGCTACATATCAGCGAGCTATGAGCACCATTCCAAACAAAGGAGACACATTTCTTCATGAGCTGTGTAGTGCCCCGCTCCGCGTAGGCACTATGTACAAGTGAGATCGCCTTGCTTGCTCGAACGGAAGTCTTCTCGGAGAGTTCTCGACCGATTAATCAATGTGAGTGGGCAGAACTGCATTCTCTGATTCTTGCACGACTTAATAATGAATCTGAGTTTTTGAATGCTTGTTGCTTAATAAGATTGTTTCATAAGAAGAAGATAGAACCGACTCAGTATGCTAATAAGAGAACTCACATAGCTTGTCATTAAAACGAATCTGCTTGCTTGCCTAATAAGAGAACTAGAAATGCTTGTCTGAAACGAGATAGAACCTTGCCATGCTAATAACAAGAGTAAAAAAAGGATTGCTTGCACTTATATCGTATGCTAGACTGGAATACTAGAATGCTTGTCCACAAGAGATAGAATTTGCATGCTAGAGTTATAAGAACTGTTCTTGCTTGTTACTTGTTTAAGAGTTAGCTTGCTTGAATATGTGTTATAGTTGGCTTGTGAAAAGACAAACTTGGAGAATAGCGTGAACTTGTGAATCTAGACTAATAGTCCACCTTGAGGCTTAACAGGTGTGGCTATTAGGCAATGTGCATAAAGACAATGAGCTCCGGCTATCTGGACTAGAGCAAGAGAAAAGAGAAAAGAAGAGATAGACTTGTGTGTGTATTGTTCATCAGTTGCATGATAGCATATTTTCTGATAGGGCTTGCATTCATGCATTTGGTCAGGACAACTTGTGCACAAGGATTATCTCTCGAGCGGTTCCTGGGGCATTGGGGATCGTTCGGCCCGGGAAGAGATCTAGATACCCAAGGCTTGTACGTTCTTGGGTAGACCAAAGACAAGTCTATTAGTGTTGTGCAGAACCCATGATGTCACAGCTGCTTGCACTCGGGTGTGTTGGTGAAGAGCTGAACCATGAGTCACAGCTGCCGACACCCGTGCGTGCTAGTGAAGAGCTGAACCTTGGGCAACTGCTGCTAATCCCGTGGAGGGGACCATCATGTAGTTAGGGCGCATGCTAGGCTAGCCTTCTTGAATACCTAACTGTTTGATGCAGGGACGAACAGGAAACTAGAGAACTGTATGCTTTATGTTATGCAAATTGTGGCTAACTTGTGTGTCTGCTGCAGGGATAACTGTTCGGCCGTGGGTAAGAAATATGAGTTTATACATAAGCCTGCTTATTCATTTAGTCTGCACCGCTGAGTTTCTGTTAGTACTTCATGTATATAGATATGTTGCCTTAAATGCTTGAAGATATGACAGTCCGCTTGATATGTTTGCCTCAATTCGATATGCTCAGTCTGCTAAATAAGCTTTGCCCCAAAAGAGTTAGATTATGATACGCAATGCATGTTGCGCACGTCCCGATGAGAACGATTGTCCTGCGGGAGAGCTGCAACGTGGTGATTCACATTCAGCGGGGACAATTGAGCTTGCGGGAGATTGGGACGTTGCTTGGATGCTTGAGTATCGAGTATGCAAAACTGTTTCAAAGTTATGTTTTCAAAAAGATGTAATCTGACTAATAGTTCTGAACTGCATGAAATGAACTTAGGTAAAAGTAGCAAGATCACTAGTAACGCAATGTTTTGCCACAAGTCTACTTAGTGTGGGTTTCAGGAGGTGTAGCTTATGTTCAGTTGTTTTATCTCACCAGTACTTGCATAAAGTGCTGACCCACCAACAGTTTGCTTGTTGTCAGGTGCCTGTTCGTGCGAGGAAGCGATAGCCGTGCCTCATCCCAAGGAACCGGAAATCTGGAGTCGATGCCTTGAGCCGTATCGAGATTGAGCTGCTTTTGTATAAAGGGACATAATGTATGGAACGGTATCATTGTAATCGAGAGAAGAGTGCTTGAGCGATCTGTAACCTCGGCCATGCGCCGCTTGTAACAATTTCGATATCAATAAAAGAGCTTATTTTCATATGCCATTGTGATCTTCACTTTTCTGCAATATGTGTGCCGCTGCTTCAGTATCGAATAGCTTACTTGCCCTTGTATCAAAGCTTTGGCCTTGTGCAAGCGCATTTTAGGCTTGCACGGCATCACGCTCGTGCGAGGACGATCGGTTCCGTAGGGACCAAAGCGAGGACGAACGGCCCTGCGGGACCGGGGCGTGACAAGCTGTGTGAACGGCCGACAACTTCCAGAGAGGTTTGATATTAACCTTCTGATGTATGCCAACCTCCCTTGGAGGCCGCGGAGTTCCCGGATGTTCCTTGGCGGATTCATCTCTAGGATGGCCTTGGTCTTGTCGGGGTCTATGTGAATATCCTGGAAAGTAATGACGAAACCCAGGAATTTGCCGCTGGAGACTCCCAGGAAAGACTTGGTATGGTTCATCTTGAGGCGGTGTGCGCGCATTAAGTCGAACACACTCCTCAGGTCTTGGAGGTGATCATCTTTAGAGCGACTCTTGACAGCGATGTCGTCGACGTAGTATTCCACAGTCTTGCGCAGATGGTCGGTCCAGAGCATAGCTATACCGTCGTACGACAGTATATCAACGAATCTACACTCCATGCGGCCTGAACATGCCCCATCCATGCTTCTTATTCAAAGTATTTCAAACTTATTAGTTTGAAAACTTTGAAGGGGGTCTTGTAGAAGCATAAAAAAGACGCATCCATGCGCCCGACGCCCATGCACCCCAAAATAAAACTCAACAGATGTTGGACCGCATGGACACCATGCGTCCCAGGAAAGAGACACTCATGAGGTCCAAAGAAGCGTCCTGACAACTGGCTGCAGGTCGACCTGACATGACGTCCTGACAAAAAAGATGGCGTCTGACACAGAATCCTGACAAAAAGAATTTTTCTGATCGTCTCGAAGGACGAGAACACACTAAGAGACAGAAGTCCCGATGATACTGCAGAGCCACGTGTACAACACGATAAAAGATCCTATGCGGCTCTGGCCCATGCATCCCAGACTCCATGCGGTCCATGTGTCTCTGGCCCATGTGTCCCAGACTCCGAGCGTCTCATGCGGCTCGGGCCCATCCGTCTCAGTCTTCATGTGTCCCATGCGGCTCTGACCCATGCATTCTAGACTCCATGTGTCCCGTGCGTCTTTGGCCACACGTGTCCCAGATTCCATATCGACCAAATCTTGATGTTTCAACTGAGTGATTCTCTCCAACCCAGTAGCGACTGTGTGTCCACTTGACCAAGTCGCGCATACAACAGATAAGAACCATCCAGATATTCAGCAACAAAAAATTTAACAAATATCCGCGTAACAGCTGAAGCCCGGTCTTGTGCACAGTTGTAACTCCTTTCTGTTAGGAGAAGATACGTGGCGACTCACAACGTCCATGCGGCCCAAAATCCATGCGGCCACTAAACCACTATAAATAACAGGGTATTACCCTTATACAAGGAGCTGGCTGGCTATCTACGAATCTACACTCATGCAAGAGAGAAGAGCTTCTGCATCGGACCGTCCACGGAGTAAAGAGAGTTGCTACACTCCTAACCCTCCATTGTCACCCCCCAGAAAATAACTTTGTACTTAGATTATCTTCTAAGTCTTTTCTTTGTACTCTCTTTAGTTTGTTCATTAAATCAAGTTCTTTCCAACTTTCGTATTTAATAGCAAACAGAGGGTGCCACGTGTGCCTCCTTAATAGGGTGCAGCTGTAACCGTGAGCGGACTAGGCTGTCACGTGGGCGTTTGTTGGAATTTTCTGTTGCTGAAGATCTGGGTGGTTCTCGTCCTTTCTGGGCGTGACTTGGTCAGCTTGACACATAGTCCGCACTTGGTTGGAGAGAATCACTCATGACGTAACAGTAAGATTTGGTCTTCATGGAGTCTGGAACACATGTGGCCAGAGACACATGGGACGCATGGAGCCTGGGACGCATGGGGCCAGAGATGCATGGAACGCATGGAGCCTGGGATGGATGGGACCAGGAACGCATGGAGTCTGGGACGCATGGGGCCAGAGACGCATGGAACGCATATAGTTTATGACGCATGGGGCCAGTTATTTTATACACGTGGCGCTGCACATCCATCGAGAGTGAAGTTTTGTGCTGACGTGAGACTTCTGTCGTTTAGTGGGTTCACGTCTTTTGAGACATTCATAAAATCCTCTTTGTCAGGTCCTATGTCAGAGACGATCATGTTGCAGGATGCCATGTCAGGTCCATCTGCTGTCAAAGCTGTTTCGGCTGATTAGGACGCATGGATGTCGCCTTATTGAGCCACAGGGTGATTCTGCGGCCCAATCTTTTCTGAACTTTACTTTGGGAGGCATGGTTGTTGGACGCATGGTGTCACGCCCCAGTCCCAAAATATTGAGGGACTGGACCCGTAGCAATGGCGAGCAGCACACACCAATGGGCAAACCCAATTTAATTGGACCCATTAGGGTGCACTTAAGCTGTAAAACAACAGTATAGGTCTACGATACAAGTCACAGTCTATTCTAATCTCATCCACTGAAGGTAATCACAGATTAATGCCAGAATAGTCAAAATAAAATATAATCTAACAAGTCTCAATAAAAGTGTCTCAGGGAATAACCCGAGAATAAGTTTGATACATCAATTCAATAGACAGAAAATAAAGTAACTAGAAACAGAAATAATTGAGTATATAAAGCCAATACTCAGGAGAAATTCTCTGGCACGACCTCGTCCTCTGGTTCTGGTACTGCTCCAATGCATGCACCTGTCCCGTATATCTCGGGATAGATCTCCTCGGCTATACCTGGGGATACAATCCGGATCCAGGTCCTCAGGGGACATAGCAAGGTACAAGAATAACTCAAGCCAAAATAAATGCAGTGTAATAATAAATGAATCAATAGGGTAAACTATGTAACCAGATATGTGATATGCAAGTGAGAGCATTAATCATACTCAGGCTGAGACTACTATAGGCTCTGTGTCGGGAAAACCAATAGCAGTATTTTCTCGAAGGGCCAGTACATGTGCCAAAGCTCTGTGTCAGAGTCTAAGGCACCTCCAGATAACTATATATATATATATATATATATATATATATATATAATCAACCTTTCGTATGGTAAGTCTCTCCCCACCCAATGTGATCACATGTCTCATGTCCACGATGTCTCATGTCCATGTACGCAAGATCATGACCTCTAACTGATGCAGCGAGTCATAATGATAGCTAAGCATATGCAATAAAGTCCATGTCACGCATCCTGTACCCTATACAGAATCACCATGAATAACTCAAGAAGGTTCTGTTACATGAATAGTGTCAAGTGTCCTGAGGTATGACATACTTGATAATGCAAGCACGAAGATATATATAGTGTCGCGATATCAATCTCTATAGTGACGTTACACGACTCCGCGTACTGCGTAGACACCCGAATGTTATTTAGACGCTAAACAATGTCACACGGTCCTAGGTTGAACATTTATATCAAGAGTATATTTATATGTACAAAGAACTCAAACAAATACTGTAACAGGAATCACTGCAAGTTGGCAAGGTGCACTTGCCTGGTGTTTGGTTTCCAACTGCTGCTCTGGTATTCGTGAAATCTTCAGGAACGTCTCCGGATGCTGAAACAAACATTACCATCATGCACAGAAGATATCAAAAAGCTAGAGTTGCCTGTCCATAAGTCCAATTTGGACACATGGACAAAAGTGACAGTTTCTAGTCAAAGCAGGGTCAACATGTATCCCGCTTCGCACCGAAAAATGTACCAGAGACAAAGTTTTCCAAATTTGTCAAACTTAGCGTCTACAAGTCCAGAACGACGATACGAACCCAACATAATATCCAGAACTGGATTCCGAGAACCGATCACAAAATCGCCCGTCAAATAGAGCCGTGGGGCCCACGATACGGGATTTTGTCAACGTTCTCAGAATCGAACCAAACCTGGTCACAGGACCAGAAAAATGCTACGAGTCCGATGGCGCAAATTTTTTTCGAAACGATGAGCACACACGAAGTTACAACGAGTTCCAGAACAGGGCCGATACGGGGCGTTGTCGACGGATACGCATTGATTCCGGTGTGCACGCACATCCAAATCAACTTCTGCGAAATTCCACACGTCTGTATTGACGGTGCGCACCTTTCGGTGAAGTTCGCACATGACCAAGTCACCTCGATTAGAGGGGCGCACCCAGTTCCGAAAAAAAATAGGGTTTTAAATACCAAGTTTTTGGTCATTTTCACCCGCGAATAAATCACAACATACAGCACAATAAATTGAACAAAAATAGGATTTTAAAACTAGGTTATACGGTCTAAATTACTATTCAAGTAGATTTTGAAAACAGTTAACAGGTTGCACGCAAAACGGTCGTGAACTTGCGAGTTCGGGACCAATTTCTGAATTTTCAGAAATGGGGTTTTTTCCTGATTTTGTCGCGATTTGCGACCGACACAGGACGCGATACCCCGAACAAATTGTACGGGTATCGAGAGGGTCACGTAGTCTACACGTCACAGCAGACAGAACGAAAAAAGAGGCGACGAGGAGAGAGAAATGCTCACCGGAACGATGGCTCGGTAACGACTATTCGTCGCCTACACGCGAGGTGGCGCGGCACACGTCGACGGCGACTTCGGGTTGCTGCGGTGTTCGCCGGAGGTAGCTGCGACGGAGAGTGATGGCGGAGAGGGGTTCGTCGGAGGGGAGAAGCGGTGGCGAGGGACTGGTGGAGTCGGGGCAGAGGCTGGCGGTGGCGGAGCGGTGATGGTGGCGGTGGAGTGGGGTTCCGGGGGGGAGGTTATATGGAAGGGGAGCGGGGGGGACGTGGGACAGGGAACCGCGGGCAGAGCGAGGTCGTGCCGGCGGAGGCGCTGGCGGGGCGGGCGGTCGTGCCGGGATCCGTGGGGGAGGGGGGGAGGGGGCGGTGGGGGTCGTGGAGTACAGGGTTTGGGGGCGGGCCGGGTTCGGGTCGGGATCGGATCCGATCCGACCCGTTAGGCGGTTGGGTCCGGTTTAGTAGGCTAGCCGGTCCGGTTCAGTTGGACCGGGTTCAGTCCGGTTCAACCTGGTTCAACTAAAACGGGGTTTTTTAGCAATTTAAAAATGGTTTTTGAGCCCAATAAATTCCACAAAAATTATGCAACATCCAATAATTAATAATACACCCAAAAATATAATTTTTGTAATATTTTAATACTTAATTTAATCCATAAAAATATTAATCCCTGAAGGATATTTTTAATAATTAATTAAAAATTACTAAAAAATCCAGAAAATTTATTTGTAAAATTTTAAAAAAACAGGGTATTACAATCTACCCACCTTAAAAGAATTACGTCCTCGAAATTAAGAAAGCATAACCGGTCAGAAGAGATGACACGATTGCAAGACATGTTCGAAGCACGACACAACCAAAGAATCCTGATAATCGAAAGATGAGGTTTAAGCAAAACACCTAAAGTATTTCCCTAACAATGAAAGTTAGGTAATTCAAGAGTAAAGAAATCTGGTTAGAGCAAGGAAACTACAGCTTAGGAAAACTAGGTTATCAATTACTAACAAGTTCAAGATACCGGGTTTAAGGCTAAGGACATGATCTAACAGGTACATGCTAAAGCATTACTAGGAATAGATAACTATGATTAACTTAAATCTTACGCGCATTCGCTACTCCACGAGTCTGTGCGTCCTCCATCGTCATCGCATAAGCTTGTCCGCGTCCTTGTGGTGGTACCCTCTGCTGTTACTGGGCCTGCTGGAAGAGTGCTGCTCGAGGTGCCAAGGGTGGCCTCGGCTGATATCCTTCCGGTGCTGGTGAAGCTTGTCGATTTGCTATCGGTGCTCCTTCTCGAGGCTTAGGGCAATCCCTCACTGAATGCTGATTGGATCCGCAAGCTAAGCATAATCCCAATTTACATTGGCATTCCTTGGCAAGATGGCCTGCCTTGCCACAATAGTGGCAAGAAGGTAGGACTAGGGATTTGGATGCAGCTCCATGTGGTGCTTGATGCAGGTGAGGTTTCTTTGCAGCTTCTCCATGCGGTGCCCTTGTTGGTGCTGATGTGAAAGGCCGCTTCAGGTTGGACTCTCTCCTGGTGACGCGCTCCATGCGTCGGGCTGCAGCAAGGACGTCCGTGTATGAAGTAGGTGCAACAGATCCGATCAATCTCTGTAGCTCAAAGTTTAGTCCGTCGAAGAACTTCTCAGCCTTCTCCTCTTCTGTCGGGATCAGGGTAGGGGCGAAGCGACCCAAATGGATGAATTCTGCATTGTACTCCTCCACTGTCATCTTGTCTTGAGTGAGGCGATCGAACTTGTCCCGAAGTTCCGATCGAGCAGTAGATGAAATGTACATCTCCTGAAAGAGTCTGGAGAACTCCTCCCAAGTGACTCGGTCTGGTCCGAGCCGTGTCTCCTCAGATAGCCACCAATGATGCGCATTGCTCGTCAACTACATCCTGACAGCAGTCATCCAACGCTCTCTTGGAAGCTCAGCTGCTTCTAATTGATGTTGAGTGTTTGTGAGCCACTCATGAACTTCAGTGGGCTCCTCCTTGCCTGAAAAGGTGCGGGGCTTCAGTTGGTAAAAATCGGTGATAGAGCCCATCGATGGCCGTCGAGCTGGTAGGTTTGCCTGCTCCAGTGCAGTCACTATGCTATTTCTCAGATTCGTTGCCTCGTGACGCTAAGCCTCTTGATGAATCTGCTGTTGAGCTTGCATCATTGTGCAGAACATTTGGAACATTTGTTAACCATCCATAGGTTGTCCTGGTGGAAAGGGAGGCATCTGTGGAGTAAACTGCGACGGTGGTGGAATATCGTCTCGCCGAAATCTTGAGGTAGGTTGACCTGCTTGATGGATTTGTTGAGCTGATTGACCTCCACCCACTGGTGTCACTTCATCGTCGTAGGTGACCACTACAACTTGTGGTGTTCCAGCGGGAGTCTCGTCGCATGCTTGTAAATCCATTACTCTGCATCCAAAATAAACTATGAGAAGCGTACAGAAGAGTCAAGGCAGGATGCAAGTCAATAAATTATTTTGAAGTCGATATGGAGGTCAAGAATGAATCAATCAAGTGGATGAGATCCTATAACTTATCCTATCCTTGTCGCAGGCTTGCTCAGTTCCTTAGTTAAAACCGAAACAATTTAGTCGTAGACCTGCATGGGCTACCACAAAAACTATGTCACGCCCCAGTCCCAAAATACCGAGGGACTAGACACGTGGCAATGGCCAGCAGCACACACCAATGGATAACCCAATTTAATGGACACATTAGGGTGTACTTAAGCTGTAAACAACAATAAATAGGTCTACGATACAAGTCACAGTCTAATTCTAATCTCATCCACAGAAGGTAATCACAGATCAATGCCAGAATAATCAAAATATAATATAATCTAACAAGTCTCAATAAAAGTGTCTCGGGGAACAACCCGAGAATAAGGTTGATACATCAATTCAATGGACAGGAAATAAAGTAACTAGAAACAGAAATAACTGAGTATATAAAGCCAATACTCAGGAGAAATCCTCTGGCAGGACCTCGTCCTCGGGTTCTGGTACTGCTCCAATGTATGCTCCTGTCCCGTATACCTCGGGATAGATCTCCTCTGCTAAATCTGGGAACATAATCTGAATCCAGGTCCTCAGGGGACATAGCAAGGTACAAGAATAACTCAAGCCAAAATAAATACAGTGCAATAATAGATGAAACAATAGGGTAAACTATGTAACCAGCTAAGTGATATGCAAGTTGAGAGCATCACTAGAACTCAGGCTGAAACCACTACAAGCTCTGTGTCGGGGAGCCGGTAGCAGTGATATCACGTAATGGGCCAAGCTCGGGTTTAGAGTCTTGAGCACCACATTAATAAGGGTTTTATATATATAATCAGCATGTAGCCTGTGTATTTCTTCCCGCCCAATGTAATCACACATCTCATATCCATGACATGCAAGATCTTGACCTCTAACTAATGCAAGAGTCATAATGATAGCTAAGCATATGTAATATCTATGTCACAAGTCTTGTAGCCTATACAGAATCACCATAAATAACTCAGAAGATTCTGTCAAATGAATAGTGTCAGGTATCCTATGGTATGACGTACTTGATAATGCAAGCACGAAGATATATAGGGTCGTGATATCAATCTCTAGTGACGTTACACGACTCCGCGTACGGCGTTGACACCCGAATATTATTCGGACGTTAAGTAATGTCACACGGTCCTAGGTTGAACATATATATCACAGGAATAGATCAAGAGAATAATATGAAACAAATTACTGCAAGTATTGGCAAGGTACACTTGCTTGGTGTTTGGTTTCCAACTACGGCTCTAGTATTCGTGAAATCTTCAGGAACGTCTCCGGATGCTGAAATAAACATTACATTAAGTTCAGAAGATATCAAATAGCTAGAATTGCCTGTCCATAAGTCCAATTTGGACACAGGAGCAAAAGTGACAGTTTCTGGTCAAAGCGGGGTCCACATGTGGCCCGCTTCGTACAGAAAATATGCTAGAGACAAAGTTCTCCAAATTCGTCAAACTTAGTGTCTACAAGTCCAGAACGACGATAGGAACCCAAAAGAATGTCCAGAACTGAATTTCGATAAGTCGATCACAAAATCGCCCGTCAAGTGGAGCCGTAGGGCCCACGATACGGGATTTTGTCAACGTTCTCAGAATCGAACCAAACTTGGGTCACAGGACCAGAAAAATGCTACGAGTCCGATGGCGCAAGTTTCGTTTCGAAACGACGAGCACATATGAAGTTACAACAAGTTTCAGAACAGGGCCGATATGGGGCGTTGTCGACGGATACGCATTGATTCCGGTGTGCACGCACATCCAAATCAACTTTTACGAAATCCCACACGTCCGTATTAAGGGCGTGCACCTTTCGGTGAAGTTCGCACACGACCAAGTCGCCTCGTTTAGCGGGGCGCACCCAGTTCCGGGAAAAATCAGGATTTTAATTAACCAAGTTTTTGGCCATTTTTACCCACGAATAAAACACAACACATAGCACAATAAATTGAACAAAAATAGGGTTTTAAAACTAGGTTATACGGTCTAAATTACTATTCAAATGGATTTTGAAAACAGTTAACAGGTTGCACACAAAACGGTCGTGAACTTGCGAGTTCGGGACGAATTTCTGAATTTTCAGAAAGGGTTTTTTTTTGCGTTGCGATTTGCGACCGACACAGGACGCGATACCCCGAACGAGTTGCACGGGGTTTCGAGAGGGTCACGCAGTCTTCGCACAGGATTCGACAAAATGGTAAACGGGTCAATACACAGGGAGTTACACGAGCGTGAAGACAGGTACCTCGCTGTGGATTTCGACTGGACGACGCGGTGGCGGCTGCGGGATGGCGGAGCTCGGCCGGCGGCGTGGGTTGCTGTGCTGCGGCGGCGGGGGCACGACGGCGCTGGGGTCGCCGAGGGCTTGTCGTCGACGGCCAGGGCGTCGGGGCTACGGCGGAGGGGCTGTCGAGGTGGGCGTGTAGGGGACGACGGGGGGGTTATACAGAGAGGGGGGGCGAGCGAGGCGGGGGACGTGGGCGGTTGGCCACGGGCGGAGCGGGGCGTCGGCAGGGAGAGGCGGGGTCGTGGCCGGGCGACGCGGGGATCGTGGTTGAGGGGTGTGGGGTTTGTGAAAACGGGTCGGGTCGGGGTCGGGTTGGGTCCGATCCGACCCGTTAGGTCTTGGGTCGGTTCAGTAGGGTTTTAGGCCGGGCCGGTTCGGTTCAATTGGACCGGGTTCAGTCCGGTTCAATTAAAACGAGATTTTTTCCTATTTAAAAAATAGTTTTTTAGCCTAATAAATTCCAAAAAAATTACACAATATCCAATAATTAATAATACACCCAAAAATATAATTTTTGTAATATTTTAATAATTATTTTTAATCCATAAAAATATTAATCCCTGAAGGACATTTTTAATAATTAATTAAAAATAACCGAAAATTCCAGAAAATTCATTTTTAAAAATTTTAAAAACAGGGTGTTACAATCTACCCACCTTAAAAGAATTGCGTCCTCGCAATTAAGAAAATAACCAACAGCAGAGATGACGCGGTTGCAAAACATGTTTAAAAGCATGACACAAGAAAGAATCATGATCGAGAAAAAATCGAAGGGAAAGGGGTGAGGATCAAGCAGAACACATATGAAAAATATTTTACTAGATAAGTAATTCAAGAGTAAAGGAATCTGGATAGAGCAAAATCTGCAGTTTGTGTATCATGTACTAACAATTTCAAAATACTAGGTTTAATGCTAAGGAAATGATCTAACAGGCACGTGCTAAAGTAATGCTAGGAATAGATATCTATGAATAACTCAAATCTTACGCGCATTCACTACTCCACGAGTCTGCACGTCCTCCATGGTCATCGTAAAAGCTTGTCCGCGTCCTTGTGGCGGTGTCCTCTGTTGTTGCTGGGCTTGCTGAAAAAGTGCTGCCTGGGTTGCCAAAGGTGGTCTCGGTACTGGTAAAGCTTGTCGATTTACCATTAGTGCTCCATCTCGATGCTCAGGACAATCTTTGGCTAAATGTTGGTTGGACTCGCAAATCAAGCATAATTCCAATTTACGTCTGCACTCGTTCTCAATATGGCCTCGCTTGCGACAATATTGACAGATAGGCAGTACTTGCGGAGATGCTCTTGGTGGCTGGTGCATGTGAGACCTCTTTGCAATTTCTTCTTGTGGTGCTCTGGCTGGTGCTGATGTAGCTGGTTGATGCATCATCAATGCTTTCTCTCGTCGTTCAGGGCAATCCCTTATCGAATGATGTTTTGATCCGCAAGCTAAACATAATCCCAATCTGAGTCGGCATTCTTTAGCGAGATGGCCTACCTTGCCACAGTAGTGACAAGTAGGAAGGACTAGTGCTAGTGGAGTAAATACTCTCTGTGGTGGATTCATCTGTGGTCGCTTTGCAGCTATTTCCTGTTGTGCTTGGTCTGGTGCTAATGCATGCGGCCGCTTTTGGCTGGACTCTCTCCTAGTGATGCACTCCATAGGTCGTATTGCAGCAAGAACGTCCGGGTCTAAAGTAGTTGCAATGGAGCTGATTAACTTCTGTAGCTCAGAGCTAAGTCCGTCAAAGAACTTCTCCACTTGACTTTGCTGGGCTTCTTGATGAACCTTCTGTTGAGCTTGCATCATTGCATAGAACATTTGAAACATCTGTTGTCCATCCATAAGCTGTCCTGGTGGAAAAGTAGGCATCGGTGGAGTAAACTGCGTCGATGGTGGAATGGCATCTTGCTGGATTCCCGAGGCATCCTGACTTGCTTGACTGCATTGTTGAGCTGATTGACCTCCACCTATTGGTGTCGCTCCCTCGTCGTAGGTGACAACTGTAACTTGTGGTGTTCCCACGGGAGTCTCGTCGCATGCTTGTGAATCCATTACTTTGCATACAAAATAAACTATGAGAAGCGTACAGAAGAATCAAGGAAGGATGCAAGTCAATAAATTGAAGTCGATATAGAGGTCAAGAACGAATCAATCAAGTGGATGAGATCCTATAACTTATCATATCCTTATCGCAGGCTCGCTCGGTCCCTTAGTTGAAACAGAAACAATTTAGTCGTAGACCTGCATGGGCCACCACAAAAACCATGTCACGCCCCAGTCCCAAAATACCGAGGGACTAGACTCGTTGCACCAGTTAGAGGTCAAGATCTTGCGTGTCATGGACATGAGACGTGTGAATACATTGGGCGGGGAGAAACACACAGGCTACAGGCTGATTATATATATAAACCCCTTATTAATGCGGTGCTCAAGACTCTAAACCCGAGCTTGGCCCATTACGTGATATAAATGCAGTGCAATAATAGATGAAACAATAACCATGTCACGCCCCAGTCCAAAAATACCGAGGGACTAGACACGTGGCAATGACCAGCAGTACACACCAATGGGCCCATGCAGGTCTACGACTAAATTATTTCAGTTTCAACTAAGGGACCGAGCAAGCCTGCGATAAGGATAGGATAAGTTATAGGATCTCATCCACTTGATTGATTCGTTCTTGACCTCTATATCGACTTCAATTTATTGACTTGCATCCTGCCTTGATTCTTCTGTACGCTTCTCATAATTTATTTTGGATGCAGAGTAATGGATTCACAAGCATGCGACGAGACTCCCGCGGGAACACCACAAGTTACAGTTGTCACCTACGACGAGGGAGCGACACCAGTAGGTGGAGGTCAATCAGCTCAACAATGCAGTCAAGCAAGTCAGCATGCATCGAGAATCCAGCAAGATGACATTCCACCATCGACGCAGTTTACTCCACCGATGCCTACTTTTCCACTAGGACAGCTTATGGACGGACAACAGATGTTTCAAATGTTCTACGCAATGATGCAAGCTCAACAGAAGGTTCATCAAGAAGTCCAGCAAAGTCAAGTGGAGAAGTTCTTTGACGGACTTAGCTCTGAGCTACAGAAGTTAATCAGCTCCGTTGCAACTACTTTAGACCCGGACGTTCTTGCTGCAACACGACCCATGGAGTGCATCACTAGGAGAGAGTCCAGCCAAAAGCGGCCGCATGCATTAGCACCAGACCAAGCACAATAGGAAATAGCTGCAAAGCGACCACAGATGAATCCACCACAGAGAGTATTTACTCCACTAGCACTAGTCCTTCCTACTTGTCACTACTGTGGCAAGGTAGGCCATCTCGCTAAAGAATGCCGACTCAGATTGGGATTATGTTTAGCTTGCGAATCCAAACAGCATTCGGTAAGGGATTGCCCTGAACGACGAGAGAAAGCATTGATGATTCATCAACCAGCTACATCAGCACCAGCCAGAGCACCACAAGGAGAAATTACAAAGAGGTCTCACATGCACCAGCCACCCAGAGCATCTCCGCAAGTACTGTCTATCTGTCAATCTTGTCGCAAGCGAGGCCATATTAAGAACAAGTGCAGACGTAAATTGGGATTATGCTTGATTTGCGAGTCCAACCAACATTTAGCCAAAGATTGTCCTGAGCATCGAGATGGACCACTAATGGTAAATAGACAAGCTTTACCAGTACCGAGACCACCTTTGGCAACCCAGGCAGCACTTTTTCAGCAAGTCTAGCAACAGCAGAGGACACCGCCACAAGGACGCGGACAAGCTTTTGCGATGACCATGGAGGACGTGCAGACTCGTGGAGTAGTGAATGCGCGTAAGATTTGAGTTATTCATAGATATCTATTCCTAGCATTGCTTTAGCACGTGCCTGTTAGATCATTTCCTTAGCATTAAACCTAGTATTTTGAAATTGTTAGTACATGATACACAAACTGCAGATTTTGCTCTATCCAGATTCCTTTACTCTTGAATTACTTATCTAGTAAAATATTTTTCATATGTGTTCTGCTTGATCCTCACCCCTTTTCCTTCGATTTTTCTTGATCATGATTCTTTCTTGTGTCATGCTTTCAAACATGTTTTGCAACCGCGTCATCTCTACTGTCTGTTATTTTCTTAATTGCGAGGACGCAATTCTTTTAAGGTGGGTAGATAGTAACACCCTGTTTTTAAATTTTTAAAAATAGATTTTCTGGAATTTTTGGTAATTTTTAATTAATTATTAAAAATGTCCTTCAGGGATTAATATTTTTATGGATTAAAATAATTATTAAAATATTACAAAAATTATATTTTTGGGTGTATTATTAATTACTAGATGTTGTATAATTTTTTTGAAATTTATTGGGCTCAAAAACTTTTTTTTTAATAGGAAAAAACCCCGTTTTAATTGAACCGGGTTGAACCGGACTAAACCCGGTCCAATTGAACCGAACCGGGCTGGCCTAAAACCCTACTGAACCGACCCAAGACCTAACGGGTCGGATCGGACCCGACCCGACCCGAACTTGACCCAACCTGTTTTCACAAACCCCACACCCCTCACCCACGATCACCGCGTCGCCCGGCCACGACCCCGAGGACGAGGTCGTGCCAGAGGATTTCTCCTGAGTATTGGCTTTATATACTCAGTTATTTCTGTTTATAGTTACTTTATTTCCTGTCTATTGAATTGATGTATCAACCTTATTCTCGGTTGTTCCCCGAGACACTTTTATTGAGACTTGTTAGATTATATTTTATTTTCATTATTCTAGCATTGATCTGTGATTACCTTCTGTGGATAAGATTAGAATTAGACTGTGACTTGTATTGTAGACCTATTTATTGTTGTTTACAGCTTAAGTACACCCTAATGGGTCCATTAAATTGGGTTGCCCATTGGTGTGTGCTGCTGGCCATTACCACGTGTCTAGTCCCTCGGTATTTTGGGACTGGGGCGTAACACGGACCCAATGGCATAATCAGAAGCATCACACATAATTTCAAAATGCAATTCCCAATTTGGTGCTTCTATGATAGGTGCAACGGAAAGTGCAGTTTTTAATATATGAAATTCTTGGAGACATTCTGGAGTAAAATCAAATTGTGCTACTTTAGTAAGCAAATGACACAATGGTCTAGAAATTTTACTTAAATCTTCAATAAAACATCTATAAAAACCCGCATGACTAAGAAAAGCTCTGATTTACTTTACAGTGGTAGGCGGTGGTAAAGTCAAAATTAGATCCACTTTAGCTTTATCAACTTCTATACCCCCATTAGAAATTACGTGACCTAAAATAATGCCTTTAGTCATCATAAATTAGCTCATCTCCCAACTTAATAATAAATGTGTACCTTCACAACTAATTTGAGATCTGCAAGGCATTTCTCATAAGTGGAGCAAAAAACTGACAAACCGTCCATGAAAATTTCTAAAAAATTATCTATCATATCTGTAAAAATTGCCTAACCGTGAGCAGGCTACGCTGTCATATGGGCGTTTGTTGGGATTTTTTGTTGCTGAAGATCTGGGTGGTTCTCGTCCTTTCTGGGCGTGACTTGGTCAGCTTGACACATGGTCCGCACTTGGTTGGAGAGAATCACTCGTCGTAACAGTAAGATTTGGTATTCATGGAGTCTGGAACACATGTGGCCAGAGACGCATAGGACGCATGGAGCCTGGGACGCATGGGGCCAGAGATGCATGGAACGCATGGAGTCTGGGACGCATGGGGCCAGGAACGCATGGAGTCTGCGACGCATGGGACCAGAGACGCATGGAACGCATGTAGTCTGTGACACATGGGGCCAGTTGTGCTATACACGTGGCGCTGCACATCCATCGAGAGTGAAGTTCTGTACTGACGTGAGACTTCTGTCGTTTAGTGTGTTCACGTCTTTTGAAGCATTCATAAAATCCTCTTTGTCACGATCCTGTGTCAGAGACGATCATGTTGGTAGGATGCCATATCAGGTCCATCTGCTGCCAAAGCTGTTTCGGCTTATTGGGACGCATGGATGTTGTCTTATTGAGCCGCAGGGTGATTCTGCGGCCCAATCTTTTCTGAACTTTACTTTGGGACGCATGGTTGTTGGACGCATGGATGCATATTTTTTATGCTTCTACAATGGTGTCTTTTCTATTTTCTGACCTAACACAGACCCAATGGCATAATCAGAAGCATCACACATAATTTTAAAATGCAATTCCCAATTTGGTACTCCTATGATAGGTGCAACGGAAAGTGCATTTTTTAATATATGAAATTCTTGGAGACATTCTGGAGAAATCAAATTGTGCTACTTTAGTAAGCAAATGACACAATGGTCTAGAAATTTTACTTAATTCTTCAATAAAACATCTATAAAAATCTGCATGACTAAGAAAAGCTCTGATTTGCTTTACAGTGGTAGGCGGTGGTAAAGTCAAAATTAGATCCACTTTAGCTTTATCAACTTCTATACCCCCATTAGAAATTACGTGACCTAAAACAATGCCTTTAGTCACCATAAATTAGCTCATCTCCCAACTTAATAATAGATGTGTATCTTCGCAACTAATTTGAGATATGCAAGGCATTTCTCATAAGTGGAGCAAAAAACTGACAAACCGTCCATGAAAACTTCTAAAAAATTATCTATCATATCTGAAAAAATTGCCATCATACACCTTTTGAAACTGGCAGGAGAAATGCATAGCCCAAATGGCACTCTTCTATATGCAAAAGTTCCAAATAGACAAGTAAAAGTTATTTTCTCCTGACAAGTACTTGATTGTAACTTGAGTAACCATCTAAGAAACAATAATAATTTTGGCCTGAGAGACTTTCTAAAATTTGGTCCATAAAAGGTAAAGGGAAATGATCTTTTTTTTCTAGTATTAACATTTAATTTTCGATAGTCTATACACACCCTCCATCTATTGGTGGTACGCATAGGCATCAATTCTCCATTATCATTTTCTATCAAAGTAATACTTAATTTCTTTGGTACTACATGTGTTGGACTTATCTCTTTACTATCTGAAATTGGATAAAAATATTTCAGCATCTAAAAGTTTGATTATTTCTTTTTTGACTACTTCCTTCATATTAGGATTCATATTATGATTCAGCCGTCTTTGTATTTTCCTTGATGGTTTTGCATTCTCTCCCATATGTATATATTGCATACATAAGAAATCACGTATCCCGATATTAATGACAAATTAGCGATATATTACAAAACTATGCAAAAGAATACTATTACCAATAAAATGTACCATACATGCACACGTTCAAAATTTTTTTAATACATGCATGTACAAAACATGCAAAGTATCACATGCACGTTCAAAATTTGTATTATTTATTAAAGTATTTTGTATCCGTGCACATTAAAACTAAGCAGGAAGATTGATTACCTTATTGATATCATTGAGTCAATTAGATCTACTAATGCTACTGTTCAGATGATTACAATTCTGACATAATATCGTCGCCGCCAACATCTTCGACTTTCAACCCCTAATCCTTGATTTATGTTTATTGCTATCATTATTTGTATGTTGTGTTGTGTTATTTTATTTTTAACAGAGTTGTGTTGTATTAGTTTTGTAACCAATATTTGTTGTATTTTTTCATTTATATTGTCAAATAGTATTGTTTGTCTATTATTATTTTCTAAAATTTATTTAATTAATAAAATATTTGTTCAAAAATTGTTTCTCTGGATAAGTATGGGGGAGACAATTTTAAACAAAAAGGTAATTTATTCTTACTTCTTGTCTTATATAATCTTATTATAATAAAATACCTTTGGCAGTTAAAATTTTCCATTACTTATTTTCCCTTGCTACTGAGGACAATGTTAGTTAAGGATGGAAAAGTTGTATGCTACAAAAATTTTTATGTCTAAGCCTTTTTCTAAATAAAAATATTACATAATTAAACTTTTCTTTTCTTGAAGCACTTTTTTTTAATCAAAAGATGATTAATATATATTGATAATGCAAAAAATATTAAGCTTAATTATTAACTAGTACCCGGACTCTTGTATAATCAATATGGAGATTCGCATAAAATGGTAATAATTAAAGTTGTAATGAGCAGTAATCTAGTTTAATCTTGTAGCCTATGCAACTCGAACTATTAAATTCGTAGAGGTTTTTGATAGCTAATGTCCTAAGGCCAACGGGTTTCGGAAGAATTGATCCAAACTTGTTAAATGGGTTGGGTAGAAAGCTTAAAAAGACTAGACATTACAATTATAATAACAGGACATTATTTTTGTGCTACAAGTTTAAAATTTTCTTTTAAAAAATTAAAACTAGGTTTATGACATAATTTTTTTTTTATCTTATTACTTTATCTATTTTATACATTATATTATATACTTGAGGACAAGCATACTTTAAGTATGGAGTATGATCGGCATGTATATGTGATACTTTATCTATTTTTATTCTATACATTATATTATATACTTGAGGACAAGCATACTTTAAGTATAGAGTATGATCGACATGTATATGTGATGATTATTTTGTTATTAAATAAATAGTATTAAATTACTTTATAAGTAATAATTATATATTTCTAATGTACTTTATGAAAATAACAAATACGAACAAGTTTAATATAAAATATCTATTGATATACACTATGGTTTACGTTTTAGAAATTGGTCATATATATATATATATATATATATATATATATATATATATATATATATATATATATAAGGCTCTGTTTATATTATTAATGATACAACAAATGAACTTGTTACATTCAATTTTTCATTATCCTATCCATTGAATATGCACTAACTTATTTTCTTTAACTTATTTATTGAATTAATCCATGCACTATGAGAAGAGATGGGATATTGATCGGATGGAATATGGACCAGATTCTAATAATACAATGAACCTAGACAACATTACAAATAAAACAATCATTGGTTATAACCCTTTTTAAAGATGCAAGCATTTGATGCAACCTTTCATAAAAACATTACGAATCTGAACAACACTGATGAACAAAGAGAAAAAATACAATGAATACATGAAAATTTGCAAAGAAATGAAATTACACCATGAAAATTCAACGAACTTAAATGAACCAACATGGTTCGTGTCTCTTCATTCCCAAAATGAAGGACAACAAGACAGGATATCACTCTTATTTTCTATCTTTACTTGTAGTAGAGAGTGTGTAAAAAGAAGTTGCAATTGTTCTTTTGAATGATTTCCAACTCATCTTTGTTGTTGTTCTGATGCGTAACTAATATCTAACTAATTATTTTCTAAGGTTTCGGAAGAATCCTAGTAATATATGTATTTCTTATCTTTTCCAATAAAATTATCTTTATGATTAATGCATTGATTAATTATCTTTATTATTAAAGCATTGATTTGTGTGAAAGTGTTCTGAATTGATATATTTAGGAAATAAAACAGATTTATTAATAAAGCATTATTGTTCGTGATTATGAAGATAATGGTTTATTATATGTATTACTTAGTATAGATGGAAATATCATGCTATTGTAAGCATAGTTCTTTATGATCCTATATTTATTCTGAAATAAAGTACACTTAAGGTTGCACGGTCCATACTCTAATTCGAACGGGTCTTAGTTTTGACGGTATAATTTGTATTTAAAATAATATAAGGATATTTTTGGTGATTCTGGATTAACAATTATTAAGGAATTATATGTTAGTATCAATTGGATTTGGTAATTCTAGATCTAATAATATTTAAGATAATAAATTAAGTTGGAAAGATAAGAAATTATTTTTATAAAACTATTTTTCCAAACAAATCCCTTTTTAATACCTCTTAGTTTTTAATTTCAAGGAACATATTGCCTTAGAATTATTCTATATTTGATAAATTCTTATTTACTTTAAACTTTAGATTTAAATTATTTTTATTCAACTATTTTTCCAAATAAATACCATTTTCAATACCTCTTAGTTTTTAATTTCAAAAACAATTGAAATTCTTTGTGCTCGTGGTAATGATCCACTATTAGATTCTTTGTACTTGTGGTAACGATCCGGTATTACATATATTACAAACGATATGGAATATAAAGTTCTATTTCTGACCGTATCAAATTTTGGTACTGTTGCCGAAAATATGTCAAAATTTAGGAACTATTTATCTATCCACACTAATACTCATCTATCGACAAAGCTAAAGATCTCCGAGTGCATGAATTACCACATCACTGAAATTTCACAAGATTAATCATATTTCTAACTTTACCATAAACATTACAAAACAAAAGGAGATCAATTGCTCGAAATTACCCATTTTCCTGAAGTATAAGAAGTTAGTAATGAGACGTCCACGAGCTTCGGATTCAGACACAATTAGTAAGGAGAGAGAATCTGTAAAAAAAAAAAAAAAAAAATTTGATACACAATTTTCAAGTTATATGATTAATTGCAACTTAATACCGTCAACTATTTGAATTGTTCAACTTGATACCATCAATTTGATAGGTGCAAACTTAATACCCTCAACTATTTCAACTTGATACACAAAATTGTAAAAATAGACTCAATTAAAATTTCTTTTTTCTAATTTTTAATTTGGTACAATTTGTATCTAAATTGAACGGCGACGGACAACCAATTTACCGTAACAAGACTTATTTGAATTTCCGATAAAAAAAGAACAAACTAATAATATACAAAAGTAAAAGAGAGTGAACATGAAAGAAAAAATAGTAATAAAATATAAAATATTTTAAACCAAACATGATAAGATGGTTGATATTTGATGGTCAATATTTAGGATATTTCAAACTTTTGATTTTTAGACTATAACAGTCAAATTGTAACGATTAGTGAATGGAAGAATGATTTGACCAAAATATATGAGATGGTTTAATTAAAAAAAATTTATTTTGCTATAAATATAAATCTTTAAAAAAAAATTGCACTTTACCTCTAATCAAATCAAAATCCACTATTTAGCTCAGAATCAAACAAACTTCTTCCTGATCTGAGGAAAAATAAGAGTGAAACCCTAACCTCGAGAGTGCATCTACGGTGGTGGTGACCGCGGCGGTCAGGTACGACAGCGTGATGATTCCTCTGCGTTACCATTCCTCTACGGCCCAAACCATTCCCGGAACCCTAACCCTAAAATCCCCAAATCGCCGACGGATCTCGAGATTGAGATCCCTAGAGAGAGAGCACTGATGATGATCTGGAATGGAAATAATGAAGTTTAAATATCCTAACTATTTCCATTTGGGCCGGGATCCGCTGAAATGCAAGTTTGTTGCAACGGTTCATCTTGCAATGGGGATCGGGTAGTACCCACGCCATACAGAGTCCATAATGTTGAAGTTCCACAATTAAATTTGAAAGCTTTGATAATAACAAATTTAGCTTCATTCATGAGAGTGAGTCTTGGCCGAAAGTTTTTAATTTTCATGTCAACCTGGTAGGCTTGATGCAAATTGTGCACCGGTCACTTACCAATATACAGAAGCTTAGACATTACTTGTACTGAGAAATTATTAGGTATGCGGATGCAGTGCATCCTTCTCTCTCCCCAATTATTAAATTGTACCGGATATGTGCATGTACACATTTTTATTATAATCTAACGATTGGTACGGAAAGGTTGCAAGCCTATCCAATAATTTTACACTTGTGCATCCAAAGAGATTTTATCCGAACACTTTAAAACTTACTCAGGGTTAACCAGGATTAGGCTAATCCAGTTTAGAAAAACTTTTACTCATGGCAGCCATTTTCTTACTAGGGGTTGCCTCCTCCCCCCGCCCCCACCCCCAAACTCCCAAATCTTCCCTCAAATTCAAACATTCTAATTTTCACACACCCTCTATCTCTCTCATTAAAATCCTTTCTCTTCTTCTCTACCTCCTCCAATTTTAATTGAAAATCCTAAACTTCTTCCTTCTTCCTTCTTCCTCTCCTCCAATTCCAAACCTCAATCAATTCTTGAGATATCACCCAAAAAATTTCTTTACTTCAAAATTCTAAACTTCTTCCTTCACCTTCCTCCATCTCTAATTTTATGTTTGTATTTTTTATTTCATTGTCATAAATATTTTTTTTTCAATCATTGTTAATGTCCAAATATCATAGTGTAGTAACATAAAATAGATTTATGATGAACTTTTCATGAATTTTTAAAGTTTCGAACCCATTTTAGGATATCGAAGTAAGGAATTTCACGACAGCCGCGACTGAGAACACTTAGAATTTTTGAAATTTTTTACAGTCCTTAATACTTCTAGGACTGCAAAAATTTTCTAATTGTCATGTAAAATAAAAATTTAGAGAGGCGCATACTGTATGTATGGATAAGGATTAGTTCGAATTTTACGTGTATACTTCATGACTAAGATTTATAACATAACTTGTACAGATAACATAAATATATCACCAAAGTTTTAGAGAGTCTAAACTCGTAAGAACACTCACGATCAGCTCTCATAACATAAGATCTTTTAAGATAATACACAATAATTCCTCGAGATAAAATTATTTAACTCTGGCTCAAAATTCGTATACAACAAATTTTTCCAAACACCCAACAGCAATCTCATATATTTTTTTTTAGGACTGTCAAAAAATTCGACAGTTCTAACTTCAGACAGGACTGTCAAAAATTTTGACAGACCATCATCGCTCTCATCACGATTGTGAACAATTTTCCAAAGTTCAAAACCCTAAAATGGGTTCGAAACTTCAGAAATTCTTCCAAAATAAATTATAAATCAAACTTTAGTTTCTAGAAGATAAAATCTATGCATGAACATGAAAACTCTAACATATTTAGAATTTGAGAGAGAAAAGAAGCAAAATATGAAAAAGGAAAAAAAAAAAAAATTTGACTTTTATACTTATATAGCGGACTATTTCCATGTAAATTTTCGTGATGGCAAACTCGTAAAAAAAAGCTACTGTTTTGTAAGTTTTGAAGTGTAGTATAGCAATGGCTTAAGCCATCCTTTATTCATACACCCATCAAATTCCCTTGTTTTTTACATTCCAAGTCTACATAAAAACAGAAATTCATAGGAATAACTGTAACAGGAGCTAGCAAACCAACATTAATTACAGGCTCCTGGCCTGGGCCCGAACAGCAACGGGAGAGAGTGCAGCAGCAGGGGAGGATATCTGAGGCGCAGGCAGAGCTTTTCGCGTCGGCGGAGCCTCGAGAAGTGGCGTGCTGGCCGCAACTGAGGTTCTATGGCTGTTCAACAGGAGGAAGCGGAACGTCCAACCGAGAACGTCTGGCGCGAGCACGCTGTAGAGGAGGAATATGTTGTACCAATTCGGGTGCTTCACGTACGAAGCACCCCTGCAAGCTCCTGAGACTAGCAGCTTAGCATACTCCTCTACTTGTCCTCCTGCAAGGGGAACCTACACAAATTTAAAGATCTTATTTAGCAGGACTGGAGACAGGAGGAAGGTAGAAGAAGTGTTGTAATTTGTATTTATCAAATGTGTCATTCATGA
The DNA here is from genome assembly GCA_036927795.1 of Iris macrosiphon. Lineage (NCBI taxonomy): Eukaryota > Viridiplantae > Streptophyta > Magnoliopsida > Asparagales > Iridaceae > Iris > Iris macrosiphon. The sequence continues at coordinate 18,220,060 of JAYESA010000015.1, read as the reverse complement.
AGCCATTGGAATCATTATCGGACCCTTCCTATGAGCAAGGACGGAACCAGAAATTTGAACTTGAGTAGCTTGTATGATAGAGTGGACTAGTTATGGACTGAATCACATGAAAAAATCCAAAATATATATGAAAATAATAACATTTTTGGGTTGGAGAACCCCAAGCCCCAGTGTTGGTACGCCCTTGCCTATGAGTATCGGAATCGGCAGTATCGACGATTTCGGATGAAAGTATCTTAATTTTTGGTATTGGAAGAAAATAATTATTAAAATTTTAGAAAAAATATCTTATACATTTAGTCAATCTGCAATAGATAAGTTTTCTTTCTTTTATATGATTTTACAACTTTATTGTGCTTTTACGTCCTTGTTGATTGGTCTTGTTCGTACAATTTTCTTTACCGAATTGACTGAAAAATAGACCCCCAATGTCAGTATCGGTATTGTTCGGTATCGGACTATGCATTCATCACATATATTTCTTAATAAACTACTATATACCATGTGATAGTATCATACCTATATGCTTGTTTTTGTCTATGATCGTTATCAAAGGTTATGTTTCATTAGTTATCCTCACTTGGGGGATCGAACTTATACCCAAACCAAAAAAAAATTGGTGTCTTCGCTTAGCATCGGGTTGTATGACCAATTGTGATAGCACCTTACCTCCCTCTCTTGCTTCCATTGCATGTCTGATCCCTCCTCGAGCATCAGCATCCCTCTGCTCATCTCGCTACTGATCCAGCCATGTGTGCCGATAGTAATCCCAACGTCATCTTTCACTTCGAATCGAAGCGTCTCGTAGAAGTTTACCACTGCTGCTTTTGCTGCCTAGTAGATTAGCAAACAATATGTACAAATTCAGCTTTAGAGAGGCGTTGGTAAAAAGAAAACTTGGAGTGGTTGGTGATTTGCTACTCACAGCATATAGACTCATCCTCGGCATAGGCAACCAACTCTCCACAGAAGCATTCACAAGAACTCTGCCATGGCTTTGTCTCAAGAAAGGAAGCGCGACGTATGTTGGGTAAACATTGCCCCAGAAATTGATATCCTGATACGAAATTATATATAATGCAACATCTGATACGCAAGATACGAAATTATATATAATGCAACATCTGATACGCAATTATATGCTTAGCATTGCAATCCTGATTTATCCTTTTTGTCTGTGACTGTATAAATAGATGTAGGAAGAACAGACATTCCAAAAATGTAGACCATGTTGTGTCGGATACGTATCAAACACATATTGGACACAACTTGGACACTCCAAAATACACCAAAATATGTGTCGTGTCCGTCAGGTGACTGTGTTGGGTGGTATCTGCATTCTTGCAGCATACTTTATATAGTCTATATAGTACATAGTTTATAAAGGACATGCCCTATGTCACGCCCCGAGGCGTCCCCCGAGCCGTGACCGCCGTGCGGGCCTGGAGTTGCGCCCGCACAAGGCTTTTTAATGATTTGCATAGCAAGCACGTATTCAGAGTACGCAGATAAATTGAAACACAGATTTGAAATATAGAAAAGTTCTCTTTATTGATAATGAACATCTATTACAAACTCTTGAACGAGTCAGCTAATATGCCGAACGGCTTACAAAAAGGGTTGACTCAAAATGAGATAGCAGTCCTTTGCATTACATCCTTTTATAAACTCAAAACGATAAGGACCTCCCGGCTGGAGGATCGCCTTGCCACGGAGCTGCATTTGTGTATGAAGAGTTGCAGGCTCCTGACTCCAAAATGCTTCGGGGGCGCGGTGAAGATGCGCCAACAGTTGGACTGGATCGGGTAGACGACTTCGGCTCCTCGCTCGGTTCGCCTTAGTGCGGAGAACCTGTTTCAACGAGGGTCAGCATATCGAAACATGCTGGTGAAGGCGAGCTAGCCTGACTATACCAATCAACACGTTGTTTAGTGAAGCATGCATATTTAGTTGGTTTCTATCTTGCCTTAGTTCATTTACAGTTAAGCAGCATATTGAATTTACTGAAATGAACATGCCACCGTTCGGTGGATTTTACCTGACCGTCTGAATTACCTGCACAATACTTACCATGCCTTCCCTGAAACGAAGACACAAGTTAGTATGCAACAGGTTTAAATATACATAGGATCACTGGCTTCGATGCCACGAAGGGACGGGTTATAGTCTCAAGGCAAAGTGACGTGCAACGCGGGTGGCGAGCCCCGCTGCATAACACTTGCCGGGTAACATACGACTATACATACGTTCCGTCCGGATCGGATCGATCCCGGTGCCCCGGTGATCGTCCGCGGAACTCATAACATACCTTGTGCACAAGTCGTCCGTGATCGAGAATACTCATAGAATGTGTTCATAGCATACAGTTTGCATAGTCATCCTGACAGTTTATTTCATAGCAAGCATACATTTCCATACTTAGCACGATTCATAAAACAGTTATAGACGAACTAGCATACAGGATGATAACCGTTCATGAGTTTGGTTGACAAGCAAAATAACCAAGTTATTCTCTTTTATCTTGGTTTCTTTTATTATTACTTGGTATCGTTTGATCGGGACAAAGGAGTGAAGCAGGAAGCAGAGCTAGCTAATCGGGTTGGTAGCCACTCACTTAGATTTTGGAAAGAAGAAGGGAAGAGGCGCTTCACGACTCCGCTCGCAAGCCGCCTACTGCTCGTTCACCTGCACACGAACAGCTCGATTAATACTTCTTCCTCTCTTTCCAATCTCGTAATTGAAGTGCAGTTCAATGAACGAAAACAATGAAAATCATCGAAACCGTTCAAGGAAAACAAGCAAATCCCAAAACCAACTCAAAGCACGAAAGCAACAAGCGACATCGAAAACCGAGGCAATAAAAGATAGCAGCGGAGAGGTCCCTCCTGACTCTGCCGCTAAGCCGATCCTTGGGGCGCAGTCCACTGAATATGGGAATCGATTCCGAAGAAACAAATCCATAACGAGGACGAGTTCTTAATTCAATCTATCCCGATCGAACGATACCGTCTTGTGTTTCTTAGCCGCGCTCTCCGCATCGGGAGAACGGGGCGCTACACCCTATTGGTTAGAACAAAAGGTTTTTGATCTTCTGACATGGCAATTCCTGATATATGCTTACTTAGTGCTACCTATCTAGAAACAAAGAGCTCAAGATTAATTTTAAGAAATTGCAGTTTGGTCCACCATACCATCAGATGTGGGAAAACAGAAGTGTCTGTAGTGTCTTCGAAGAAGAAGGTGTGTCCGAGGCTCGCAGTGTTCACGAGATGATCCACTGTCACAAGATCAGCACAGAAACATCAGACAACTTAAAATCTTGCTACCATCAAACATAAAACAATAGATTCCAAATGATATCTCTATATCTACTTGCTAAGTAACTGACTACATGTCTGTTTAAATTGAGGATGAGGTTCTTGGGACATTATTTTCTCATCAAATTTCTACTCAATATTACTAATACATTTTATTTATAAAATAAAATAAAAACTCTATGAATCAAAGATAATCTCTATGAATCAAAGAACTTTACTCAATACATGCAAGAGTGTGACAGGTTCATGAAACTAGTTGTAACCATTCCAAGAAAAAGAATTTTGCAGCTGTTGGCATTCTCACTACAAATTCATCTATTACCCGACTGATTTGGTCCTAGAATTATCATAGGGCAGAGATGGGAAGAGACTCACATCGACCAAAATAATTTACAGTGTCCCCAATGAACCTTCGGCACTCCTCTTCCTTGACAACGTCAGCCGCCATCACGAGAACATGCTTGGCACCCAGAAGATAGGAGTTCTCCCTTATGCCCCAGAGCCTGTTCTCTCTTCTTGCAACCAATACTAGATTTGCTTTCTTCCTCGCGTACTCGTATGCTATTCGCTGCATTGTGATCCATAGTCATATAGAAGAATAGGGTCTTATTACAGATAAAGTTAGGCATAACAAAAGAAGAAGAAGAAGAAGAAAAATCCAATTACAGATGTTGCAAATTTTACTTGGAAATGAAAATTGTGGATACAGATAGAAAATTCCAGCAAATTCTGTACTAATCAAGGAAGAATTTTGACATTTAACTTTGTGTGTCAACCATTTCCACTAAAAATACAAATACTATGCTTTGCCTCTCTGGCCTATAACCAATCAAACACATAAAAAAAAACATGAATCAGTACCAAGGAACTACAAATTCATGCTCAAGCTGGTCATTAACACTACAAGTGTGTTGGACTAGCAACAATGATCCTAAATCCTCCAAGTACCATCTTTGCCAAGAGCCAAGTTACTGAATAATAACAACACTAGTCTAGCAAAAAGAATCCCATGTAAACACCAAGATTTACGTGGAAAACCACTCCAATGTGAAGAGGAAAACCACGAGGCAAGTCCAATCGAATCTTACATTATAGTCCATGATATGACAATGTCCTTGAACCCCTTACCCCAAGGTTCAAGCGATCCCAAACACGCAAAGAATTACCAGAGTAATACCCAAGAAGAAACCTTGAACCCTCTTTCAGAAGATTAACCACACTCGCCTAACATAATTTCAACAGAGCTTTGTTGATGGTATATAGAGGAATAGTTCAATAAATCTCAAGATCATTCAATCCACTTGAAAGGTGCACTAGGTTTACGTCCTAAAACTATACCACATTGAAGTCCCTAAATTTTTTTTGAGAAAAAAAAGAATGATCCTAACATCTCGATTATTGCAGATAGTGAACTCAGGATATGTTTCTATAAGGCCTAATTGAGGACCAAGGAATCAAATTCCTCTTAGGATGCATATGCAAATTGACCATATGTAGATCACTTTGCTCTGCCTCTTCTATGAAAATTTAGTATTTGATGGTGCCGATGATTTTAAAAACTAGAGCTGGTGATCAATCGAAAAATTGAGCAACAGATTTCACAGTTCATGAAGAAAATGGCTACAGCAATATAGAAAATAGTAAAGTACAGTGACCAAACATAAAGCCACAATTGTTGTCATTGTAGCCAACATAACATTTGTGATCAAACTGAAGTCACAAAGTTGAAGTTGAAACTTGAATGATCACTAAACTTTTCAATCAACAAATATTTCCACCAATGTGTAGTGTAGCTCATATTTTCCATGGAATTTTTTTTTCCAAAAAACTACATTTTTTATATTTTCCTCCAAAATGGTGGAAAATAAAACTGGTCCAACACGTAGGAAAAAATTATTTTCCATGAAAATTAACCAATTTCCGTAAAAAATAATGACAAATATCAAACATCCAAATTATGCTTTTCTATAAGAAAATTTCAAAATTCAATGAAATATTTTTCCTAGTAAAATAATTCCCCAAATTATTTATTTTTGACGTATTTTTCATATTGCAATCAAACGCTAACTGATTAATCAAGACTGCTATCATTCTACTATTCGAGCAGATACTGTACTAGTTGAATTGTTTATACTTGTCAAATTAGGACATGGAAATTAATAGAGTGGAATTAATAATTATATATAGTTTGTCACCTCTCCGATGGCGGAGGAGGCTCCGGTGATGACCACCACCTTGTCCTCCATGTTCTCCGAGAAGAGGCTGTGGTAGATCCATTCCACTCCGTGGAGGAAGGAGAGGGTTGGCCATGCAAAGGCCAGCATCACCATGCTGGCCGGTGGCACCACCAAATTCAACAAGCTGTTGAAGAGATCCATCATGATCAGTACTATATACTTGATCAGAGTTAATTTCTTCTTCTTCTTCTTCTGTACTTGGGAAGAGTTTGGTTTTGGCTTTGAAGTAGCTAAGGAAATAGCTAGGAATTAAGATAAGAACAGAGAGAAAGAGAGTGTAGGTGCATGTGGGTGACTGACGAGCCATGCACACGTAGAGCTTGGCAGAGGAGGTGGTGACAGATGGAAGAAGACCCATTTCTGGAGCTTAGTTCTCTATACTTGGTTGGTAGTACAGCTACTCTACAGATATGTATGATGTGTTGTTGGTGGCATATATATTCACCACTGCCTTTGAATTCAAACATTTCTCTGATGGCTTTTAAATGCATTTGAAATCTTAATAACTGCAGTAAAAGTTGGGAGACACTAGCCCAAAGAAGTCACCGAATTTGAACCCAATTATACTCTAAATTCGATGAGAGAAGTTGAGATTGTCTCGTCTGAAGAAAATCAAGAGTATTCACAAATTCAAAAGGGAATTAAGACTGTTTGGAATGTTCTTCGAATGATGGATATAATTTCACTTATTTACTTTATAAACCTGCGGGTTTGTGGACTGTAAAGTTCTCCTCTAGGCTTAGATCAAATTTCGCTCTTTACTTTATAAACCCGAGGGTTTGTTGCAAGTGCGGAATTAGTAACTTAAACTCGGGTGGACTGGAGTTAGCTAATATAGACTAAATGTGGGCTGACTTGAAAAAACAAAAACATATGAGGAAAAAAAGGGCCCCAATCCCTATTTGGTTCTGCCATTAGTTTATGGCATGTAGAGTTCTCCTCTACGCTAATATACTATAGTATATTATTTATGAAATCTTTTGTATATTATTTATGTTCAAACTTTACCATTGTTTTGCTGACTCAATGTGAATATTAATCTGGTAAACCCAAACGTTGAGATCAATAGTCATATTTCGTAAATACATTTGAGTACAAGATGGAAATAACTATACAAACTGAAACCCTGAATAACATTTTTCTTCAAAAACAACAGAGAAAAATGCTAAGAAATTTACATATTTGCCTTAATGATCTCTGTTATCATTCATCAGTACAGAAAGAGAACATGAATGCTCATCTATTAAAGGCGGGGCAGCATACAATTAACCAAGAGTTAGGTTCTAAAAAAGAGAACATGGATGTTCATCTATTAAAAGCGGGACAGCATGTACAAAATAACTTAATAGTCTCAGGTATCTTGCTTAGGCTTTCGGCTCAATTCAGAGTATTGTCCTCCCATCAGCTGCAGAATCTCCTCCCACAACCCAGAAGAATTAGCGGACGCCGCACCACCAATCAAATGAGAGCTGCAAGCAGCAACTACCCAATAATCCGACTCGATCTCCTCCCTCAGCTGATCCAACTGCCATCCTGCATAACCTACGAAAAACTTGAAATCCTCCGCCCTCAGCACCCCTTTCTTCACGAGCCCAGCCGCTTCGGCTAAACTGTTCCTGGCGCCAAAACAGATGCCTGGCACCACCTGCTCGAATCCTGGTATCGGAGAGGTCTCGCTCGTCTTTATCAAAAACATGCTCGTGTCCAAGGGCCCGCCAAAGTAAAGCGAGCAGTCAGCAAATGTGGTAGCAAGCTCGGTGTTGGTGGGGTTCATGTTCTTCATCTTCTTGTGGAACGGACGGTTGATGATGACTCCGAAGGGGCCCTCTCTCGGATCCCTGCTTCCTAATCTCAGGAGAAGAACAACAGTCCTCTCAAAGCTGCGAACTCCATCGAGCTTCTCGGTAGCGACAAGCACGCATCCGGGCTCTGGAAATGGGATTGGGTGTGCCCACTTTGGACCTAGCCTTTGAGATGGCAGCTTCTGTGAGGTTGTGTCCTTGGTAGGTTCAGCGGAATCAAGCAACTCCTGGATGAACATTTCAGAGAAGAGTTATCTTAAATAAGAATTTGGAACTATCATCTCTATAGGATTTTCGTTTCCATGTAATTACATCAATTGTATCTATAAAAATTATATTCTGATACTAGCAATATTAGCTGAAATATAGAAAACATTGTAAGAATACTGACACAAATCAGGATGAGTAGTACAAATAACCCTTTTTCTTTTCCTTTTCTTTCTACCTAAGATAAATAATGCATAAAAAGATGGGAATCACATCAAATTGCAAGAGCAAAAAAAAGGGGAATTATTTTCAAGGACTATCCAGTTGCCAAAGTTAGCAGAAAACCTTATTAGAATGATTAAAAATTCAAATTATGGGTTTCCCAGATATAAGTCCCCTTAAATCTGGTCAGTTTTTACCTAGGTCCCCTAAGTCTTGTTATTTGCTTATAGGTCTAAGCTTCTGTAGTCATATGAGGACAACGTTTGCTTCCATCCTGGTTATACCGAGGGAACCCTTGGATTAGCACTAACTAGAGATGGCCAAAGACTAAAGTATCCCCCAGTTAAACTAACTGTAAGAGTCGTGGAAAAGATAAGGGCGGTGAAGGAGATCAAATGCGTGGAAGGGTGAGGGTAGTGGATATATATGGGAGAACAAGGAGGGCGATAAAGGTGGTGGAGAGAAGCGTCGATGGTGATGATGTGAAGGGTATGGGAGGTTTTTGAGAGGAAGAGTGGGGTTGGAGAGGTGTTAAGATGAAGAAGACACCCCATTAAGTGAGAAATTCAAAAGGAAGCGAGGTGCAAACGATGAAATATATAGCCATTGTCAAGGGTGTTATATTAACCAAGGGTGCTTACACAAAATGAACTTTGTACTTTTGGAACGTATAAGAAAATTACAGGATCTAGAGGACTTAAGTTGAAATAAACAAAACTTAAGGGACTTGTATAGCAATTCCTAAATTATATGCCGCTTATGTATTCTCCTGCTGACTCACATGTGCACGAGCCACAAGATTAGCTCTAAAATCTCGCCAATCAAGCAATGTGTGGTGAGACTTCTGGATAGATTCATCAGCTTTCGATTTTTCATTCGCATGATTACCACCTTCAAGACCATCTCCTTCAGGAACTGATGGATCATTATTTTCTGCAATTCAGAATATTCATCTGTTACATGTGAATATTGACTTATGTATAAATACCCTAACTTCATCTCATGCAGAGCTCACTAAAAGGGCATCAAGGAAAAAAAATGCAGATAACGAACTAAAATATATCCATAAAATATCATAAAGCAACATGCAGGAGTACGGAAGTTCCATTTCATAACCTCATTAATCAACAATTAACAATAATCTTGACAAGGTTCACATCTACGAATAGTACAAAGTTTTCTTCATAAAGAGGCTATGAATTATCAAGTAAGGTTTAACTATTAATTTGGCAACTGACCTACTAATTATTCTGTGGTCTTGATATAAAACTATAATTTGCAAGATAGGAAACCTAAGAAGATGATGAGAACAAAAACAGGATGAACCAGAAAATGTGACAACTCAGCTAAGGGTAGGGATCAGAGAATAGCATGTCAAATGGAAACAAAAGGATATGGTATCTCAAGATGATATCACCATACCCTTATAAGATTGCAGATGAGTTGATTAATAATTTAAAATGCCAACTAAAACTAAACTCTTAACCAATAAGTCATCTTTGCAAAAGAAGGTATAGCCTAAACGGAAACCTGAGATTGACAAGTCTTGATGGCAACATAGGTGCAACGACGGTAGTTGTAATATACACGTGCTCAGAATTGTGTAGAGGGCCAAGGGCAAGGGTTCACCTTACTATGAGTCATTTTCTTGCAACCATATTTCTGGGGCTGTACTAGAAACTAACAACAAACTCTGCCAAATTTGAGTGGCCAGCTTAAAAGAAAACATAGACTATGTTGCACGGAGACAGATGCGAAACGACGAGGTAAGGACACAGTGAAGCGGACACGATAACTATTTTGGTGCATTCTAGTGTATTTTGGAGTGTCTGGGTTGTGTCCGACACGATATGACCCATATTTTTGGAGCGTCCGTGCTTCCTAGGATGTAGATTAAATTGACCAACAAAATGACAGAGTTGCACACCCAAATGAACAATATGAAGGGTTGAAAGAGCTTAATAATATTTTATAACTCAATGACATTATGACAACAAAAACCAAAGTATCACATTGGCTACTATCTTGAGCTATAAACTCTATCAAGACACTAAACCAAAAATATGTTTTTGCTCTTTCTTCACTATTTTCTTGTTATATTTAGTGAAAATTCTAAAATAAATAAACGACATTAGCATATGCATCATAAAAGTGTTCACAATTTCACAAATGAATCAAAATAAAATAAATACTTGGTATCACTTTTGAGCCAACATCAGATACGACCTAATGAATGATAATTGCATAAAATAATTTGAATTCAATATATTTCAACTATTTTGTTTATCTTCTATTAAAAACCCAAACATGATTCTCTTTTCATAACAAGTGAAGAACTTTTGATTTTAATGAAAAATAAAGCAATAGTTGCATCATATTGACTTGGGATTATTTCATGCTTTTTCGTTCTTGAGATTCAACATTATTTCCATTCTTTTGTGCCGAATTTTGATGGATTATTGGTACTAAAACTAGGATCTAAGATTTATTGAAACAATATGAACGCTTTTATCATTACTATGCTAATAATGCTTCTTTTGATGTTAGAAAATTTGACACTAATATGATTAGAAACCAAAGAAAAAATGATAGTAGAAAACATATGTTTGCTCAAAAGAGAAAATATTAGGAATGTTGAGGCATAAGTTGTATGCAGATCATCTTACTAAACCCAAGCTACATAAACCTAGAGAAACTATGATCCATATTATAATGCTACACTTCAAATTAGAAATATAAAGATATAAAATAGGAAGTTGCATAGCCTGTGGAACATCATAGGAATGCAATTACAACCCATCCAAGGAAACATTATCTAAATACAAATCACTTAAGGCACAACTACATTCATTCAACCAAGCAAACATTGGAATTTATAAATGTTCAACATTTCTAAGCTTCTAGCCGTTCAAGAAGGATACAATAAACTCGGGTATTCAGACTAGAACGTCATCCAAGCCTTCTCCTATCAAAATGGCATTGAGCATGGAGCATTAAAAACTCCCTACAAGAGTTGATAAAGTTTTTTGACCAATTGTCGACTTGACTTCGACCCATGTCAAATTCCTACCAGACATAGCTACGAGCTTGGAGAACCATGCCATAAAACCTAGACGAGTAGTTGGCTGGTAGGTAGGGCAATTTTTTTGACTATGAGGTGTAGGTTTATGCAACTAAGGAGAACAATCCAAGTTCCTCTAGACTAAGAAGAGTATATACGAAGAAATAAGATGATACAATTTGTTATAGAGAATTGCATTGATCTCTATGAAACATTAAGCCAAAGAGTGAAAAAGGAAGGAGTCAATGAGCGCTTCCAAGATATTGATCTAAATTCTTATTTGTATTTGGGTGGGTGAAGAACACAAATTGAAACATGGCTTCTTGACAAATGGATTAGTTAGGAAATTTGCATGTTTTTTTGTGGTGTAGTAGTGACTGACACAACTTATGTGACCAACATGTACTCAATTTATTTTCATCATTCACTAGTCTTGTTAAGCATTATATTAGGTAGTGAGCTTTAGTCCCACATCGGGTAGAATAATAGAGAGAGGGGTCAGCCTCTCCTATATATATGTAGCATTTTTTCATCAATGAAAACACTCCATCATTCTAATTCTACATGGTATCAGAGCCATAACCATCCACCCATCTCTCTCTCAAAAAAAAAAAAACCCTAACTCGCCACCTCTCCTCCCCACCCGCTGCTCCGCTGCCCCGTCGTCGGCCCCTGCTGACTCGCCGCCTCCCCTGGCCGCCACCACCCCACGGCACCGCCCGCGTCCCTCGCCACCCTGCTGCCCCCCCCCCCCCCCCCCCGTCCCCGCCTCCGACCTGCCCCCCTGCACCGTCTCCGACCTGCTGCCCGAACCCGCTTGCCCCTCCCCCTCCGACCTGTTGCTGCCCCCTTGTCCAGCCCCCCCCACCCGCTCCAGGCCACCCCCCCTCTGCCTCCAGCCCAAAACCCTAACCCTAACATGCAGCCGTCGCCCATTCTTCCTGTCTAAACCCTAATCCAAAAAAAAATCGTATATCGAAGCCAGAGGGTAGACAATGATTTATTTGCACAACCTCTGTTCCTAGATTACGACTTCAAGAGTTAACAAAGAAAATAGAAGTGACTTGTTTACGTGGATCTTTGTTTCCGTCCTACCCCGATATCCACATCAGGATCTACACAGGGAGTGACATGGGTTACTTCTGTGTCCTGGCTTGTGTGATCCCCATAAGATCTCTACTTTTCATGCGCGTGTCGGTTCTGGCCACATTGATAGCGCATCGGTAAAGTTAGATGTAATTATTGGAGTTTGGTAGATCCAGCGACGGTCGAATCAAAAAGCAGGATGACTAACACTGATGCGACTAGCAGTGCTACTACTACCGGTGTCGGGAACGCATTGGCGAAACCAGCGGGCAGTGGCACGACGATTTCTTCGATTCGACTCATCGATCGGCGGTTGGACGAACCAGATGGCTACTCAACATGGCGGAAGAAGATTGAAAAAATACTTCGGAGAATGCGGTTGTCCAAGCATCTGACTGACAACCCTCCGGAGACGACAGATCCCACATTTGAGCAGTAGGAGACGGATGATAGTCAATTGTTTACACAGTTGATGAACTCAATGGAACCATCGGTGGAGGACATAGTTCAGAACACGGACACGATAAAGGAGTTATGGGAGGTCCTATCGACGGCGTTTGATGAAAAATGCGACTTGTCTCGTATCTACGACTCGGTCGTCAGCGTCTACCGGGCAGAACATGACAACTCTCATAAGGACCACTTTCGGACTTTTAAGGCTATGGTCGATGAAGTTGACCGTGTATTGCCTCTGACGATGGATATCAATGAAGAGAGGGCTCAACGTGAACAGCTTCATGTGATAGCATATCTTGCCTCTCTCCGTCCTGATGCAGACTCAGCTCGCTCTCAAATCATTGTCGGAGACAAGGTTTCATCTCTAATGGAAGCACATTTTCGTGTTCTACGGGAAGCAAAGGTTGTCGATACCTCTCCAATTGATGCTCCTACTGATCGATTTGCTCTTGGTGCCGCTCGTACTGGATTTTGCGGTGGTCGTGGTGGACGACGTGGTGGCCGAAATATTGGTCGTGGTGGTGGACGAGGCATTGGCGGTCGTGATGGAGGTCGACCGCGCACCTGTTTCAACTGTGGTTTACAGGATCATTTCCAGTGGCAGTGTACTAAAGCTCCTACTGCCAATGTTACCTCAGATACTCCTGATCTTGGCGGCCGATCAGTACAAATGACTGATGAAGCATATGTAGACTTTGTTGAGTTTCAAGCTCAACGTCGAGGTGAAAGCTCTCCTTTGGGGGTCCACAGCAGGGTACTCAGCGGCATGTGTGATACAGTCAAAGCAATGGATCCTTGATTCTGATGCGTCTGCTCACTTGACAGACGACACAGGTATGATACGAAACTATGTACCGGTTGGTCGTATGTCTAATATTACATATGTCAATAGTGGTTTGCTGACAGTCCGTGGAAAAGGATTTGCCCGTCTTTCTTCGGGACTGTCACTACATTATGTATTACATACCACTGAAAACACATTCAGCTTACTCTCAATTAGTCGAATTACTCGTGATATACACTGCTCGGTAACATTCTTTCCTGATGATTGTGTTTTTCAGGACCTAAAGACTGGAAGGACTATCGGTAGGGGGCATGTGGCTGAAGGCTTGTATATGTTTGACAAAACTTCCTCTGTTGCCTATGCTGGTATGAAACTTGATCATTTTGAGTTACACTGTCGGTTAGGACATCCATCTGTCAAGTAGCTCCAAAAAATGTACCCATCTTTAGATGTTTCTTTTCATCGTGAGTCATGTGGCTTGGCTAAGCATCACCGGGTTTCCTATCCGGTTAGTCAGAATAAAATTGCTTCCGCTCCCTTCGAGTTGGTGCATTCCGATATATGGGGACCTTGTCCGGTTGAATCTGTGATGGAATTCAAGTACTTTGTTACCTTTGTTGATAACTACTCACGTGTCACTTTTGTTTATCTCATAAAAAATCGCTTCGAATTATTTAACATTTGGTGCAATTTTCATACGGAGATCAGAACACAATTTGGTGTTACCAATTAAATGCGTTCGAAGTGACAATGGTCGTAAGTATATGTCTCGTGAGTTTGTTTCACATCTGTCTCGGAATGGCATCATCCACCAAACCTCATGTCCTTACACACCACAACAGAATGGTGTGGCTGAACGCAAAAATTGTCATCTCTTAGAAACAACGCGTGCTCTTATGTTCCAAGCACGTACTCCAAAAAGATTTTGGTCGGATGTCGTTCTTACGACTTGCTATCTCATTAATCGCATGCCGTCGTTTGTCCTCAATGGTGATACTCCCTTCTCTCGGTTATATCCCAAACGAGAGTCGTTTTCTCTATCTATTCGAATCTTTGGTTGCTTGTGTTATGTTAGGGATACCTGACCAACTCTTTCTAAATTAGATCCAAAGGCTATCCAATGTATTTTTCTTGGATATTTTAAGGATCAGAAAGGGTATCGATATTTTTCTCTAGTCTTGAAGAGGTATTTTTTCTCTCGGGATGTTACCTTTGTTGAAACCGAGTTTCCTCCACTTTCACAAACTCCAGGACCAGTGTCCCAAGTTTACCCAGAAGATGACTTCTTGTTGTTCCCGGTTCAAGCACAACAGCCCCATGTTAGGCTGCCCTCTCCTACCGAGCCAGTACTCCAGTCCGACAGCCCGCAGACACCGATTCATTCAGCACCACCGTCGCCCGATCGATCGTCGTAGATAATGCCCATGGTCACAGAGTCATCCTCCTCTGGCTCGACTGATTCGTCTCCGCCTTCGGCTCCGCCTGTTCCACCAGCTCGACCTCGTCGTGTCTGTCGAGATCATCCCTTGTATGTTGAAAACTACAAAGGGCTTGCGAGCCACACTCAGTCCTTAATAGCTACTATTTATGGGATTCAGATTCCCAATTCTGCGGAGGAGGGTCTCAAATATCCCAGTTGGCATGCTGCTATGGAAGAGAAGATGAAAGCGCTTCGGAAGAACCATACTTGGGATTTGGTAAATTTGTCGCCTGGTAAACAGGCTGTCGGTTGCAAATGGGTGTTCACGATCAAAGTGAAACCAGATGGCACCCTTGATCGACTAAATGCACGTCTGGTGGCTAAAGGATATTTTCAGACTTATGGTGAGGATTATTTTGAGACATTTCCCCCAATTGCTAGATGACCTCTGTACGCGTACTCTTGACCTTAGTTGTTCGCTATTACTGGCTGCTACTCCAACTGGATATCAAGAATGCCTTCCTCTCCGTGGACCTTGATGAAGAGGTATATGTGGTACAATCTTCCGGGTTCGTTGCAAGGGAGGGTAAAGTGTGTCATCTGAGGAAGACCCTCTATGGTCTCAAACAATTACCTCGTGCATGGTTGGGTCGGTTTACAGATGTGGTCACTCAGTTTGGCATGTGTCAATCAAAGAATGATCATTCAGTATTTTACAGACTGACATCGGCGGAAAGGATACTCATTGGTGTTTATGTTGATGATATTGTAATCACAGGAGACGACAGTCAAGGCATTGCATGACTGAAGAAGTTTCTAAAAGAACAGTTTCAGACCAAGGATATGGAATTATTAAACTACTTCTTGGGTGTTGAAGTCATATGGAAAAAGAAGCACATTGTCATGTCGCAGAGAAAGTATGTGCTAGACATACTACATGATGCAGGAATGATGAGGGAGCAATGTCGCCGATGGACCCAGAAGAAAAGTTACTCCCCGACGAGGGGATACTAATGATGAATCTGGATCAATATCGTCGTGTAGTTGAAAAACTCTACTTGACAGTTATTACTCGCCCAGATATTTCTTTTGTCGTCAGTGTCGCGAGTAGATTTATGTCTTCTCCACGAGTTCCACATTGGCAGACAGTTCTCAGAATTCTGCATTATTTAGTCCAGAATCCTGGAAAAGGAATTCGCATGGAGAATCAGGAACATACAAATGTTGAGTGCTTTACCGATGCTAACTGGGGTGCAAGCATGACAGATAGACGATCTACGTCTTGTTATTCGGTATTTATTGGCGGAAACTTGGTACCATGGAAGAGTAAGAAGCAGATTGTGATCGCACGATCAAGTTCCGAAGCAAAATATCGAACCATTGCTCATGGCACGGCAGAGATATTATATTGCAGCATCTTCTACAAGAGCTGGGAGAAGATGCAGGATCTAAAGCAGCAGATATGTGATGTGATAACCAATATGCTATGCATATTGCTACCAATCATGTATTTCATGAAAGGACGAAGCCCATTGAAATTGATGTACATTTCATCCGTGATGAGTATAAAAAGGGAATGATAAAGTTCCATCACGTGAGGACCGGTGATCAGATAGCCAATATCTTCACGAAATCTCTTTTGGGTCATCGGGTACAATTTTTATGTAACAAGCTGGACATGATTGATATATATGCTCCAGCTTGAGGGAGGGTGTTAAGCGTTATATTAGGTAGTGAGTTTTAGTCCCACATCGGGTAGAATAATAGATAGAGAGGTCAGCATCTCCTATATATATGTAGTCTTTTTTCATCAATGAAAACATTCCATCATTCTAATTCTACAAGTATAAACAACCATACACAATCCTCTAATATTGGTAGTTTGTCATTTAATGAGAAAACATAAACATTTGTTTGGTTATTTTATTAATTTGTGGATACAAAAAGGAATAAACCATGTGCTATTATCACAAATCATCAAGACCTAATGATGAGCGGTGCTATTCAAAAAGTTTTCACATTATGTGATATAGATTTTGTATGCGACACATATTGAAAAGAATGCAAGTAAATAGGCTAGAGGTGCTTTGAAGGCAGACGAAGTTTTCCAGGAAGAATTAGGCCATTATACTATGGAGTTTGCTTCCAGGTGATGTCATTATCAGTGAATCAGTGGTCATGGGCTATACATTGATATTGAATAAGTGGACTTATGGATTCTTAAGGACGCTTTCTGAGCTGAAATAGAAACTACACAACATAATGAGAGTAAAATATATGAAGATAGATAGTTAGAGAGAACTACGATACTACTTCAACCAATCAACTTCTGAAAAAATATGTTTGATGGATTTTTATTTTCAATTTAAGAGGACAATATGAAGATAGATAGTCAGAGAAGGAGATACCACAACACGATTGACAAAATGTCGAGCACTAGGTTTCATACTCCTATAAAGATATAAATGAGTAAAACATATGCTCATCCTATCTTTAGTGGCTCCCAGAAAGAGCTTTCAGCTAAAAATTTGGATTGTTGGACAAATGTTATTAGAAGTGAAGGTTCAAACATGGCTTATCTTATCACTGAGTAGGAGTTCGAGCATAGTAGCTTATGACCCTATTACGAACATCACAAAATGCTCCTCTAAGCTCTTAAAAGACGAGGAAACTCATGTTACGCACATTTTACTTGAATTAAGAATGACAAAGTTAATGATCTTTCTATCTATTAGAAGGACTATGTTGTGTTCTAAGTATCCTATCTTTATGACACTAAAAGTGAATTGGAGAACATGAATGAAACAAATATATTTGAATTATGAGATATTTAGGGTGATGTTATGCATAAAGCTAAAATGTCAAGGAATTAAAATTTGAAGGCTAAAAAGGTATGAAAAATCTAAAAGAGAGATTGATTGAGCAATGGAGTAGTTCAATTGTTGATATTGGTTCAAAAGCATGAGTCCACATGTTTCCTTTTTACTCTTGATCAAATTTATGTAGTACCACCTAACATATCAAAAAAGGACACTAGAAGAAGGCTGACAAGGAAACTGTTATCAAGCAACAAAAGAATAAACCAAACTTGTGTCATACATTAATGAACTTGGTACACATGAAAAACACAATTGTCCAAATCTTAAGAAATTAGGTAGTTTTCAATCCTAATTTGTTTGAATCATTCGATAGTCTCTCTTAAATAATGTTTTCAATTTTTCCCCAAACAAGTTAGTTCTCTTTTTATGCAAGTCTTTTGTAACCGCTAAAGAAAAAAGTAGAGAAAACATGCAATGAAGGGTCTAAAATCCACTTCAAGTATTGCCAAGTAATTCTCTTTCAAGACTCGAATTCTTACATAAGTTTGTTAGTATCTAGTAAAAAGTCTGTTTTCCATAATAGAGAGTCATCCAGTTATCCAAATCTGTTAATGACTAGGCTTTGTGGATCTATGTAACCATGTTTCAGTGCCTCATGTTTAATTGTACTTTTTGTTGTTCGTTACATATGTTCAAACTTCTTATAGTGTTTGTATACTGGACATTGCATGTTGTCATTTGAAACTCTCAAGGATATTCTGTATTGAAATTCAAAGCTCGTTGGAATATGAAAGTAATATATTTTTCATCATCCACTGACAATTTTTAGAAACAATTTTCTAGCATTGGCAAATGCCTAATTAATATGGTGATATGAACTGTATTTTGCGGTATTTCTATGAGAAATAGTGATAATGCTTACAAATATCGGCTTGAATGATGTATCATAAATAACGCTATGCCAGACTGAACCAACTTGTAATATAATGTGCACTAGTCTGATAATCGGTTGAATTTTAGTGATCCATATTCAACAAGTATCGTGTTATATACATGTGTCGTCGTATAAATGTCAGACACGGATAAGGAAACAGATACAATCCTTTATTGGAATATTTGTGCAATGTAGATGAAGGGGTGAGTAGATAATCTCTTCCAGCCGGCTAGCTGCTTCTCACATTACATTGCAGGAACAAAGACTGTCCTATCCAGATATTGTCGTCCGGATACTGGATTTGTAACTAGTCTGGATACTGGATGTGTAACTGAGGAATTAGGGTCCAATTCCTGTTAATTTTTACCACACACCTATGAACCAAGGTTCGCAGTATCGGTATCAGAATCGCTATCGTATCCTTCCTATGAGTATCGGGATCGACAGTATCGGTGGTTCCGGACAGGCGTATGTTATTGTTTGGTATTGAAAAGCAAATAATTATTAATAAATTATTAAATTTTAGAAAGAAAAAAACTTTATATATTTAGACATAATTTTAAATATTTTATGTGTTGTTTCTTAGTAGTTTTGAAATTGAATGAAATAATAATCACCCTTGTTGATTGGCTTGCCTGCAATAAAGTTTTTTTTTCATTTACAAGCTTTTATAGACTTAGTATGCATTTGCACCCTTGTTGATTGGTCTTTTTCGTCCAATTTTCTCATATGTCGAATTGATTGGGAAAGAGACCAACAACGTCGTCAGTCGATATCGAGTATCGGCAGCGGTAGATATCGAATCAGGACATGCCAAATTGTATCGGTATCGGCCGTATCATATCGGTAAATACTACAAACTATGCCATGAACTATGCTTCCTCAATTCTAGTCAAATCTTCCTAATTCCTTGTCTTTTCTACCAAATATTTTTTTCCTCCCAAGAATTAGTTAAGTTCTCGGTTCCTCTTTCCCCATCTCGACACCAAATATCATATGAAATTCCAAACATCAATACTTCAAATTATCCAAGCGGTTGATACCATTCTACATCCCCTCTACTCATCCATGGCTAAAAGGTCTTTCCATGCATACATTATACATAGCTAGTCAAGAAGAAATATCTAAGTATTTCGTCATTCGCGCAAACGAAGAACATAACGCACTAAATTTCAATATGCAACACAACAACCATGGAGTCTTGATCATACTAGAGTGAATTAAGATTAAAAAATTGCAACTTTTTCCACTACAACACTTTCTTCAGAAGTCAAAACCAACTTCCGAGAATAACCCCCAACATCAATTCTCAATAAACCCTAATCCACTAAATTATCACAAGAATTCACAAAATCAAACAAAAAAATCCTAGAAAAATTGCACTTTTATCACATAATTAACCAATCCTCGCACAACTGAACACAACCCACATCATAATTCAAACAAAAATTCCCAAAAATCCCAAATTAAGTCAAAAATAACTTCTTTTTAAAAAGAGAGATTTTGAGACATGTACACTCACCAGAAGAGGACGGATTATCGCAGTTCTTCTTCCCGGAGTCCGTCACCACCAGGGACTGGTACACCACCTGATCCCTCCCTGACCGGAGCTCCGAAACCCGCTTGAACCCAAACGTGCTAAGAGTCCTATTGGTGGAGACGAAGGAGAGGCCTCCGGTCTAAGAGTCCACACGTCCATGGCGAGTGGATTGTCGCGTCATCGACTTATGATTGGTTCTTATCGAAGCTCCGATGGGGAAATCGGATATCTTTGCGGAGAGATCCTCGGAAACGATAAGGGAGAGAAAGAAGGGAGGAGTAGGGATGTGGTAAAACAGGTTAAATAAGAGTATTATAATTTTGTTTGGTTTCTCTCTCTTTTTCTAATGTGGCCTCGATATCGGTTAGCACCATATAAATTGAAGAAAAAGACATAAATGTGAATAATTTTAAATTTAAAGCCATGCAAAAATATTGCTTAGATATAGATCTAATTGTATACATATAAAATATGTTTGACAGTCAAACCGGGTAGAAGAGATAGTGACGTGAAACATATACGCATGGTTAGCCCGAACGGTACCAATTATCATTAATGGTGAACCAAGATAAAAGATTTCTTGTTAGTCAAAAAGATGCATCTGCCACTATTTGTATAAGAGAAAGCCAGTGAAAAATCCAATGAGAACTGGGCATTCGAGCATATACAAGGTGTGTTAGTATATCAGACAATTTGTAGATGAAAACGTGTACAACAATATCGCCAATATTGAGCACCAAGACGATATGGGAAAGCTTGAATCTTTATATGCCATGAAGACCAGAGTTCAAGGGCCTTATTCGACGATGAGGTGCACGGGCTTTAGTTTTTGTGTACATTATTGGACTCGTGAAAAATTGTACGTCTATGATTATTTCTGCTCTCGAAGGCATTGTGAGTCTGGAGTTAGCCAAGAATAGGGTGTTGAATGAGGAGATGCGAAAAAATCATCAGGTACATCATCTTCGTCAATTATGAGCGTTGTCACAAAGAACCGGAGGAGCAAAAGTAGGGGTCCAGATGATAGGGACGAGCATAGGAAAGTTCAAAAGTTGGTACGAAGACTCTAAATATTACTATTGTGACAAGAAGAACCACATTAAAAAATATATTTTGCATAAAAAAAGGAGAAAGCATCGCGAGAACACTACATTAACAGCTTCAGTACATCGAGTTGATATTATTATTATTATAGGCGATGAGGTTGCTATGAAACTTGTCTACGATGACGTTAGTTGGCAAGTGGACTCAGGAGCTTCAACGCATGTCTCTCACAACAGAACATTGTTCACAATAGGCAACTGCGGAGTGTTGAAGATGGACAACGAAAACGTGTCAAAAGCTATTACTATTGGAGAGATGCATTTGAGGGCAAATGCAGAAGCAAGAGGTCTGATCTATTATATGGAAGATAGCGTACAGGGGACTCGGTAGGTGAATGCAATTAGTGATTCGTCTACCGAGCTCAGTTATATCAGCGAAAAGGAAATGAGCTATTTAGCAAACAGAAAAGTGATTCTAGGCTTGAAGCATAGAAAATTGGAGAGATGCATATATTACATGACTAAAAAGCATAACATAGTATCGTTTCAGAGCTACTATCTTCAAGAAAGTCGACGTTGCTCGACTTGATTCACCCGTACGTCTGCATTTAGTTAATTAGTTGAAGGTAAAGAATATTGGTGGTGCTTCTTATTTTATAATCTTTACTGATGATTGTTCCATAAAGGTTTGAGTTTATGCTAATAAAACTAAGGATAAGGGACTAGCGACTTTCAAGAAGTTTCAGACATCTGTTAGAGTAAGACGAGCTTAAAAGTAAAGTAGGTTCGCTACGATAATGGAGGCAAGTACATAGGTCCCTTCGATTATCATTGTAGAAAGAGATACGGCACCAGAAGACTTTGTCAAAGACGTCTCGGCTCAATGGCGTAGCGGAGCGGATAAACAAGACGTTAGTGGAGTGCGGTGCTTACTAGCAAAAGCAAAGTTATCGGATGGGGTGAGTGATTATATATTGCAGCTTATGTTATCAATATATCTCCTAATACTCCTTTGTACCGTGACGTGCCTGACAAAGTATAGTATGGTAAGAAGCCGCTATATAGTCACATGTGGGTATTTGGATGTAAGGCCTTCGTGCATGTACCGAAGGTTGAAAGGTCCAAACTTGAACCAAAGACAAGAGTCAAGAGAATACGATTTTGTCGGCTATGGACGGGATGAGTTCGGATATAAACTCTATGACCCAATTGTAAAGAAGATCTACAGAAGCCGAGACGTGATATTCGTCGAGGATCAAAGAGTGACGGACACTCAAGAATTCAAGATGCTTTCTGAGACTGAAGGTTTGCATAAGTTTGAGTCACTTGAGTTCGAGTCGGATCCAGAAATCACTGCAAATGTACCAGATTAGGAGGAGCCAGTACATGAAGTTTCTTCCAACCTTGATCATCAGCTTGTTGAGGATGATCAGGGTGACTTTCAGAAGGATGAACATGCAGATGAGCAATTCATAAGGGAGATGAGGCTAACGGTGAACAACTAGTAGCAGAGGCTCCGTTGAGGAAAGGTACCAGAGAGTGTCGATCATTTGTAAGGTACTCATCTGATGAGTACGTGTTGTTGACTAACAGGAGAGTCAAAAAAAATTGCAGAGGCCATGAATGACGAGAAACCAGGAGTAGAAACATGCGATGCAGTAGGTGAATCGCACTTACGAGATGGTGTAGTTGACAAAAGGCAAGAGGGTATTAAAGAATCGATAGGTTTTTATAGTGAAGCAAGGAGAAGATATTACTCGCTCATGATACAAGACGAAGCTGGTAGTCAAGCGCTACATTTAGCAAAAAAGGAGTGGATTTCGAAAGATTTTTTTATCGGTCATCAAGTTGTCATCCACTTGTGTAGTGCTAGGTTTGGCAGCATATTTTGATTTGGACGTCGAAATAATGGATGTGAAGACAGCATTCCTTCATGGTAATTTGGAGGAAGAATTGTATATAGAGCAACATAAGGGTTTCAGCGAGAAGCAAGTCGCATTTAGTCTGTCGTTTGAAGAAAAGTATCAATAGATTAAAGCATGATCCACAATAGTGGTACAAGAAGTTCGAGTCGTTCACGGGAGAAGCATTTTTATGCTAGGACGACGTCGGATCACTGTGTTCATGAAGTACTTTGTCGAGGATAATTTTATCATTTTGTTGCCCTATGCAAATAATATGCTACTGGTGGGACGAAATGTTACTAGGATAGCAAAGTTGAAGCATCAAATGAGAGCAACCTTTTGTACGAAGGACTTGGGTGCAGGAATGACGATTTTTGGGATGCAAATTAGCTAAGATAGAGGGTCAGAGATGCTATGTTTGTCACAGGAGAAGTACATAATGAGGGTATTTCAACATTTCGATATAGACAAGTGAAAGAAAGTGAGCACCCCACTTGCAGATCATTTCAAGCTTAACATCGAGCAGTGTACATCGACTGAGGAAGAAAAAGAAAACATAGAGAGGGTGTCTTATGCTTTAGTAGTTGGGAACCTCATATATGTTATGGTGTGTACGAGGCAAGATATTGCACATACGATCAGATTGGTTGGCATGTATCTTTCAAATCCATGAAAGGTACATTGGAATGCAGTAAGATGAATTTTACGTTATCTCTATGGCATTTTCAGTTGGAGTTTTTCGTTTGGGAGTAACGAACCGAAGTTGGTCGAATATACCAACGCTGGTATGGCTCGAGATGTAGACACCATGAGATCTACTCCGTACTATGTGATAATGTTTATACAAGGGGCAGTGTCGTGGCAATTGTAGTTGTAGTAGTGTATCTTCTTGTTTCAGACGGAGACAATTTATTGCAGCGACGGAGCTTGCAAGAAGCTATTGTGGATAAAAAAATATTTATAGTAGGGGTGAAACATGAGCAATACATATTGTTTTGTGACGGTCGAAGTCCAACTCACCTTGGAGAAAATCATGCTTTTCATAACATGTCTAAACACACAGCAACTCGGTATCGTTGGATACGCAAAGGATGTTGAGCTTTAGAAGGTACATACAGATGATGATGGAATGGATATGCTCGTAAAGATTTTACACAGAAATAGATCGAGTCATCTGTTCCTTTACCCAAGAAAAAATATTTCTATGGGGAAGATCGAATTTTGCAGGAATATCGTCGGATAATGAACTCCACCTAGTCAGGAACGAAGCAAAATTGTTAGGTTCGGTAGGGCTCTCGTCCTATGTGGAGAACACCATGGAGTACGACGAGCATCATCCGTGTATCAGAGAAGTTCGAAGAGAAATTTCATTTTGTAGTAGTTCGGTGCATATCGTAGTTGTATTAGAGGTAGCGACATGAAAGCATACTGTGTCGCCGATATGCTTAGAAGCAACAAAAACATCCATCAAGTTTTTGGTACAAAATTTTGTTTCCACATTATACCGTCGACTTACCGACGATATGTCGGTGGTATGTCATTAGGCTTGGGCTTAATGATTTTGGGGTTAATTTGTTTGGTTCGTTCATTTTTTAAAGTCATGATTGTCTTGGGATTATGGTGACTTAAATATGGATTCGGATGATGATGGAACGGATATGCTCGTAAAAATTTTACACAGAAATAGATTGAGTCAACTGTTCCTTTACCCAAGAAAAAGTATTTCTGTGGGGAAGATCGAATTTTGCAGGAATATCGTCGGAATAATGAACTCCTCCACCTAGTCAGGAACGGAGCAAAATTGTTAGGTTGGGTAGGGTTCTCATCCTATGTAGAGAACACCATGGAGTACGACGAGCATCAACCGTCTATCAGAGAAGTTCGAGGAGAAATTTCATTTTGTAGCAGTTCGGTGCATATCGTAGTTGTATTAGATGTAGCGACACGAAGGCACTATATGTCGCCGATATGCTTAGAAGCAACAAAAACATCCATCAAGTTTGTCGTACAAAATTTTGTTTTCACAGTATACCGTCGGCTTATCGAAGATATGCCGGTGGTATGTCATTAGGCTTGGGCTGAATGATTTTGGGGTTTTAATTTGGTTGGTTCATTCATTTTTTAAGGTCATGATTGTCTTGGGATTATGGTGACTTAAATATGGATTTTCTAACCTAATATTAGCAACCAATTTACAAAGAGAGAATTTCTCAAGGGTGAAACCTTCAAAGGAAGGAGGAGAAGGATGGGGGGAGAGCTTTGGTTTGATTAGGAAGGAGTTCGTACAGAGGGATACACATCAGCCCCCGGTAAACATATTCTCATCTTGTAATTGTTCATTAATTTTGAATAGTTGTGGTGATTATATTGGATCGGTTAGAGAAACTTGTAGGGGAGTCGAGGGATACTTTTCTGAGAAGCTAGTAGAGGAGTCAGGGGATACTTTTCTAATTCAGTATTGAAACCTTTTCCGGGTTATTATCCGATCGTCCCGTAATTTTGTCCGTCAGAGTTTTCCATGTAAAAGTGATAAGTGATTGTGTTTGTGTTGTGTTCTTTCGCATTGGATAATCGTATGTAGGTCTGCTGCTTTATTTTTAGTTCTCGATGTTTCTTCCGGTTGGGGAAGAGGGATTATTTAATTGGTTCCATGTCCGTTCCCAACATCTTGATCATACTAGAGCAAATTCAGACTAAAAATGGTAACTTTTTCCACTACAATACTTACTTCAGGGGTCCAAAGCAATTTCCGATAATGACCCTCAACATCAAATTCTCAACAAACCCGAATCCACTAAATTATCACAAGAATTCACAAAACCAAATAAATAAAAATCCTAGAAAAAACGTACCTTTATCACATAATCAACCAATCCTCGCACAAATGAACACAACCCAGATCATAATTCAAACAAAAATAACAAAAAAATCACAAATTAAGTCAAAAATAACTTGAAGAAATAGCTTTTGAGACATGCGCACTCACCAGATGAGGACGGATTCTCGCGGTTCTTCTTCTTCCCGGCGGCCTTCACCACCAGGGCCCGGTACGCCACCGGATCCCTCTTCGACCGGAGCTCCGAAACCCGCTTGAACCCGAACGCGCTAAGAGTCCTCTTGGTGGAGACGAAGGAGAGGCCTCCGGTCTTGATGTTTAGAGTCCACACGTCCATGGCGAGTGGATTGTCGCGTTATCGGGTCCCGATTGGTTCTTATCGGAGCTCCGAATGGGAAATCGGATCTCTCTGCGGAGAACGCGATAGAAACGATGAGGGAGAGAGAAGGGAGGAGTACTGGAGTAGGGATGTGGTAACAGCAGGTGAATGTGAGAGTATTATAGCTTTGTTTGGTTTCTTTTTCTCTTTTTCCTAGTGTGATCCTCAATATTATTTAGTTTAGCACTGATAGAAACATATAAATTTGGGTAAATTTTAAATTTAGAGTCATGCAAATATATTATTTATCTAATTTTGTCCGTGGGGTCGTAGCTTGTTAGTTACGATAGGGGCTCCCGTGGAGATGAACATGGTTCGAATTTCTCTTGAAAACTTAGTTCATAACCCGATAGAAATAACATATAAAAAAAACATTATATAATATTATATATATGAAAAAGTATAATTTTGAATATTAAATATCATTTTGGCGTCCAATAAATTTTTATATAAATATGTATAACTTTTCTGAATTTTAGATTTTGAATAAAAATAATATTTTAAATTTTAAATTTCAATAAGATTAAAATGTGGAGAAAAAATGTTACAAAAAACAAATTTTAAGAGCTTAAATTTGAATATAAATAAATTTAAAATAATTTAATTAACCTACTATTAAGTTCTTTTTTTATATAGAATAGTACACTAGATAAGTTGGTACCGAAGGCCTCCAAAAAATTCTAATATAAATAGTTTTAGACTTTACCGTAAACTTTTATGTTCAAAAAATATTATTTTTTAATTTTATATATATCAAAATATGATTAAATTAGTTAAAAATAAATATGTAAATTATACATCTCACAATTAACATAATTAATCATCACTAATAATTAAATATTTTCAACCACAATAAGTGTTCACCATCTCTAAACTAAAATTACTTCAAAATATGTTATATTTTTTCAAATATATTTGCCCTGCCACTGTACATTTAGAAAATGAGGGGAAAAAAATAAACAAATACGTACAACGTACATCCACAACTTCTAGTTATTATATAATACTAAAAGATAATTTATTTTCTGTAATTAACTGTGTTTTTATTAACGGTCACAATTGAGTTAATCGTGATGTGGTATATTAGTCAAATGGCAACTATTGAAGTTACAAGATGGAACTCGTATCGTGAGGGTCCATGGTCGGTCGGAGTCCAAGACAGATCTGAAATTAGAATATATATATATATATATATATATATATATATATATATATAATTATTGTTTTAGACATTTCCAATCATTTGAACCGAGGCATTCATGTTTACAATAGATTCATGTTTACAATAGAGACATACCACGGACTATATATATATATATATATATATATATAATTTAAATAATTGGTAATGCCTAGAACAATAATTAAAATAGTATCCGTTACCAAAACACAAGATCGAGCCTTGTTTGCTGATTCACTCGCTCGGGCATTGCATTGATCGAGAAGGGAAAGTCAGATTCTTTCTGACGTCTCTCCAGTCTGTTCAGGAGCTTTGATGATACTGATAGCGAGGCCATGTCGTCTCAGAACAATCTCGAAAAGGGCTCAAACCTCAAGGTTGGGCTCCTACTCTATCCGAGTCGTGGCGAATGAAGGCTGGCGAGTCCTGCCGCTAAGGTAAATTACTTTATTCTTCCTGTATCCCTCTCCCTCCCCTTCCGGCGCCTCTGTCCCTAACGCCGATAGTGGTGAACCCCGTTCCTATCTATATTATTTCTGCTTCTCGATGATTCCTTTTCTTGTTGCTTCGCATTCGGATGATCAATCTGATCTTTGGGATTGTTCTCATTCTCATCCCATCTGTCTTGGCTTGAACATGGACGAGAGTGGTCAATAACGGAACCTCACTCCGCTCGCCTATTTCCTCTTGGATGTTATTTGATCAGGAATGGGACTGAGAGAGCTAGCCCTGATTCCGTCTTCAAGAACAAAAGAAGATTCTATCCTCTTTAGAAGATAGGGGAGCAGAGTCTTTTGTCTTTCACTTATGTAAAGTTAAGCGCTTTACAACATAGCTTGACTTTAATAGCAAGCCGGTCCCCTACTTCCCTCGTTACCTCGTTCGTGGGTCTTCATCTTCGGCGCCCTCGGTATCTATCTATCCCTCGGCTGCGGGTAAGGTTCGGAACCTTCCCCTTGTCCCCAACTCAAGGAATGAAGGAGAACAAAGTGAGGCGACCGTGCCGGGAGCTAATAGAAGGAAGGTCCCTTGTCACTAATCCGAATCTGAGGAGGCATCCATAATATAAGAATCGGACTAAGAAAGGCCTAGCGCTTAGTCCCTTTAGGAAAGGAATATGCCTCTAGAAAGATCGGAAATAATTAGGGCTGTAATTGTGCGTACACGTAAAGAACTCAAACGCGACAACGGTATGATAATACGATATAGTTTTAGACATTTCCAATCATTTGAACCGAGGCATTCATGTTTACAATAGAGACATACCACGGACTAATATATATATATATATATATATATATATATATATATATATATATATATATATATTAAATTTTAGATGTGAACAATTGTCAGATCTGTCTTGGACTCCGACCGACCATGGACCCTCACAATACGAGTTCTATCTTGTAACTTCAATAGTTGCCATTTGACTAATATACCACATCACGATTAACTCAATTGTGATCGTTAATAAAAACACAGTTAATTACAGAAAATAAATTATCCTTTAGTATTATATAATAACTAGGAGTCGTGGATGTACGTTATACGTATTTGTTGGTTTGTTTTTTCCCTCATTTTCTAAATGTACAGTGGCATGGCAAATATATTTGAAATAATATAACATATTTTAAAGTAATTTTAGTTTAGAGATGGTGAACATTGTGGTTGAAAATATTTAATTATTAGTGATGATTAATTATGTTAGTTGCGAGATGTATAATTTACATTGATTGACTAATATGTTTATGTTTTGTTGCATCACATATAAACTTATGGAAACACTTGAAGACCATCAACTTATCTTATAAAATATTAAATGGCGAATACACCCTTCCAACTTTTCTCTTTGTCTAGTCAATCAATGTTTCTTCCATGTCCCCTTTCTATGACATGTGAATCCCACTGGAAAAAAGAAAGAAAGAAATTTAAAATCAGAAACAGACCCACATGTCATAGAAAGAAGACAGGAGTGGAACATGGGTTTACTGGACAGCAGATATGCCCCCATCCTAAAGTTATCTGGTGGTACTGTAAGACATCTCGATATTTATTGTGAGGCACCCTGATGTTAAGAAAACATGATCACGACTGACTATGGTAACCGACAACCTGATTGGATTATTTTAAAATTTTGGGGTTTGATTTTAAAAATAAATCGTAAATGTTTAGGATTTAGATATAATTTTCAATTGAACTAAAATCGGGAAAAAAAAAATTAAGTTTATCACATATATTTCAATGAGAGGTTTGAATGTTCTATTAATTTTAGATAAACTAACACTCAACAATATATCATTCACATGTATCCCAAGTAAAACCTCAATGTTAACCAATTTTTTTACAGAATTTGAGAGGACTGAGTGATGCTCCTAAAAGTACTTCTCTATCCGCTTTGGGACTCGAGCTAGAAATGACATTATGTTACTATAATATAATCTTACGAGGAGGCTTTGAAACCGTTCAAAATTGAGCCTAAGGCGTTTGTAAATTCTCCATTATTTATTTAAAAAAAATTATTGTAAAATAACTCTCTTTTTTTACGCACAAATATATATTTAGGAACTAAATTTAAAATTACTTAAAAACTAAAATTTTAATTTTAGTTAAAGTAAAAAAATATCAGAAATATTTAAATTTTTTAAAAAATCTTAATTCACACACATTTAAACTATTTTTCAACAGTATTATAAAAATATTTATTTTACGTGAGTTAGTGGATTTGTAAGACTAGTGATAAGGGCACTACACATTTTACTTGGGGCTAGCCCAATAAAAATTTACCAAAAATTACAAATTTGCCATCATAAAAGTTACTTGGGACTAGCCCAAATTTTTATCATTGATAATTACAAGTTTGTCACTCCCAAAATCCACTCGGGACTGGTATAATCAGGATTGTCAAAATTTTGACAGTCCTACCACTTGGAAAGACTGTCAAAATTTTGACAGTCCTACAAATTGTTAGGACTGTCATAATTTTGACAGTCCCACAAGCTATGTGGACTGTCAAAATTTTGACAGTTCTAATTTTAACCTACTGAAAATTTTATATAAAACTAGAACTGTCAGGATTTTGATAATCCCACAAGTTATGAGAACTGTCAAAATTTTGACAGTACTAATTTTATACAAGACTGTTCAAATCAAGTTAATTCTACAATAGTGTAGTATCTGAAAAGTAGGAAAAAAATTCATCCAAACAAGCAGCAACTTGTAGTATATGTCCAATAATGTAGTATTAGAAAAAAAAGGAAAAAATGAAATCAAATATAGTATATGGGAATACACATTAGTATATATGGCAAAAAATTTACACTCAAAACCAACACAAATCTAAAAATCAAGATACTCAAACAAAGAGGAAAATTAACTGATATATCCAGGTATAGGCAGCAGCGTTTTAATAAATTTTTGATAAACCATCTCGTATACCCACTTGTTCTCCCTTTTCCAAAGGCATGACTCATTTTCTTTCAATAAAATTTTCAAACATATAGCCAACATCAAAGATTGGGCTCAGAGTATTAGAAATAACTGGTTTGAAGGCAACCAACCAACTTCTCTTATTTAGGACTGTCAAATTTTGACAGTCCTTCCAATTTGGTAGGACTGTCAAAATTTTAACAGTCATAAAAATATATATTAATTTTCTAGGACTGTTAAAATTTTGACAGTCCTAAAAATTCAACATATATTTTTAGGACCGTCAAAATTTTGACAGTCCTTCTAATTGGTAGGACTGTCAAAAGTTTAACAGTTTTAAAAATATATGTTAAATTTTTAGAACTGTCAAAATTTTGACAGTTCTTCTAATTGGTAGGACTGTCAAAATTTTGACAGTCCTAAAAATCAACATATATGTCAAATTTTGACAGTCCTTCCATTTTTTCTTCTTCTTTTTTGGTTTTCTGTGTGCTTTTATTTTTCTTTGTCATTGTGTTATTATTCATGTCCTCCACGACGCTGGAGTAGAGGACCTGGTGGTAACGACGGAGGAAGGAGGGGAGGGAGGAGCGGCGGACGCCGAGGGTGCCGAGGTAGTCGAGCACCGAAAGTAGGTACGAGACGGAGGAGCGGGAGGGGAAGGAGGCGGCGGGAGGCAGGGGAGGAGGCAGAGGCGGCGACGGGAGGCGGCGACGGAAGGCTGCGGTGGAGGACGGAGGAGGAGACGGAGACGGAGACGGAGGGCTCCGACAAGAAAGGGAGGAGAACTCCGGTGGAGATTAGAGAAATTTGAACTAGTATGAGTAAACTTTTGGACTAGTATGAGTAAACTTTATTCATTAATGGACTAATCTCAATCCTACACTAGCCTAAGTAAACTATGTAGTGCCCTTACCAACAGTCATTTGTAAGGGGGCGAAGCAATGCATGTATTTCCGATGTTAATTAGTATTCACACTAAGGTGACGGGGACTCCTTGGAGCGGTATTGACGAGGAATATGCTAAAAAATAGAAGTCACATCTTGCACAATAGACTACTTGGACCATTGAACCGGGATAATGTGGGCAGCCATTGCGACAAAATAAAGAACCTTCTTAAAGGCACTACAAAAGAAAATCATGACAGTCCAAATATTTTTTTAGATAATTTTAAGTTTTATTTTCTAAACTTGTTCAGGACACTTCAAAATTTTTTTTTATAACTGTTAAAATTTTAACATTTTTAAAATAATTTTTTTGTTTTAAAATTTTGACAGTACTACCAATTGGAAGAACTTTCAAATTTGTAGGATTGTCAAAATTTTGTCAGGAAAAAAAATGGTGTCTGCGTGAGTCGATGCGAGACAAGGGAGGAGGAGGAGAAGGAGGAGGAGGGAGGCGGAGGCAGAGAGGGAGGAGGCAAGAGCGGCGGCGGCCGTCTTCCTCCTCCTCCTCGAGTAGCTCCGTCTCCTTCTTCCTCCTCCTCCTCGTCGACGTCGTCCTTCTCCTCGAGCAGCTATGTCTCCTCATCCTCCTCCTCGAGTAGCAAAAATAGCGACGGAAAGAGCAACTGTGACGGCCGTGATGTGCTCGTACGCATCCGGTGGTTGGGGCACGGTTGCAGAGGCCGGAGGGGGGGGGGGGAGGGGAATGGGGGAGGAGAGAAGGGAGGGAGGAGGAGAGGGTTGACAGTCCTAATAAAATTTGGACTAACTTGAATAAAAAAAAAATTATAACTGAATTAGCATCAATAGTGAACTAATTCAGAGTCTTTTTTGTAGTGCCTTTGTAAAGCAATTCAATCAAGTTATTTGACCCTCCGGCCCAGGTGCACAACTTGATCCTACATGGGAAGTGTCTTGATTTGCGACCCAGAGCATAAAACTCTGTCCAACTATATATCAAGAGCCGTTTTTGTTGTAAATTGTGTTACGGATCTAGTTACGTCCGCAATTAGAATTCTTACCGTAATCTTTGTTGTTATAAATAGATAGGTTGTTTGGATGAGAGTATTAAAACATGAAAAGAAAAAGTGATGTAACAAACATGGAATGATGTCTTTAGCCATTAGAGCATCTTCAATCCTATTATATTATTTTATGTTGTGGTTTCTGTGTGACATGAGATACAAAATAATATATTTTTTATGTAACAAGATTATATTCACATAAGACGATAAAATACAAAAGTGTTCTCCAATGCAAAAGTATTGAGAAGACAATAAAAACTATTTTTTTTGCAATTTTCAAGACAATTTTTTCATTTCTTCATTTTTTTATAAATATTTTAATTCATAATTGAGGATGCGGAAGTAAAACATTGTGAAGTGTCATGCCCCAGTCCCAAAATACCGAGGGACTAGCCATGTGGCACTGGCAGCAGCACACACCAATGGGCAAATCCAATTTAATGGACCATTAGAGTATACTTAAGCTGTAAAACAACAATACATAGGTCTACGATACAGGTCACAGTCTAATTCTAATCTTATCCACAGAAGGTAATCACAGATCAAATGTCAGAATAATCGAAATAAAATATAATTTAACAAGTCTCAATAAAAGTGTCTCGGGGAACAACCCGAGAATAAGTTTAATACAATAATCCAAGAGACATGGAATAAAGTAACTAGAAACAGAAATAACTGAGTATATAAAGCCAATACTCAGAAGAAATCCTCTGGTACGACCTCGTCCTCTGGTTCTGGTACTGCTCCAATGTATGCTCATGTCCCGTATACCTCGGGATAAATCTCCTCTGCTAAATCTGGAGACATAATCCGGATCCAGGTCCTAAGAGGACATAGCAAGGTACAAGAATAACTCAAGCCAAATAAATGCAGTGCAGTAATAAATGAATCAGTAGGGTAAACTATGTAACCAGCTATGTGATATGCAAGTGAGAGCATTAATCATACTCAGGCTGAGACTACTATAGGATCTGTGTCGGGGAAACCCATAGCAGCATTTTCTCGAAGGGCCAGTACATGTGCCAAAGCTTTGTGTCAGAGTCTAAGGCACCTCCAGGTAACTATATATATATATATATATATATATATATATATATATATATATATATAATATAATCAGCCTTTAGTATGATAAGTCTCTCCCCACCCAATGTAATCACACGTCTCATGTCCATGACACGCAAGATCAAATCTAATGCAACAAGTCATATGATAGCTCTGGATATAAAAAATCTATGTCTCGAATCATGTAACATATACAGAATCACCATGAATGACTCGGAAAGATTATGTATCATGAACAGTGTCAGGTGTCCTATGGTATGACGTACTTGATAATGCAAGCACGGGGATATATAGGGTCGTGATATCAATCTCTAGGTGACGTTACACAACTCAGCGTACGGCGTTGGCACCCGAATATTATTCGGACACTAAGCAATGTCACACGGTCCTAGGTTGAACAGATATATCAAGAGTATATATATATGTACAAAGAACTCAAACAAATACTATAACAGGAATCACTGCACGTTGGCAAGGTACACTTGCCTGGTGTTTGGATTCCAATAATTGCTCCAGTATTCGTGGGGTCTTCAAGTACTCCTCCGGTTGCTGAAATAAACATTACCATCATGCTCAGAAGATATCAAATAGTTAGAATTGCCTGTCCATAAGTCCAATTTGGACACATGGGCAAAAGTGACATTTTTTGGTCAAAACGAGATCTACATGTGGCCCGCTTCGCACCGAAAAATATGCCAGAGACAAGTTCTCCAAATTTGTCAAACTTAGTGTCTATAAGTCCAGAACGACGATACGAACCCAACGGAATGTCCAGAACTGGATTCCGATGAGCCGATCACAAAATCGTCCGTCAAGTGGAGCCGTGGGGCCCACGATACGGAATTTTGTCAACGTTCTCAGAATCGAACCAAACTTGGGTCACAGAACCAGCGTATCGCTACGAGTCCGATGGCGCAAGTTTCGTTTAGAAATGATGAGCACACACGAAGTTACAACAAGTTTCAGAACATGGTCGATACGGGGTGTTATTGACAGATACGCGTTGATTCCGGTGTGCACGCACATCCAAATCAACTTCTGCGAAAATCCCACACCTCCGTATTGACGATGCGCACCTTTGGGTGAAGTTCGCATACGACCAAGTCGCCTCGTTTAGCGGGACGCATCTAGTTCCAGGAAAATTATGATTTTAAATAACCATTATTTTGGTCATTTTTACCCTCGAATAATGTCACGCCCCAGTCCCAAAATATCAAGGGACTAGACACGTGACAATGGCCAGCAACACACACCAATGGGCAAACCCAATTTAATGGACCCATCAGGGTATACTTAAGCTGTAATACAACAATAAGGGTCTAATATACTAATCTCATCCACATAAATGAATACATCAATATCAGAAAAATAAAGCAATATCAAGTCTCAATAAAACATAACTCGGGGAACAACCCGATAATGATTTTGATACAATGGTTCAATAGACAAGAAATAAAGATAACAACAGCAAATACTGAGTATGGATAAAGCATATACTCAGAAGAAATCCTCAGCAATCACCTCGTCCTCGGTTTCTGGTACTGCTCCAATGTATGCACCTGCTCCTGCTTCTGCTACTGCTAATGCTCCTGTCCCGTATACCTCGGGATAGATCTCTTCTGCTAAACCTGGAAACATAATCCGGATCCAGGTCCTTAGGGGACATAGCAAGGTACAATAATAACTCAAGTCATAATAATTGCAGTACAATAATAAATGAATCAATAGGGTAAACTATATAACCAGCTTAGTGATATGCAAGATGAGAGCATCACTAGAACTCAGGCAGAGACCACTACAAGCTCGGTGTCGGGGATCTGGTAGCAGTGATATCATGTAGTTGTCTAGCTCGGAGAGAGACTACGACATAATATAATCAACCTGTAGCCTGTGTGTCTCTCCCCACCCAATGTAATCACACGTCTCATGTCCACGACGTCTCATGTCCATGTCACGCAAGATCATATCTAATGCAGCAAGTCATAATGATATCTAAGCATGTATAAAGTATATGTTACAAAATCTGTATCCTATACAGAATCACCATGAATATCTCAGGAAGATTCTGTCTCATGAACAGTGTCAAGTGTCCTATGGTATGAAGTACTTGATAATGCAAGCACGAGAATGTATAGGGTCTCGATATCCATGTCTAGGTGATGTTACACAACTCCGCGTACGGCGTTAACACCCGAATATTATTCGGACGTTAAGTAATGTCACACGGTCCTAGGTTGAACAAATATATTACAGTAATAAATCAAGAGAATAGTATAAACAAATGCTGCAAGTATGACAATGTACACTTGCTTGGGTTCTGACTCCAACTGCTGCTCTGGTATCAGGGTGATCTGCAGGTACTCCTCCGAATGCTGAAATAAATATTACCATCAGGTTCAGAAGATATCAAATAGCTAGAATTGCCTGTCCATAAGTCCAATTTAGACACAGGGACAAAAGTGACAGTTTTTGGTCAAAGCGGGGTCCACATGTGGCCCGCTTCGCAACGAAAATGTGTCAGAGACAATGTTCTCCAAATTCGTCAAACTTAGTGTCTACAAGTCAAGAACGACGATACGAACCCAACGGAACGTCCAGAACTGGATTTCGATGAGCCGATCACAAAATCGCCCGTCAAGTAGAGCCGTGGGGCCCACGATATGCGATTTTGTCAACGTTCTCAGAATCGAACCAAACTTGGGTCACAGGACCAGCGTATTGCTACGAGTCCGATGACACAAGTTTCGTTTCGATACGATGTGCGTACACGAAGTTACAATGAGTTCCAGAACAGGGCCGATATAGGGTGTTGTCGACGGATACGCGTTGATTCCGGTGTGCACGCACATCCAAATCAACTTTCGCAAAATTGCACACGTCCGTATTAACGGTGCGCACCTTTCGGTGAAGTCCACACACGACCAAGTCGTCCCGTTTAGCGGGGCGCACCCAGTTCCGGGGAAAATTAGGATATCTATTTTCCTGATTTTGCGTCACAATTTACGATCGCCACAGGACGCGATACCCCGAACAAATTGTACGGGGTC
This sequence comes from Iris macrosiphon, assembly GCA_036927795.1. NCBI lineage: Eukaryota > Viridiplantae > Streptophyta > Magnoliopsida > Asparagales > Iridaceae > Iris > Iris macrosiphon. Next base: position 18,183,322 of record JAYESA010000015.1, on the reverse strand, counting down.
CGAGAGGGTCACGCAGTCTACGCGTCACAACAGACGGAACAGAAAATGGGGCAGCGATGAGAGAAACAGTCACCTGAACATGGCGCCGAAGATGACTGAAATACGCGATTCCGCGAAGTGGCTCGACGCTCGGCCGGCCGGAGGCTGCTAGGGTTTCTGCTGCTGGAGATCGCCGGGGTAGCTGCGGCGGTGCTGGAGTCTTCGGCGGGTCAGGCTCGGTGGAGGAGGCGCCGGTGGTCACGGCGGAGGAGGCGCCGGGGTTCGTTGAGGGGGCTGTTGGAGGAGGCGCCAGAGAACTCAGCGGGGAGGAGGAAGGAGGCGCGGCGAGGTGGAGGCGGGTCGAAGCTTGTGGCGGAGGGTCTCGGGCGGAGGCGGGCTTTGACGGAGGCGGAACTGGAGGGGAGACGCGGTGGTGAGTGGTGGTGGCAGAGGAGGATGGCGGTGGGGCGATCGGGGAGAGTGGTGGTGGAGGAATTGGGAGACGACAGTGGGGGTTTAAATAGGGGTGGCCGGCAGCGGGGGAGTCGTAACGGCGCGGGAGCGGGGCGTAACCGACGGTGGCGGAGGCGAACCGAGGGGTCGCGGCGGCTGGGTCGCTAGAGGGTCGCGGCAACGGTCAGCGGAGATGTCGGAGGGACGACGGTCGGGATTCGGCAGTTTTAGGGATTTACTGCAGCAGGAAAACGAGTCGGGTTAACGGGTTTTGTGTCGGGTTCAGACCCGATCCGACCCGCAGGGTTGGTTTAGGGGTTTGGGCCGGTTTGGGTTTATTTTGGTTCATTAAACCGATTGGTTCAGGTTGGTTTATTTTGGTTTGTTTTGGTTTAATTAAAATATTAATTTTTAGGTCTTTAAAAATAGTTCCGGGGTCCAATAAATTCCAGAAAAATTACCCTATGTCTAATATTTTATTTTACACCCAAAAATATTAATAATTTGATTTTAATTAGTTAAAAATTCCAGAAAAATTCAAAAAATTTGTTTTTAAAATCCTGAAAAATCTGGGGGTTTACAAATAACATGTAAATTATAACTCAATAAAATAAACTAAAACATGATTTAAAACTTGGTTATAAGGTCTAAATTATTGTTCAAGTGGATTTTAGAAATAGTTAACAAGTTGCACGCAAAACGGTCGTGAACTTGCGAGTTCGGGACGATTTTTGAATTTTTAAAAATTGGTTGATTTTCCTGTTTTTGCGTCACGGTTTGCGACCGACACAGGACGCGATACCCCGAACGAGTTACACTGGTTTCGAGAGGGTCACGCGGTCTTCGCACATGATTTGACAGAACGAAAATTGGATCAATACACCGGGAGATACGAGAGCTAGAAGAGGGTACCTCACTGATGTCGCTGTCGTGATAGGGGACGGTGCGGTGGGGCACGGCGGCGGCGGCGGTTGCTGGGGGCCGCTGCGGTGGCGCTGGGGTCGCTGGGGGCTCGTCGCCCGAGGTCGGGGCGGAGGTCGTCGGGGGAGCTCATCGGCGGAGGCTCGGGTGGTGGCGGTGGATGAAGGGGAGATGGCGGTGGCAGTGATGGGTTTAAATAGGAGAAGGAAGCGGAGGCGGTGGAGCGGGGAGGCCGGAGCGGGGGGGGGGGGGAACGTGGCCGCGGAGTCGGGGTCTTGGGGTGGTCGGCCGCGGAGGGCGGGGCGTCGGTCGGGAATCGCTGGGGATCGGGATCATGGGGGAAACGGGGGTGGGTTACTGTGTAAGGGGAGTCAGGTCGGGTAGGCGGGTCCGCGGGTCGGGTTGGGTAGGACCCGACCAATTAGGTTAGGGTTTGGGTTCATTTGAGTTTAGCCCGGTTCGGTTCGGTTCGGTTCAATTAGGTCCGGTTTAATTAAAATAGGGATTTTTAGCTCATTAAAAATAGTTTTTGAGCCCAATAAATTCTAGAAAAATTACACAACATCCAATAATTAATAATAAACCAAAAAATATAACTTTTGTAATATTTTAATATTTAATTTAATCCATAAAAATATTAATCCATGAAAGACATTTGTAATAATTAATTAAAAATTACCGAAAAAATCTAGAAAATTCATTTTTAAAAATTTAAAAAAAACAGGGTGTTACATGAAGTCAATTGTCTAGATCTAGATGTCACGCCCCAGTCCCAAAATACGTAGGACTAGGATACGTAACCATGCCAGCCGCCCGTATATATGGCAACTCCAATATATGGAAACCATATATACGTGTGTACGCTGTATAATGAACAATAGTTCACCAGTGGTATAACTAATCACAAGTCACAGGGTAATATCTAAATCTCATCCACAGAAGTCAAATATGAATAAACAATAACCATGTAACTAGATCTCAATACAGATATCTAAGAATGACAGTCAGATGAAATCAAATCTACTGCCGAAAAAGAATATAAAAGGAACCAGAATACACACCATAAAGAACAACATCTGACAATCACGAGGCTCGAAGAGAAGACCTCCTCGGAAAATAAGTAGCCTGTCCGGATCTGTGCTCCTACGAGTACTCAAGAACAAATACACCTGGCAGGGGACCAGGTCCTCAGAGGGACATAGCAAGATACAGAAAAATGACATGCCATAATGTAAATACTGAATAAATAAATGGGGTGTGCTAACCATCTAAGTGAATGCAATTTAAAGACCTTGTAGTACGCATGGGAATGTGTGGCTAGACATATGCTGACATAATTCACCAATCCGTAGTGACTGACTAGTATATGCCACATATGCCCCCGTTCAAGGGAACTCTGCAATCGACCATCTCCAAGGAGCATGGTGCGAAGGTATAAAACATACAAGGAGGGGGTGTCCCATACGTCTACTAGTATCTTTTCTGCCCAATATAGATGTACAAATCGTGAAAACGACGTGGACACCTCCTATTATGATGCAAGTCTCAATACAATAAACAACTGAGCTAAAATACCGCTACACGTGTTGCTCACACTGATGGCCAATCGCGCATGAGGCACGCGTTCCTACATGTACTCACTCTGTGACGTGTAATGATACGTGTCAAGGCCTGGGAAGTTATATCAATAACTTCACAACTTTAGGTGGGTCTACTAGACACTAGGTCAGACACAAGTCCTAACGTCAACGCCTTCGTTGACTGCACCCGAGATGCTCGGACGCGCACATTTATATAATAAATAAATATGTAACTAACAATAACTGAATTTAAATAGTACAACAAGGCAAGGTATACTTGCCTGGCAAGAGCTGCAAAATACAATGTCCAGATGTCAAATGCCAAGAAGTCAGAAACTATGGCCTCAGAAGAAAAGTCTCCGGATGCTGAAATAAACATCACTAACAGTCTCAGAAAATATCAAATAGCTAGAAACGTCTGTCCTTTCGTCCAATTTGGACGCAGAGGCAAAAATGACAGTTTCTGGTCAAAGCGGGGTCCACTTGTGGGCCGCTTTGCACCGGAAAATGTGCCAGGGTCAAAGGTCTCCAAATTTGCCAAACTTAGTGTCAACAAGTCAGGAACGATGATACGAACCCAACGGAACTTCCAGAATTGGATTCCGATGAGCCGGTCACAAAATCGCCCGTCAAGTGGAGCCTGTGGGGCCCACGATACGCGATTTTGTCAACGTTCTCAGAATCGAACCAAACTTGGATCACAGGACCAGCGTATCGCTACGAGTCCGATGGCGCAAGTTTCGTTTCGATCCAACGTGTGTACACACAGTTGCAGCGTGTTCCAGAACTGACGGATACGGGGCGGTGTCGGCGGATATGTGTTGATTCCGGTGTGCACGCACATCCAAATCAACTTCTCCGAATTCCTACACGTCCGTATCAACGTCGCGCACGTTTTGGTAAAGACCGCGTGCGACCAAGTCGTCCCGTTTGGCGGGGCGTACCCAGTTCCGGGGTGAATCGGGTCGTTGTTTTTCCTGTATTTGGATCGCGGTTCGCGATCGCCACAGGACGCGATGCTCCGAGCGGGTTGCACGAGCACCGAGATGGTTACATAGTCTACACGACGCAACTGACGGAATTGAAATCGGAAATACGAGGAGAGAGATAAATATACCTGAACAGGGCTTCGAAAACTGCGAATCCTTCGTGTCCGACACGTGTCCGACACGTGTCGAAATCATGTCTGAGCTAGGGCACGGGTTCTGCGTCACTGGGAGTGGGGGTTCACGCCGGCGGAGGTCAGCGAGTGCTCTGGGACACCTCGGGGAGGCCGGGCAGCGCTCGGCTGAGTCGGCTGCGGGTCGAGGCAGCAGAAGGAGATGGGGCCGAAGGAGAAGATGAGGAGGAGAATCGGGAAGGAGGAGGAGAGAGCGGCCTGAGCGGGAGGGGGTCGGCTCCGCCGTGGGCGGGGGCTCCGGCGGCCAGCGGGCCGGCGGGAGACGCAGCGGTCGGGGGGGGAAAGGGCTCGGGGTGGCGGAGGAGAGAGGAAAGAGAAGAGGGCGGAGGAGAGAGGGCCAGCGGGGCTCGCCGTCGCCGCGGGGAGGGTCGGCGGAGCGGCTCCGGCGGCGGGCCGCTCCGGCGAGGGGGGGCGGGTTCTGCGGGCTGAAGGGGGTAGTTTTAGGATTTATTTTCTTTTTCTTTTTCTTTTAGTTTCTTTTATAAGAGAATTTATTAATATTTAAAGTAAAATATCTAAGATATTTTATAGGATATTTTGTGGATATTTTTGGGATCTTTTCGGGTGGGTCCCGTCTCCAAATGGACGGTGCAGGTTCACCGGCCAATGAGGGGGTGACACCTCGCACTGCAATTTGCAGGAAAGTTCCTGTAATTTCATAAATTACGTAAAGTCCTAGTTTTGGAAAATTACGCAATTACAAAATTGTCTGGAAAAACACCCGATTCCGAAAAATACTAAAATTTACAGAATTGAGGGAATTTGCTGTGCGAGGGTACCGAGGGGGTGGGGGTGAGTCTGGGCAGGGGTTGGGCCTGGTTTCGGGGTGATACGGGCCATCGTATTTATTTAATTAAATAAATACTGCGCACGGTGTTCTCTAATTATTTAGAGGCAGGTAGGGCCATAATTTTTCTACGGTGTCAATACACTAAATGTAGTATACTCAGTGTAGAAAATTATCGTATTTTTGTTTGGGCAAAACAGGTGCATGTTGGGCCTCAAATCTCTAGGGGTACAGAGATGAGTAAAGAGCAGAAAATTAAATAAGAATTAAATACGGACGATTGTAACGATATTTGTGCGTCTCATACGAGGCTCAAAATAAAGCGTCTGGGAGTGCACAAAATTCAAAATAATAGTCTAACATGTCTAGGACAGGTATGTGAACTTTGTTCGGGGATAACAGTCAGTGTAACGCTCTAAATAATTTGGTGACGGACAGGTGCACAAGTCAACAGGATATGTAGGCAAAATAAATTAAAATATTGCCATAAATCCTAAATTGTTAAAATAATCCTAAAAATACTGAAATCTGGTCGAGGGGGTTTACAATCTACCCAACTTATAAAAATTTCGTCCTCGAAATTAAAACTAAGCCACGGTAGAAGTCAAAGATGGCAATAGATATAATTTCACAAAGTAATTTATATCTTGGTTTACGAATAGGTTCGAAAAACGTTTACGCATGTCGTCCACATGCTCCCAAGTAGATTCTCCTGGCACGCCATGCTTCCATGCCACGCGGACCAACGGAATAGACTGAATCCTCAATACCTTTTCTCTATAATCAAGGATTCCCACGGGTTGCTCTTGATATGACAAGCTCGGCCTAATGTGATCTCCAAATGGTTGAGAACCTGACTGCTGTCTGTCACATATTGCCTGAGTTGCGACACGTGGAATACATCAAGTACTTCTCAAGTGAAGGTGGTAGCGCAAGTTGATATGCCACTACTCCCATTCTTTCTAGCACGTCAATGGGTCAATATCTCTTAGACTCAACTTGCTGCGTCCTCCGAATCGTATGGTGTCCCTAGTAGGTGATATCCTCAAGGTGACGTAATCGTCCTCTTTGAATTTCACGGGACGATGATGACGGTCCGCCTACTACTGTTATCTGTCTTACACTGCTCGTCAGTGTCCTTGTATTTACTTAACTGTCTCTATGGGGTTGACTACCAACTCTGGTCACGTGAGTCGCAATCTTATGATTGTCTCATATAAGTAATGTCTTCATAGCTTCAGAGTAATTACGACGGTTGCAAGTACCAAATTCTTCTCATGTAATCATAATTGTCTAGATGCATATACCATTACCTTGCTATCCTGTATTAATACGCATCCCAAACTTTTTCCTGATGCGTCTGTAGATCACAACCGCCTAATCCGGATGGAATAGTCAATACGGGTGTTGTGGTCAGTCGCTTCTTCAACTCCTCGGAAGCGGCTTGACACTCATTGGTCCATAGGAATTCTTAATCCTAAAAAGTCAACCTAGTCATAGGTGCTGCTATCCTTTCAGGAGTCAATAAATTGTTCATCCAGGTAATATCCATTTAGACTCCTGACAGCAAAATGATACATTCTTCATCGTAATTCTTGGGTTCTGAACTTGTCCCAAGTTACGAGGCAAAAATAAAAAAATTTCATGCTGTCATAGGGATGCATGTACCAGGAACGTAATAAAGCGTTAGGTAGGTAGTGAAGGGTCATCTAAAGGTAGCACAGTTTAACTGCAATCAAATATAATAAGGTTTGGTAATTATCCAAGAAACAAACAGAAATGGCTACAGAAACAATACACTTCGTATTTATTCTAAGGACGAGGTTTCGTCTTTCCGAAATAAGGGAAGACGGAAAACAGTATTCAAGAGTTCAAGGGGGAGGTAATAGATTAGTAGGGTGAGGATCAAGGCGTTTAAAGAATTCAACGGGAATTGTCAAAGCAGTTGTGGATTTGAGATGCTATTTTGGTAATCCCTATTCACATATTTGGATCAGCACAGTTATGTTGCTGATACGATATGCTCAGGCATATCTAACGGGCAAGTACATCTATCTACTAATCACTATATATCTCAATCCACGTAAAGTAGTTATGCGAAGGTCGAACCAAGTGCACTATGGTTGATCAGACCATAATACACTGATTCTGAAATGTATTAGTGTAGTACTCCAATAATACATCTCTCAAGAACAAGCTTGATAAAGAATGAGCTTGCGAAACTAGGCTATAATAGCGACATAAGTCAAGGTAGTACGGTAAATATACGTACGCTAGATTATGATATGAGAAATTACAAACAATTCACAATCACAAAAAAAAAAACAAGACTCTACAATCTCTACAGTTAATATTCTAACTTCTTCCTAAGTTGCTAGTTGACCCAAAAGAGGTATGGCCTTCTAAGTTCTACAATCTTAATATACACTATGGGTTGTCTGCCTAAAACAGAGATTTCAAGAAGTCCGCGTAAAGTAGGGGTTTGAGGTTGTCTGCGTAAAGCAGAGATAAATCATTTGGCGTAACGCATGGCTTCAGAGCTATCCGCGTAATACAGAGAAGCGTAAGGTAGAGCTTCAGAGCTGTCCGCGTAAAAAGTCTGTGCGTAGAAATCTGCGCGTAAAAGTCTGGGTGAAAGTCTGGACGTAAAAAGTTTTTGTGCTAAAATCTGCACAAAAATATCTCCTGCGTAAAGTCTAACATTCGTTGCAACGTAAAGTTGTACAAGTAACTCATGAGTTTGTCAGTCGAATTAGTGAATCCTGACATCTGACAAAAGTACTTGTACAACGATCGAGTGGACGGCTGTGATGATAAATGTGTACGGAGTTCCAGGTTGTCGTTTAGGGAGCTTGGATACAAGTCATTTACGCTTGAGATGAGACAAAATTAGATGTCCTGTCAAAAGCTGTTCCTTTTTTTTTTTTTGCATGGGGCTCGAGGCGTATCTCTGCGCAGGATTTGGTCGTGTCTGGGGAAAGCTAAGGCTGTAACAAATACGCTAACATCCTATTCTTATGTTATGCCTAAACAGGTTACTCTACGCTGGTTATCTATGAATCATCATGTTTGCGCAGGGCAGTTACCTACGTGGCTGGCATGATGCGTCATACGCAGGATAAGGAAGACTAAGGGCGGCGTAAAGGGAACAAGCTTCTACATGATTTGGCTTTTACGCCAACTAGGCAGTGGTTTGGCTTTACGTCAACAACGGTCAAATGGGTTTTACGCCAACAAGGGTAAAGGGTCTCTGGCGTAAAACTGGGTTTATCTAATATAGGATGAGGTTTCTGTCCTAATATTCCTCCTTAGATTTCTATGGGTTCCTCTAGGCTAGGGTCAATACTATGGTCAATCTCTAATAATCCTATCTCTAACTAATCCTAGTAGTGTTCATACTATACTCAAGTCATATATAAATACGCCAAGGGATAATGGAAAGTAAATCTATAGGTAAGCGACGCTAGGGTTTATTAGGTAATAAGGAAGGCTAGGGTTTATTTAGGAAATCAGGAAGGCTAGGATTTATTTAGTAATCCGAACTTAAGGATATGTCAAAGCCCTAGTGGTATTCTTAATAGGAATACTACTCTAATAATCATCCTATCAACAGGGATGTCTATATTCTAGCAGGGGCTATACTAAAAGAATTATCAGGGAAGCACTTGAATCAAGCAGGATGCAATTATGTAAGTAGAACAGACTGGAAGGAAGATAAGTCATAGTCAATTGGATGAGATCCTATGCTCTAATCCTAGGTGCAGGCTTGCTCGGTACAGTAACGTAACCGAGACAATATGCTCTGAGACGCAGGCTTGCTCGGTACAGTAACGTAACCGAGACAATATACTCTCGACCTGCATGGGCCACCACTAAAAATATGTCACGCCCCAGTCCCAAAATACGTAGGACTAGGATACGTAACCATGCCAGCCGCCCGTATATATGGCAACTCCAATATATGGAAACCATATATACGTGCGTACGCTGTATAATGAACAATAGTTCACCAGTGGTATAACTAATCACAAGTCACAGGGTAATATCTAAATCTCATTCACAGAAGTCAAATATGAATAAACAATAACCATGTAACTAGATCTCAATACAGATATCTAAGAATGACAGTCAGATAAAATCAAATCTACTGCCGAAAAAGAATATAAAAGGAACCAGAATACACACCATAAAGAACAACATCTGACAATCACGAGGCTCGAAGAGAAAACCTCCTCGGAAAATAAGTAGCCTGTCCGGATCTGTGCTCCTGCGAGTACTCAAGAACAAATACACCTGGCAGGGGACCAGGTCCTCAGAGGGACATAGCAAGATACAGAAAAATGACATGCCATAATGTAAATACTGAATAAATAAATGGGGTGTGCTAACCATCTAAGTGAATGCAATTTAAAGACCTTGTAGTACGCATGGGAATGTGTGGCTAGACATATGCTGACGTAATTCACCAATCCGTAGTGACTGACTAGTATATGCCACTTATGCCCCCGTTCAAGGGAACTCTGCAATCGACCATCTCCAAGGAGCATGGTGCGAAGGTATAAAACATACAAGGAGGGGGTGTCCCATACGTCTACTAGTATCTTTCCCGCCCAATATACATGTACAAATCGTAAAAACGACGTGGACACCTCCTATTATGATGCAAGTCTCAATACAATAAACAACTGAGCTAAAATACCGCTACACGTGTTGCTCACACTGATGGCCAGTCGCGCATGAGGCACGCGTTCCTACATGTACTCACTCTATGACGTATAATGATACGTGTCAAGGCCTGGGAAGTTATATCAATAACTTCACAACTTTAGGTGGGTCTACTAGACACTAGGTCAGACACAAGTCCTAACGTCAACGCCTTCGTTGACTGCACCCGAGTCTGCTCGGACGCGCACATTTATATAATAAATAAATATGTAACTAACAATAACTGAATTTAAACAGTACAATAAGGCAAGGTATACTTGCCTGGCAAGAGCTGCAAAATACAATGTCCAGATGTCAAATGCCAAGAAGTCAGAAACTATGGCCTCAGAAGAAAAGTATCCGGATGCCGAAATAAACATCACTAACAGTCTCAAAAAATATTAAATAGCCTGAAATGTCTGTCCTTTCGTCCAATTTGGACGCAGAGGCAAAAATGACAGTTTCTGGTCAAAGCGGGGTCCACTTGTGGGCCGCTTTACACCGGAAAATGTGCCAGGGTCAAAGGTCTCCAAATTCACCAAACTTAGTGTCAACAAGTCAGGAACGATGATACGAACCCAACAGAACTTCCAGAATTGGATTCCGATGAGCCGGTCACAAAATCGCCCGTCAAGTGGAGCCTGTGGGGCCCACGATACGCGATTTTGTCAACGTTCTCAGAATCGAACCAAACTTGGATCACAGGACCAGCGTATCGCTACGAGTCCGATGGCGCAAGTTTCGTTTCGATCCGACGTGTGTACACAAAGTTGCAGCGTATTCCAGAACTGACGGATACGGGGCGGTGTCGGCGGATACGCGTTGATTCCGGTGTGCACGCACAACCAAATCAACTTCTCTGAATTCCTACACGTCCGTATCAACGTCGCGCACATTTTGGTAAAGACCGCGTGCGACTAAGTCGTCCCGTTTGGCGGGGCATACCCAGTTCCGGGGTGAATCGGGTCGTTTTTTCTGTATTTGGATCGCGGTTCGCGATCGCCACAGGACGCGATGCTCCGAGCGGGTTGCACGAGCACCGAGATGGTTACATAGTCTACACGACGCAACTGACGGAATTGAAATCGGATATACGAGGAGAGAGATAAATATACCTGAACAGGGCTTCAAAAACTGCGAATCCTTCGTGTCCGACACGTGTCGGAATCGTGTCTGAGCTAGGGCACAGGTTCTGCGTCACTGGAAGTGGGGGTTCACGCCGGCGGAGGTCGGCGAGTGCTCGGGGACGCCTCGGGGAGGCCGGGCAGCGCTCGGCTGAGTCGGCCGGAGTCGGCTGCGGGTCGAGGCAGCAGAAGGAGATGGGGCCGAAGGAGAAGATGAGGAGGAGAATCGGGAAGGAGGAGGAGAGAGCGGCCTGAGCGGGAGGGGGTCGGCTCCGCCGTGGGCGGGGGCTGTAAGTCCCTGATTTTTCAAAAAATACTAAAATTGGGATTTTCACAATTTTCTGGAATTTTCTGGGAATTTTCTGTAATTAAAATCAGGGTTTTGAATTATTATAAAATTTTTAATTGATAATAAACAACATTAAAATATTATGAAAATATTATTTCTGGGTGTAAAATGAAAAGTTGGACTTAGGGTAATTTTTCTGGATTTTTCTGGGCCTCAGACCTATTTTTAAATGCCTAAAAACAATTTTTACTAATTAATTAATTAAATTAAATGTTTATTATTATTTATTTTATTTTTATTTTTCCGGCCCACGGCCCATTGGGCCGCGGCCCGGCCCGTAGCCCCAACCCAGCCCGTCTCCTTTGCGGGTCGGGCGGGTCTGCCCAGACCCGTTAGCCCGACCCGACCCGCCGACTGTGCCCCGTCCCCCACGACGCCCGATTTCCCCGCCGGCCGCCGCGCGCAGCGCCGCGCGATCCGCTCGCCACGCCGCCGCATTCACCGCCACTCCTCCGCCTTGGCCGGCCCCCTGCAACCGCCTCGCCCCCTTATAAAAACCCCCGACCCCGGCCGTCTCCCCCACTCCCTCGCCCTAACCCTAGCCACCGCCACCCGCCGCTACTCTCCTCCCTCGCCTAGCCGCCGCCTCCGCCACTACGCCGCCAGCGCCACCCGCCGCCCGCCGCAGCTCCTTCCCCCTCTCTCCTCCCTCGGCGCCGCCGCCGTCGACAGAAACCGCAGCAGCAGCACAGCACAGCAGCAGCCGCAGCCGCCGCTGCCGGCCGCCCCAAGCCGCCGCCGACCCGCCGTCAGTCGGCCTCGCTCCGGCGAACAACCCCCGCCCTCGCCGGCCGTCCAGCCGCCTCCCTCCGCCGCGTGCCGCCATCAGCTCGAAACCCTAACCCTAATCTCTGTTCCTGTGTCGGACACGGGACACAGTGTCCGACACGACTCGGACACGATTTCGACCCTATTTTCGGGTCCCCTTCAGGTACGTGTAACTTTCGCCTCGTAGCTCCGTTTTCAATTCCGCAAATTGCGTTGTGAAGCCTGTATGACCCTCTCGGTGTCCGGATAAACTGTTCGGGACACCGCGTCCTGTGGTGATCGCACACCGCGATCCAAAAACAGAAAAAACCAGACCCTGTTTCACCCCGGAACCGAGTACGTCCCGCCAAACGGGACGACTTGGTCGCGTGCGGTCTTCACAGATACGTGCGCATCATCGATACGGATGTGTGAGTCTTCGTGGAAGCTGATTCGGGTGTGCGTGCACACCGGAATCAACGCGTATCCGCGGACATCGCCCCGTATCCGCCTTTTCGGCAATTTACCCTAACTTTGTGCACACTCGTCAGATCGAGACGAAACTTGCGCCATCGGACTCGTAGCGATACGCTGGTCCTGTGGGTCAAGTTTGGTTCGATTCTGAGAACGTTGACGAAATCGCGTGTCGTGGGCCCCACAGGCCCCGCTCGACGGGCGATTTTGTGTTCGGCTCATCGGAATCCAAATATGGAAGTTCCGTTGGATTCGTATCAGCGTTCCTGACCTGTTGACACTAAGTTTGGTGAATTTGGAGACCTTTGATCCGGACGCATTTTTCGGTGCAAAGCGGGCCCAACGGCGGACCCCGTTTTGACCCGAAACTGCCGTTTTTGTCCTTGTCTCCAAATTGGACCCAAGGACAGGCGTTTCTAGCTATTTGACATCTTCTGAGCATGATGGTAATGTCTATTTCAACTTTTAGACTCATCTCTGGACTTTTCTCCCAAGAACTAATTTAATCAGATCCAAACAACAGGCAAGTACCTGCACTTCAAGTTAATCTTTATATACTGTGATAATTAATCCCCTGCTATACATGTACCCTTGATGTTTACACCTAGTGTTAGAAATGTTGAATTTCATGTCTTGAATATTGGTAGTTCCTGTCTTATTTTTCATGTCGGGTGGGAGAATACCTAGAAGGCATGTAGTTTACCCTTTCCCCTGGATTGTCTAATAGCTGTTGGTACACGACTGTCCATCAGCCGGATCTCGATTGTATTGTCTAATAGCCGTTTATGACGGCCGGACTAGCCTTATAAACCCCTACATGCCAACTAAGTATTCTAAAAACAAACACAAGTTCACACAGATAGTTCTGGTCATGTTATATTTCGTGCTGGCTATTGTAGTTCATTTTCTGTTCCATTTATTTCTGTTTCTCATATTCCTGTTTACAGCTAACTCTGAGATAATAATGTTCTGCTAATGCTGTTTCTCAACATGATATCCAATATTTAATTGTCATAAAATATTTAGTTTAATCTTGTCGTGCACTGTGTACTTTGCTCCTTTCCTGACTGGATCTGTTGTTTAGGCGATGATGAGAACCTTGTCCCCACCTATTATGGCCCCTATGAGGCAGCAGGTGATACAGTTGCAGAGCCAGTTCCCGCACAGGAAGCTACTCCTGCTGAGTAGTTAGCAGTAGTTATCTTAGTTTTGCTCTTTATCTTATTTAATCGGGTTTGTCCCCGATTTCATTTTGGAATTCCTGTACTAAACATTTGAATTTGTTGTCACATTTAATTCAGTTGCAATCTTAAGTTTCATTTCTCATTATTATCTTGCCTATGTTATTTGTGAATGAGCTAGTTAGTAAATCTGGATTTGACCTAGACAGCGTACTACCGCCGATTCTGCGGCGTAGGCTGGACGTACCCACGCACTCGTGCCCGAATTTCCGGGTGCGGGTCGTGACAGGGGCTCCGGCGGCCAGCGGGCCGGCGGAAGACGCAGCGGTCGGGGGGGAAAGGGCTCGGGGTGGCGGAGGAGAGAGGAAAGAGAAGAGGGCGGAGGAGAGAGGGCCAACGGGGCTCGCCGTCGCCGCGGGGAGGGTCGGCGGAGCGGCTCCGGCGGCGGGCCGCTCCGGCGAGGGGGGGGGGGGGTCTGCGGGCTGAAGGGGGTAGTTTTAGGATTTATTTTCTTTTTCTTTTTCTTTTAGTTTCTTTTATAAGAGAATTTATTAATATTTAAAGTAAAATATCTAAGATATTTTACAGGATATTTTGTGGATATTTTCAAGATATTTTCGGGATCTTTTCGGGTGGGTCCCGTCTCCAAATGGACGGTGCAGGTTCACCGGCCAATGAGGGGGTGACACCTCGCACTGCAATTTGCAGGAAAGTCCCTGTAATTTCATAAATTACGTAAAGTCCTAGTTTTGGGAAATTGCGCAATTACGAAATTGTCTGGGAAAACACCCGATTCCGAAAAATACTAAAATTTACATAATTGAGGGAATTTGCTGTGCGAGGGTCCCGAGGGGGTGGGGGTGAGTCTGGGCAGGGGTTGGGCCTGGTTTCGGGGTGATACGGGCCATCGTATTTATTTAATTAAATAAATACTGCGCACGGTGTTCTCTAATTATTTAGAGGCAGGTAGGGCCATAATTTTTCTACGGTGTCAATACACTAAATGTAGTATACTCAGTGTAGAAAATTATCGTATTTTTGTTTGGGCAAAACAGGTACATGTTGGGCCTCAAATCTCTAGGGGTACAGAGATGAGTAAAGAGCAAAAAATTAAATAAGAATTAAATACGGACGATTGTAACGATATTTGTGCGTCTCATACGAGGCTCAAAATAAAGCATCTGGGAGTGCACAAAATTCAGGAAAATAGTCTAACATGTCTAGGACAGGTATGTGAACTTTGTTCGGGGATAACAGTCAGTGTAACGCTCTAAATAATTTGGTGACGGACAGGTGCACAAGTCAACAGGATATGTAGGCAAAATAAATTAAAATATTGCCATAAATCCTAAATTGTTAAAATAATCCTAAAAATACTGAAATCTGGTCGAGGGGGTTTACAATAGATAACCAACTTTACATTATTTTTGACATTTCAACTTCATAATTTATTTCACATTTGTATTGAATTTTAAAATAAGTTGTGATTCCTATGTGGCAATTATTTTTTCCTAACTCACAACAGGGTTGGAGATGCTCTTATGGCAAATGTCGTTGTTGCTACTGAGTTATCCATTTATACTTGTGCACCCCATGATTTAAAGAGATCCTATATATACTAGTAACGTGCACGTACATTACACGTGCGTAAAAAATATATTAAAAATAAAATTATTATAAATATTGTTGTTTGTAGGAATTGAACTAAAGCAATAAAAAAAATACATCCCACTTTAACCACTTGACTTAGAATTGTTTAGTTGTAAATAAATCATATTAGATAGTTAAATAATTAGTTATTTGAAAAAAAATAGTGGAGTATTTAAAAACGACCTAGACAAACGGCCTAGACGGCTAATTTTTTAGCCGTCTCCAAACCTCATTATAAGAGTGCTAATAACATGCACGTGCGTTGCACCTACGTAAAAAAATTGTTAAAAAATTTAAATATAAAATTATTATAAATACTATTGTTCCTAGGAATCGAACTCAAACAACAAAGAAAAATGCCTTCAATATTAACCACTTGAGTTAGAATAGTTTAATTGTAAATAAATATTACTAGGTAGTTAATACTTAGTTATTTAAAAAAATTAGTGGACCATTTACATATGGCTTAGACGACTCAATTTTTAGTCGTTTTTAAGTCTCATTATATATATATATATATATATATATATATATATATATATATATATCAAAACGTAAATAAATCATCTACTTAATTATTTAATTGACCTAATTTAAAATATATTTAGTTTGCAATTTTATAATATGTAATTGTTTGGTCCTCCGACGTACAAAGAATAAGCTGACTCCAGTGGTAGCGCTTTAGATTTTCAAATGAGAGGCACGAGTTCAAATCTCATCTTTTCTAAAAGTTTTACGTATTTGAAAATTCTTTTACGTACAATTTTTTTACTCCTCTTTTATAACAATTTAAAAATATTGACTTTGCTTTTTTGTTCTTTTTTTATTTTTGAGTTTTAGTATATTATTTTGTTATTAAAGTTCAATTAACATGACAACTTTAAGAATTCATATATTTAGTAGCACAACTCCCCTTCCCTTCCAGAATTTTAATCATGACTCCGCTCATATATATATATATATATATATATATATATATACATATATATATATATATATATATATACATATATATATATATATATATATATACATATATATATATATATATATATATATATATATCATGTTAATTGAACTTCAATAGAATTTTTTTTATTAAAACTCAAGCAAGAATAAGCAAAAACACAAAATCATATTTTCAAATTGTTAGAAAAAAGAAAGCAAAAAATTGTATATCTACTTAATTATTTAATTGACCTAGTGTTCCATAATTAAGGGGAACAATAATCATCTCCTTAATTATCTGTTCAGTGTAATATTTTACAAAATATTGAATATAAAAACTTATGATTTTAGGATTTTGAGTAACACAAATTAGAGGGACTAGGCGGAGTCTAGCACTCTCCAATCTACTATATAATGAGAAAAGTAGGCTTCACCGTGAAAATTTTCTTTCCAAAAATACCCTTCATTATATTTACTAATTAAAAATAATACCTACAATAAATTCCAATGACAACCATTTAATGGATGCATTAATATATTATAGAAATCAAATAGTTCATGCTACTTGCTAAGTTTTTTAAGCTATTACCAAGAAATTCCAATGGTTGAACTCTTAACCTATATAATAAAAGCAGCAAAGTTAAACCAACTCATCAAAATCATCCACTCCAAGATACGTGCAAAGCACGTGCATATATACTAGTTTTGATAATACCCTAATATGTTTATACATTTGTTAATCTTAATACTGGTGAAATTGTCTTAACAAGGGTAATAACCTTTTCTAAAGTTTTTTCTGTCTCCCATGGGAATCTCATTTTTCATGGAAGTGCGCACTAATCTGCCAGTTATGGGCCAGGGCCACAATTTGTATTTCAAATCATTATTTGCATGATTGGGATCCAGTTCTTATCAACAAAACAAACAGAATTTACGCTATGGGCCTAAAATTGGGTAGATCCAAACTTACATTGATAATAACATTATTAGGCCTAATTACAAATTTTTTTTTTTTTTTTTGGGGTCCTTGGCCCCTTCTTCAGGCAGATCAGTCCCCATGTCTACAAAATTAAATAATATGAAACTATTTTATTCTAAGGAGAGAAGTACGAGGTCAAATCAGCGAACCGAACCATTCAATTAGGTTTCGGGAGATGGTTCGGGTTGCCATTTGGAATTTACGAAAAAACTAAGTATATATGGACGTGCGGTGCACGAATTTCATATATCATTAGAAAGACTAAAATTTAATTACTGTAATTATTTTAATATTTATTAAAATTATTTAAAAAAATTAAACGACAATTGTATTACTTATTCTAAATTTAATATTGAATTTTGTTAACATGTGCCCTAAGGGCCAGGTGTGGTCCTGGCCCTGGCCCAGCGTAGGCTAGACAACCGTCCAGGACCCCATTACTAAAGAGACAAAAAAATGGTTATATCTAAAATAGAACTAATACGTACCATGAGCCATTTTTAACACAAAATAGTCAAGGTGTGTAAAAGGGCGGATGGTCCAGAACCCGGCCTGGTCAAACACGGTCCGGGCCAGCCCGGACCAGGTCAACAGACCGGCCCACTCCCCCCCACGGGTCCGGGCTGGGTCGGAGGATCCGAACCGCAAGCCCAGCACGGCCCGATCTCGGCATTGTTCGGGTCGGATCCAATTCGATCGGTCTAGTTGGCCCGGACCGGCCCGGTTCAGGCCTGGTTCGGTTGATTTATAATTTATTTTTTTATTTTTTGGATATATCCGTTGGGGAATCTTTTTATCAAAATACTCCCATTTTAGTTGCTGTTTTTTAAACTTTTTAGGGATATTTTGGTCATTTTGCTAAAAATGACCAAAATATCCATTATAACAACTCTTTTGAGGATATTTGGGATCATTTGGCCCCAAATAAAATTCTATAAATAGTCCATAATTCATGAAAAATAAACACAACACAATTTCTTTCCTCTTAGAAAATTCTTTCCTCTCTCTCTTACAAAATTTAGAAGCAACTTAGTATAAAAAGATTATATACTATCATGAAAAATGAGCAACCACAAAAACAACTGGAAGATCAACAACTTCAACCCACACCGCAACCTCAACCAGCACTGCAACTAGAGTTTGAATAGAAAATTTGCCATCATTTTAGCGAAATTTATAATGAGCACGATATGGAAAGAAGATCTTTGAATAGAGTTATTATTGAATGCTTGCATTGTAGAAAATGGCTTAAATGGGACCATAATTGTGGTACAAGGAAGCTACACATATATTTGAAAATGTGTATGGATATCTAGTAATGTTGTATTTTCTTTAAAAAATGTATCAATTTTAATATATTTTATTATCGTTACATAAGTCATAGGTATATTTAAACTTTATTTGCAGTATAATTTGAACTTTATTTGCATAATTTATTTTTTATTACTAAGTTAATTTTGTATAATTTGAACTTTATTTGCAGTATTACAAATAAATTTTAAAGAGAGTCTGAAAAGCTAAGACACAAATATTTATACTTATAAAGATTTATATACTTATAAAGATTATAAAGATTTATATTTATAAAGATTTAAAATTTTTATAAAGATTTATACTTATATTTATTTATACTTAAATAGTTATATAAAAAACTTATATAAATATTTATACATATAAAGATTTATACTTATACAAAAAGAAGTTATAAAATTTAAAGAAAAATTCAACTTATAAATATTTAGATTTTAATTTATACTTAAAGTTATATAAATATTGACATAAAGAAATCAAATAGATTTTTCTTACTTAATGTTTATATAAATTATATATCTTGAGCCTATACATGCCTGTAAACCCCCTGATTTTTCAAAATTTTAAAAACTGGATTTTTCACAATTTTCTGGAATTTTCTGGAAATTTTCTGTAATTTAAAAACATGGTTTTAATTATTCAATAATTTTTAAATGATAATAAACAATAATAAAATATTATGAAAATAATATTTTTGGATGTAAAATGAAAAACCGGACTTAGGGTAATTTTCTGGGATTTTACTGGGCATCGGACCTATTTTTAAAAGCCTAAAAACTATTTTTCTAAATTATTTATTAATTAAATAATTTATTATTAATTACTATTTTTTATTATTTTTATTTTTTAGCTTTGGGCCCGGCCCGGCCCAGTGGGCCGAGCCCGTTGAAACCAACCCAGCCCAACCTCACACCCTAGCGGGTCGGGCGGGTCGGCCAGACCCGGGTCCGCACCCGACCCGCATCTCCTTCACCCCTCTCCTCTCCCACGTACGACCCCCCGCCGAGAATCCCGCCGCCCGCCGCGGGCCCGTCGGCCACGACCCCACGACCTCCACCCTTGGCCGACTCCCTCGGCCCACGTCTTCCCCGGCCGAGCCCCCTCGAGCACCTATTTATATGGCCCTCCTCCGCCTCCTTTTCCCCTAACCCACCCACCGTGCCCTAGTTCCGGCGAGCCCCGTCCGGCCACCCCGACCCCCTGCGACCCTCCGGCCTCCTCTCAAACCCGCCGTCCACCTCCCTCGCAGCCACCAGCGAGCCCCCCCACCCGCCGAGAGCCGCCGACCGCTCCTCCTTCCTCCCCTCTTCTTCTTAAACCCGCCGCCGGCCTCCCCTGTGAGCCCGACCTCGCCGTAGCCGCCGTCCGACGACCCGCCGGACCTCCCAGGGCCTAGCCGACCTCCGCCCAGTGCCGTGCAGCGTCGGCACCCTCTGCTCAGACCCGGACACGCCGCTGGACACGCTGACACGTCCAGGACACAGAACCACGTGTCGGACACGGTTTGACCCTGATTTTTGGGTCCCCTTCAGGTGCGTGTATCTTTCTGCTCGGATCTCCGTTTTCGATTCCGCAAATTGCGTCGCGAAGCCTGTATGACCCTCTCGGTGTCCGGACAAACTGTTCGAGGCATCGCGTCCTGTGGTGATCGCACACCGCGATCCAAAAACAGGAAAAACCAGGCCCTGTTTTACCCCGGAACTGAGTACGCCCCGCCAAACGGGACGACTTGGTCGCGTGCGGTCTTCACAGATACGTGCGCCTCGTCGATACGGACGTGTTGGTTTTATTCGAAGCTGATTCGGGTGTCCGTGCACACTGAAATCAACGCGTATCCGCGGACCTCGCCCCGTATCCGTACTTTCTGGAACGTGCCCTAACTTTGTGTACACACGTCGGATCGAGACGAAACTTATGCCATCGGACTCGTAGCGATACGCTGGTCCTGTGGGTCAAGTTTGGTTCGATTCTGAGAACGTTGACGAAATCGCGTGTCGTGGGCCCCACAGGCCCCGCTCGACGGGCGATTTTGTGATCGGCTCATCGGAATCCAATTCTGCAAGTTCCGTTGGGTTCGTATCATCGTTCCTGACCTGTTGACACTAAGTTTGGTGAATTTGGAGACCGTTGACCCGGACGCGTTTTTCGGTGCAACGCGGGCCCACCGGTGGACCCCGTTTTGGCCCGAAACTGTCGTTTCTGCCCTTGTCTCCAAATTGGACCCAAGGACAGGCGTTTCTAGCTGATAAATATTTTCTGGATCTGATGGTGATGTTTGTTTCAGCAACCGGAATACCGCCTGCGAATCCAGCTGAAGTCAGAACTGCAAACATAGCCGGAACCACAGGCAAGTGTACCTTGCCAAACCCATGCAGCTTGCTAAATATTTTCTGGATTTAATTATGCAATAATGGACAAGTAAAGCTTGCCAAATCTCAGTAATTCTTGACATAGTATTTTAATAGATTTCTTGTGGAATTAAATATAAACATGTTTTAACTGCTTAACCTAGGAAACGAGTGACGTGCTTAGTGTCCGATCAAAGTCGGGTGCCAACTCCGTACGCGGGGTTGTGTAACGTCACATAGACATGGATATCGAGACCCGATACTGCTCGTACTTGTCTTACCAAGTACTTCAGAACCCAGGACACTTGACACTATTTCATGAGACAGAATCTTCCTGAGACATTCAAGGTGATTCTGTATAGGATGCATGTTTTATGGCATAGACTTTACATTCTTAGACAATTGATTCATAGCTATCAGACTTGCTGCATTAGTTATAATCGTGCGTGACATGGACATGAGGCATCGTGGACATGAGACGTGGGATTACATTGGGTGGGGAGAGACACACAGACTACAGGCTGATATTATATATAAAACATAGTACATAACATAGTGTAGTTCATAGTTATTGCCGCTACCGGCTCCCCGACACAGAGCTTGTAGTGGCTTCAGCCTGAATTCTAGTGCTGCTCTCATATTGCATATCACTTAGCTGGTTACATAGCTTACCCTCTGGTTTAATTATCTGCTGCACTGTGTTTATTTTGGCTTGTATTTTCTGTACCTTGCTGTCCCCTGATGACCTGGATCCGGATTATGTCCCCAGGTACAGTTGAAGAGAATTACCCAGAGGTGTACGGTACCGGAGCACTCCTTGGAGCAGAACAGGGAACAGAGGACGAAGTAGTGGCCGAAGACTTCTCTTGAGCACCGGCATCAGCTATACAGTATTTTTATTTTCAGCATTTTAATTCCTGTCTTTTCTTAAATGTAACAGAATAATTCTCGGATTTGTTTTCCCGAGATAACCTTATTGATATTGCATGTTTATTTCTATTGCATGATTTCTGGCAATTAATCTGTGTTATTTCTGTGGATGAGATTAGTAATACCTGAGACTGGTACTTAGTACTGCTAGACTACAGCTTAAGCATGCCCTGATGGATCCATTAAATTGGGTTGTCCATCGGTGCGTGCTGCTGGCCATTGCTCACGTGCTCAGTCCCTCGTCATTTTGGGACTGGGGCGTGACATGGTTTTTGTGGTGGCCCATGCAGGTCTACGACTAAAATTGTTCGATTTCAACTTAGGGACCGAACATGCCTGCAATAAGATAGGATAAGTTTTTAGAATCTCATCCACTTGCTTGAATCATTTTTGATATCTGTATCGTACTCGAACTAATTTGAATTTGCATCTTGCCTTGATTCCTGTGCGCCTCTTATTGGTTATTTTGGGTACAGGAAAATGGACCCACAAGAATGCAACGAGACTCCCGCCGGAACACCACAAGCTACAGGTGTCACCTATGACGACGAAGTGACACCAGTCGGAGGAATTCCCACAACTCAACAGAGCCAACAGGCAGGTCAACCTACCTCCTGATTCCGACGCGATGATATTCCACCTCCGCCACAGTTCGTTCCACCAACGCCCGTACTCCCACCAGGACAGCCGATTGACGGGCAGCAGATATTCCAACTGATCTACGCGATGATGCAAGCACAGCAACAAGTCCAACACGAGGCACAGCGTCGCGAAGCTAATTTCTTGAGGGACAGCATCGTAACTGCACTGGGGCAGGCCAACCTACCAGCTCGACGGCCATCTACAGGCTCAATCACTGACTTCCGCCAACTGAAGTCCCGCACTTTTTCTGGAAAAGAGGAGCCCACAGAAGTTCATGAGTGGCTCACCAACATACGGCATCAACTTGAAGCAGCTGAGCTTCCACAGGAACGCTGGATGACTGCCGTCCGAATGCAATTGACAGGCAACGCGCACCACTGGTGGTTGTCTGAGGAGACGCGACTCGGACCAGACCGGGTCACTTGGGAAGAGTTTTCCAGGCTCTTCCAGGAGATGTACATTCCGGCTATCGCACGATCAGAACTGCGGGACAAGTTTAATCGCCTCACTCAGGATACTATGACGGTGGAAGAGTACAACGCTGAGTTCATTCGTCTAAGCCGCTTTGCCCCAACCCTGATCCCGATCGAGGAAGAGAAGGCCGAGAAGTTCTTCGACGGACTGAACATTGAGTTGCAGAAACTAATTGGGTCCGTCGTACCAACATCATACTCGGACGTTCTCGCTGCAGCCCGACGCATGGAACGCGTCACCAGGAGAGAGTCTCGCCTCAAGCGGCCAATCACCTCAGCACCAGACAGATCATCACCGGGAGAATCTGCAAAGAGATCTCACACGCACCAGCCACCCAGGACAGCTTCGCAGACCCTTCCTACCTGTCACTACTGCTGCAAGTTAGGTCATGTCGAGAAGGACTGCAGACGCAAGTTGGGATTGTGCCTGATTTGCGGCACCAATCAGCACATAGCCAAGGACTGCCCCCAGCATCGAGATGGAGCACTAAGGGCAAACCAACCAGCTTCACCAGCACCGAGGCCACCTCTGGCACCTCAGGCGACACTCTTCCAGCAAGCTCAGCAGCAGCAGAGGAATCTACCTTAAGGACGAGGGCAAGCTTATGCGCTGACTGTGCAGGACGCTGATGCGCGTAAGTGATTTATAGTTATCCGTTTTAGTCTTGTTGTAGTTCGTGCCCGCTGGTTTGTGACCTCAGCCCCAACCTAGTAAAATGCAACTTGTTAATAAACAACCTGGTTTTTATAAAAGTATAGTTTTAACTAAATTTTCCTGTAAAGTGTAAACTTTCGATTTTAGGGAAATGGTATTTCCCTGAAGTCTCTTGTGATGTACTTTCAAACGATGCTTGCGACCGCGTCATCTCTGTTGACCGGTTATTCTTTTGATTGCGAGGACGCAATCCTCTTAAGGGGGGTAGATTGTAAACCCCCTGATTTTTCAAAATTTTAAAAACTGGATTTTTCACAATTTTCTGGAATTTTCTGGAAATTTTCTGTAATTTAAAAACAGGGTTTTAATTATTCAATAATTTTTAAATGATAATAAACAATAATAAAATATTATGAAAATAATATTTTTGGATGTAAAATGAAAAACCGGACTTAGGGTAATTTTCTGGGATTTTACTGGGCATCGGACCTATTTTTAAAAGCCTAAAAACTATTTTTCTAAATTATTTATTAATTAAATAATTTATTATTAATTACTATTTTTTATTATTTTTATTTTTTAGCTTTGGGCCCGGCCCGGCCCAGTGGGCCGAGCCCGTTGAAACCAACCCAGCCCAACCTCACACCCTAGCGGGTCGGGCGGGTCGGCCAGACCCGGGTCCGCACCCGACCCGCATCTCCTTCACCCCTCTCCCCTCCCACGTACGACCCCCCGCCGAGAATCCCGCCGCCCGCCGCGGGCCCGTCGGCCACGACCCCACGACCTCCACCCTTGGCCGACTCCCTCGGCCCACGTCTTCCCCGGCCGAGCCCCCTCGAGCACCTATTTATATGGCCCTCCTCCGCCTCCTTTTCCCCTAACCCACCCACCGTGCCCTAGTTCCGGCGAGCCCCGTCCGGCCACCCCGACCCCCTGCGACCCTCCGGCCTCCTCTCAAACCCGTCGTCCACCTCCCTCGCAGCCACCAGCGAGCCCCCCCACCCGCCGAGAGCCGCCGACCGCTCCTCCTTCCTCCCCTCTTCTTCTTAAACCCGCCGCCGGCCTCCCCTGTGAGCCCGACCTCGCCGTAGCCGCCGTCCGACGACCCGCCGGACCTCCCAGGGCCTAGCCGACCTTCGCCCAATGCCGTGCAGCGTCGGCACCCTCTGCTCAGACCCGGACACGCCGCTGGACACGCTGACACGTCCAGGACACAGAACCACGTGTCGGACACGGTTTGACCCTGATTTTTGGGTCCCCTTCAGATGCGTGTATCTTTCTGCTCGGATCTCCGTTTTTGATTCCGCAAATTGCGTCGCGAAGCCTGTATGACCCTCTCGGTGCCCGGACAAACTGTTCGAGGCATCGCGTCCTGTGGTGATCGCACACCGCGATCCAAAAACAGGAAAAACCAGGCCCTGTTTTACCCCGGAACTGAGTACGCTCCGCCAAACGGGACGACTTGGTCGCGTACGGTCTTCACAGATACGTGCGCCTCGTCGATATGGACGTATGGGATTTCGTGGAAGCTGATTCGGGTGTGCGTGCACACCGGAATCAACGCGTATCCGCGGACCTCGCCCCATATCCGTACTTTCTGGAACGTGCCCTAACTTTGTGTACACACGTCGGATCGAGACGAAACTTGCGCCATCGGACTCGTAGCGATACGCTGGTCCTGTGGGTCAAGTTTGGTTCGATTCTGAGAATGTTGACGAAATCGCGTGTCGTGGGCCCCACAGGCCCCGCTCGACGGGCGATTTTGTGATCGGCTCATCAGAATCCAATTCTGCAAGTTCCGTTGGGTTCGTATCATCGTTCCTGACCTGTTGACACTAAGTTTGGTGAATTTGGAGACCGTTGACCCGGACGCGTTTTTCGGTGCAACGCGGGCCCACCGGTGGACTCCGTTTTGGCCCGAAACTGCCGTTTCTGCCCTTGTCTCCAAATTGGACCCAAGGACAGGCGTTTCTAGCTGATAAATATTTTCTGGATCTGATGGTGATGTTTGTTTCAGCAACCGAAATACCGCCTGCGAATCCAGCTGAAGTCAGAACTGCAAACATAGCCGGAACCACAGGCAAGTGTACCTTGCCAAACCCATGCAGCTTGCTAAATATTTTCTGGATTTAATTATGCAATAATGGACAAGTAAAGCTTGCCAAATCTCAGTAATTCTTGACATAGTATTTTAATGGATTTCTTGTGGAATTAAATATAAACATGTTTTAACTGCTTAACCTAGGAAACGAGTGACGTGCTTAGTGTCCGATCAAAGTCGGGTGCCAACTCCGTACGCGGGGTTGTGTAACGTCACATAGACATGGATATCGAGACCCGATACTGCTCGTACTTGTCTTACCAAGTACTTCAGAACCCAGGACACTTGACACTATTTCATGAGACAGAATCTTCCTGAGACATTCAAGGTGATTCTGTATAGGATGCATGTTTTATGGCATAGACTTTACATTCTTAGACAATTGATTCATAGCTATCAGACTTGCTGCATTAGTTATAATCGTGCGTGATATGGACATGAGGCATCGTGGACATGAGACGTGGGATTACATTGGGTGGGGAGAGACACACAGACTACAGGCTGATATTATATATAAAACATAGTACATAACATAGTGTAGTTCATAGTTATTGCCGCTACCGGCTCCCCGACACAGAGCTTGTAGTGGCTTCAGCCTGAATTCTAGTGCTGCTCTCATATTGCATATCACTTAGCTGGTTACATAGCTTACCCTCTGGTTTAATTATCTGCTGCACTGTGTTTATTTTGGCTTGTATTTTCTGTACCTTGCTGTCCCCTGAGGACCTGGATCCGGATTATGTCCCCAGGTACAGTTGAAGAGAATTATCCAGAGGTGTACGGTACCGGAGCACTCCTTGGAGCAGAACAGGGAACAGAGGACGAAGTAGTGGCCGAAGACTTCTCTTGAGCACCGGCATCAGCTATACAGTATTTCCATTTTCAGCATTTTAATTCCTGTCTTTTCTTAAATGTAACAGAATAATTCTCGGATTTGTTTTCCCGAGATAACCTTATTGATATTGCATGTTTATTTCCATTGCATGATTTCTGGCAATTAATCTGTGTTATTTCTGTGGATGAGATTAGTAATACCTGAGACTGGTACTTAGTACTGCTAGACTACAGCTTAAGCATGCCCTGATGGATCCATTAAATTGGGTTGTCCATCGGTGCGTGCTGCTGGCCATTGCTCACGTGCTCAGTCCCTCGTCATTTTGGGACTAGGGCGTGACATGCCACAACATAAATAATCTCGAGCCAGTTGTTGGGAACCTTTCTTAAGCGTCCAATCTTTGTCCCCAAACAAAATATGACAACCATCATCCGCCAGCCTCACTACTGAAACCAAGTTGTAGCGCAAACTCGGTACATGTTGCACATCCTTGAGAACGAGCTTCTCACCAAGCTCCGTGATCAAGTGCACATCATTGATGCCTACAACTGCAGTCGTCCCCTTGTTGCCCATCTTCACATGTCCAAACATGTCGTCGTGGTATGACATGAAGATCCTCCTATATGGAGTGGCGTGATACGACACTCCTGTATCCATGACCCAATCGCCATCATGACACATTCCACAAGGTTCCTTTGCGTCGGTTACTGCGATCATAAGATCTTCATAGCCGTGAGATCCTCATGATCATCCTTGCCTTTGGTCTTCTCAGCTTTGAGCTTCATGCAATTTCTCTTGATATGACTCATTTCACCACAGTGATAGCATCCCTCCTTGAGGTCCATAGTCGCAAGATTCCGAGAACTCCCTTCTGTCCTCGCCTGTGACTTGGGTCTTCCATTCCCATAGAAAGCCACAAGAGCGAACTCCTGCGACGATTCCACTTGCTAACGCTAGATCTCCTCGTTCAACAAACTGCTTTTGACTGCCTCCATCGTGACAACTCCACCAGGCGCGAAGTTGCTCACCAACAACACCAACGTCTCCCAGTTTTCCGGCAGAGAACTCAAAAACAAAAGTTTTTGAAGCTCATCATCAATCACCTTCTTCATCGCAGACATCAGCTTGATAATACCCTAAATCTCGTTCAGATGTTGTGCCACTGGGGCACCCTCCGTGTACTTCGAGTTGACGAGTTGGCGAATCAGAAATGCCTTATTGTCGACCGTCTTCCTTTCGTACATCGAATGCAGCTTCTCCCATAATACTTTTGTCGAACTCTCCATAGACACGTGGTGAAACACCGAGTCATCCAATCATTGGCGGATGAATCCAACGACCTTCTGATCCAGTCGTTTCCTGTCACGCCCCGCTTCCCAGGATATAGTGAGCCGGGTACGTAACTACATCTCCAGGCTACGCCCCATACGAATACTATCGTACCCGTATCAGCGATTGTCGCCTGTATAATTCTAGGATGTAATGCAAGTCACACTAAAATACTTTATTACTACAAACTATAATTATACAACACAGATTAAAGTACAACTGTACAATTTTTTACAACAAAACCCTCTTAATTTACATGCAGCTACAAAATGTTGTTTGCTGTATTCCCTGAAAACCACTTGAAGGTTACTCCTCAACTTCGTCCACATCATATAGAGGTAGCATTTCACCAAGAACTTCGTCTTCCTATAGTGAACAATACTAGGTCGTCAGAACGACAGCAAGTCCTCGGTCAAGAACGGTAAGCAAATAAAAATATGATATGATACAGTAAGGCACGAAAAGGAATAACTTCTGTATAGAAAGTAGGAAAGTAAAATTTATAATTATACCTACGACTCGAATAATTTCTAAACTAGTATTCTTATAGTATCTAACAATTAAAGCAATATAAATCCCTATGTCACTACCACAATACACAAACAATTTTTCTAAATGATGATGCAAATTGGGTAACTCTTTGAATAACCACTTTAACTGGTTTTCCGTCAACAATCTCGTACACCAAGGATCAGGCTGTAACTTGGTGGCACGGTGCTTAGAATCCGACCCTGCCTCTCATGGGCTTAACAATTAAATTCTTAATTCACTCATTCGATGTTTTAAATCGAAATAGGTGTGTTTATATTCAGGTACAATTAACTAAGACAGGGTGGCACGGTGTTATAATTCGGCCCTGCCTCTCATGGCTTAAACATGTAACTAAGACTGGGTGGCATGGTGTTATAATCTGGTCGTGCCTCTCATGGGCTTAAACAGGTAAGTAAACTAAGCCTCACACACTCAATTCGCAAGGCCTTACGAATGAGCTTAATTGCTGATCAGTTATGTATTATTATTATGTTGCGGGATTTCGTAGGTGGTATTTAAGTTGTTCTCTCCGGCCCAATAATTTCTAACCTAAAGCTACAAATAATTCATATTCTATTATCTAATTAACTTCTGCTCTGTATATCATGTTCATTATCAATATGCAATAATACATTTATCAAGAAATATCATAATACAGTTTTTCCATCTCATTTATAATTTCAGGAAGCAAGTATCAAGTTTTAATCCCAACTCAAATTTGGGAAAATCATAATTACCAGGACACAAATTTCAGGAAATATTATCTTCTTTCAACTTATACAGAGCAAACGATATCAAGAATCTACATTTTGATTTCAGTTGCGTGGCTCGTATTTGTGGCCTACGAATCCTATACTCTTGTTAATCGTCTCATAGTTAAAATAGATTTTCAGGTTGTCGTAGTCCGTCAATATAATATTCTAAGATTGAGGGTTAGAAATATTTGTAATATCTCCGGATGTTAAAATTTGGTTAACTCTCGAAATTTTTGAAAATTTAGGCAAAATCTCATTTATATTTCAGGCTCCAGAAATTTAATAGTTTATATATAAGACCCGGAGCAACCCTCCGTAGCATTTCCGAGTTCGCAGACCCCTTCGGTGGAGCAACTCTTAACACCGGTAGCCACGCAGTTAAATATGTACAGAGTCCAAGTAAAAAAAAATCACCTTAACAAGCAAGCTTTTACCTTGGCTATTGCTATTGTCACAATACTATATCAAACTCAAAGCAACACAACTATCAAAACTATAAAGAGAAATAATTCCATATATAGTTGCTAAGTCAAGTCAAGGGAACATAACATATTACAAGACAGGATATCCAAGTTAAAAGTAAAAACAAGCTACATGATATTCATGGTTACATAAAATCCAAAACAATCTAATCAAAATACCTATGATTAACTTGAGATATCGGACATGAAGATATTCATATTTCTTTACATATAGATAACTATAATTCCTTGATTTCTTTGGATCTAACTTTTGGTCTCATAGTCTATAAAGATTTGGTATATTTGAGAAAATCATTCAATGAAATCTATGATTCACTCTTCATATACTCAAGTATAGGTAAGCATTTTCAAAATCACTAGGATAGCATGTATGTCCTAAAATATACTATCAAAATAGACTATGTATCTCCAAAGTCCAAAATTGAATTAACCTTTATGTTCAAATGTCCGCAACCCCTTAATTTAGCTAACCCTAATGTAGTTTTCTACCAATTAAACTAAACTAAATTCCGGACAGAATTAATTATATATAAATTAATATAAAAATATAGTCTTACATAGACAAGACTAAGATAGATACAATCTATAATATATATCATGCTAAGGTTTTATCAAACCCATGATACCTAAATTAAACCTTTGGTATATAATATACGAACTTCAATTTAGAGACACTCCTTTATACGAGTAGATAAATTCACTCGATTGTCAATACATCTATTTCGTGTCTCAACCATGTATGGTACTAGGATAAATAAGTATTTTGAGAATAAAATAAAAATGAATACTATGACCTTTAAAATTTTCACTAGGGATGACACACATCAAGTGGTACAATTATGAATAGCCCTTCCTAAAATCATAATTTACAAACAATTACTTGTGTCCATATATTCACATTGTGTCCATATATTCACATTGTGTCCTAAACATTAGTCCAAAATTCTATACCCTAAATTTATACCATCTCCATACAAGTATAGAATTAAGATATAAATTCTAAAATTTGGAAAATAACTACACAAGTAATAATAGGAAAAATTGGAAGAGATTTAGGAAATAGGATGATGACTTGCCTTATTTTGAGCAACCTAGGATTTCTCTTTCCCAGTCTATTCACAAATCAAAACCCTATCCAAAATCATATAGAAACTTTAATCAAATCCTTAACCTAGATCTAAAATTTAAGAAAGAATTTGGGGAAAGAGAAGTTTATACCAGGGTTGAAGTAGAGGAAGAAGGAGGAGTTTGTTGGAGGAGGAAGGAGGAGTCGGAGAAGGGGGTCGTGGGTCGTGGGCGGCGGCGTCGGGTCCAGCGGCAGCCGCAGCAGTAAGGAGCAGCAACAGTAGTCACAACAGCAATAGTACACAGGTGAGAGGGGTTAGAGAGGGGATGGAGGAGAAAATTGGGCAAGAGGAAGAGGAAGATGATTTTGCTGGTGATGGTGTATAAATATATATGGGGTTGGGTTTGTTTTGGAAATGAGAAAGAGATGAGGAGAAGCCAGGTGGTGTATAGGAAATTGAGAATGAAGGGGGTGAAGCCAGCTAGTTGCCGAGTCAAAGAACCAAGTGAGGGGATGAGTTCGGTGGAGGCTCTCCTCTCCATCACCAACTCATTTGCATTATGCAAATAAACCCACCTACAACAAGAATTTACAAATATACCAATTTGCAAACTAAAATTTGCAAAACCTATATATATATATATATATATATATATATATATATATATATATATATATTCTCACTAATATACTTACATATGTACATAATTAAAAAAATTAAAAAATTGTAGTTATTACACTCTACCCTCCTTAG
Source organism: Iris macrosiphon (assembly GCA_036927795.1). NCBI lineage: Eukaryota > Viridiplantae > Streptophyta > Magnoliopsida > Asparagales > Iridaceae > Iris > Iris macrosiphon. Next base: position 18,152,054 of record JAYESA010000015.1, on the reverse strand, counting down.
AGAAATTCCGTCATTGGAATTTGAATTAACGACTAATATAAATTCTAAGAAATAACTAACATTTTTCAGCAAACAAATACGGATACTGGTTCCGCATGTCTTCTTCTTTCTCCCAAGTTGATTCTCCTGGAGAGTCCCTGCTCCAAGCTGCTCGAACTAATGGAATGATCCAATTTTGAAGTATCTTGTCTCTACGATCCAAAATTTTAACAGGTCTTTGCTCAATACATAGAGTTGGTCTGATAGTGATTTTCTCTAGTATATCAAATGGTCCAATATATCTAGGACTTAGTTTTCCTCGAGTCCCGAATCTGATTGTTCCTCATCATTTTTCGAATATATGAGAATATTATCGATTAACATTATTACGAATTCATCCAAATATTAATAGAATATTCAATACATCATATCAACAATATAGCAGGAGCATTAGTTAATTAGAAACTCGTAATATCCATAATGAATTCTAAAAGCTATTTTCTAAACATCCTCCTTTTGACCTTTACTTGATGATACCCAGATCTCAAATCAATCTTTGAGAATACCTTGGTTTCTCCTAATTGATCAAATAGTTCATCAATTCTGGGTAATGGGTACTTATTTTTGATTGTTACCTCATTTAAGGTCCTATAATCGATTACCAGTCGTAGGGTCATGTCTTTCTTTTTTCACAAATAGTACTGGTGCACCTTATGGCGAAGCACTGGGCTGAATAAACCCTTTTGATAGTAATTTTTTTATTTGCTTGTTTAACACAGCCAATTCTTCTTTGTTCATTGAGTATTTTTTCTTAGCTATAGGTGTTGCTCGAGGTACCAAATTGATAGAAAATTTTACTGCTCTAGCTGGTGGTAATCCTGGTAACTCTTCTGAAAATACATTTTTAAAATCTTCTACTATTCTCGAAAATTGTTCTTCCTCTAGTTCATGAAATCTTTCTCGAACTGGTTGTTCAAATTTTTTCAGTTCTTCAACATCAAATTCTTTCTGGTCTCGAACAAATTCACATATTTCTCCATCAGTGAGTTGGAATGAAGCCCTCCCTTGGCCACAATCTATACTAGCTAATATCTTGGCCAACCAATCCATTCCAAGTACTATATCATAATTATTCATTGGAAAGACTAATAATCTTACCCGAAAAGCTTCACCACCTAACTTAACTGGACATGCTCTATAAATCCGACTAACTTCTACTGTGCCATTACCCGTACGAATTTTAATTTCTTAAGTAGTGACTGAGATTCTATTTCATGTAGAGCTATAAATACAGAAGCTATAAATGAATGGGTAGTCCAAAAATCAAATAATAATGATATTGGACAAGCAAAAATTAGGATAGTACCTGTCACTACTTCCCTAGCTAGTTCCGTTTCATCAGCATCCATCATGAATGCTTGTCCTTGCTTCTTCTTCTTTCCAGTCTGAGGCTGTTTTACCTTCTGAGCCTGTTGAAATTGGTAGGCTTGGGATACGAAAGGTGGTCTTCATTGGTTCCCATAAGTCAACATAGCTTGAGGTACCGGTGCTTGTATCAGAGGTCGAGAACCATTTCCTTGAAGTACAGGCCTGATATTATTCCCTCGAAACATGGGTCGTGGTCCCTGCTGTGGGTTTTGCATTACTTGCCCTAAGGTTGATTGTTGTGGACACTGACCAGCTTGGTGATTTTCTGATCCACATCTTAAATAAAGTCCTTGGAACTTCCTACAGTTTCTCTTTAAGTGTCCAGGCTTTTGGCAATAATTACAGATAAGTGGTCCACCCGAATTATCAACTGAGGACGTTTGGATGGTCCCTGCCATTAGTTCCTCGAGGATGAAACCCCTATCTCTAAAATTCTCTTCTGGACTTGAGATTGAAATGGTTGTTCTTCATTCAGCATCCTCTTCTGACTTCGTACAGCTTCTGTTATTTCGGGGTAGGTTTGGCACCGATATGCTGCGACTTTCTCTTTAATTGTCCCCATAATCCTTCCAGGAATCTAGATATCTCGGTTTGCTCATCGGCTATCATACTTGAAGCAAAACGACTTAGCCTAGAAAATTCTGCAATATACTCGTCTATCGTTAGCTTCTCTTGCTTCAAATTATTAGTGAACTGTCATTCTAGTTCTATTCTAGCCGATTTCGGAAAGAACTTTTCTTCAAACTTCTTCTTGAACTCTCCCCAAGTTATTATATCATCTGAATCCTCTGGGTGCTCAGCACTCCACCAATGCTCAATAATATCTTCCAACTGGATTCAGATCGTGGATACCATATCCTCAGGACTAAGTTTTGCTTCTTTTAACAATCCTTCTATGGTTCTTATCCACTGCCCGGCTTCGATCGGACTTTCTGTTCCTTTAAACTTGGGAGGATTAAGGTTTCTAAAATCCTTTAGCGAACCATTTTTAGAATTGACATATGTCTCATGTGTTCCAACACTGTGGCAGTTGTGGCTTGAACCGTATTTGTGCGTTGGCTGTTAGATTCCAGGATCTGCTGGAATAGTCTGTACATATCTGTGATAGATGGTTCAGACTGAGCTTGGGATGATGAAGCATGGGATTGGTCGTGATTAGACATTATCCTGAAATTTAAATACAAATTTCTCAGGAATGGTCCTGATTAGATCGAGGTTCAAAGATAAAGAAAGGGTCTTGCAAATCGTAAGAATATTGAACAACAGTGATTTAAAAAAAAAATTGACACAAGGATAAGGAAGAAGCATATTTCATTCACTCGTAACCAAAATGTGATACAAAATATGCTTCAAGGGGTACTAGTCATCTTACACGTAAGCATACACATATATACATACTATTTATATTCTATTTACACTCCCACACTGTTCCCTTCCTAACTTATATATATATACATCTGCTATTTACAAAAAATACACAGCAGAATTTTTTTTTCTATTACACCGTTGTACTTTTTTTTCATTGCTTAAATCATCATCTCTTGTATTCTAATAATGGTTGCTTCCGGGTAAGAATCCTGCCATTCATCCAAAGTTCCATTGTAGTCATTTTTATCGGGATCTGGATTCTCAGACGGTCGAGCCTTAATAAGTATATAATAATTTGTCATATTGAAAAATATTTTATTTTCATCACTGAGATCCGATACTACTGGATATTTGATCTCGTAGTGTACTCCATAGGCCCTTATCATCTGTTTACGTGCCAGTCGCCACTTTCTTTTTGTAAAATGGTAATAATTATTTAGACGGTGACTACTATTTTTCAGTCTGACATAAGGCAGTAATCGAGGCATGATCTACAAAAGAAACTTCAAGTTAGTATCCCTCAATAAGTATCCCAAATAAAATTAAATTTTTTTTTTTGTAATATCATTAGTCTTTCCTATAATCACCGATACTGCCTATCCTAAGGTATTTTCAAATAATTTCTAGAGATGTGATAGAAGATCCGAGTTTAACCTATATATAAATCCCTAACCTACATTCTATCTCATGTCCTTTATATTAACCTAAACCTGTATCCTATCCGAAATTCTCTTTCATTCGCAGACCTGCATCTTATCCTAGGTTCTTCATCTTTCGGGACCTACATAGGTTTCCCAAAAGCAAAGACCTGCATGGGCCACCACTAAAAGACGTGTCACGCCCCGCTTCCCATGATACAGTGAGCCGGGTACGTAACTACATCTCCATGATACGCCCCATACGAATACTATCGTACCCGTATCAGCGATTGTCGCCTGTATAATTCTAGGATGAAATGCAAGTCATATTAAAACACTTCATTACTACAAACTATAATTATACAACACAGATTAAAGCAACTGTACAATTCTTTACAACAATACCCCCTTAATTTACATAGTTCAGCTATAAAAAGTTGTTTGTTGTATTCCCTGAAAACCACTTGAAGGTTTCTCCTCAACTTCGTCCACATCATATAGAGGTAGCATTTCACCAGGAACTTCGTCTTCCCCTAGTGAACAATACTAGGTCGTCAGAACAACAGCAAGTCCTCGGTCAAGAACGGTAAGAAAATAAAAATATGATATGATACAGTAATGCATGAAAATGAATAACTTCTGTATAGAAAGTAGGAAAGTAAATTTTATAATTATACCCACAACTCGAATAATTCCTAAACTAGTATTCTTATAGTATCTAACAATTCAAGCAATACAAATTCCTATGTCACTACCACAATACACAAACAATTTTTCTAAATGATGATGCAAATTGGAGAACAACTCTTTGAATAACCACTTTAACTAGTTTTCTGTCAACAATCTCCTATACCAGGGATCATGTTGTAACTTGGTGGTACGGTGCTTAGAATCCGGCCCTGCCTCTCATGGGCTTAACAATTAAATTCTTAATTCACCAATTCGATATTTTAAATCAAAATATGTGTTTATATTCAGGTACAATTAACTCAGACTGGGTGGCACGGTGTTATAATCCGGCCCTACCTCTCATGGCTTAAACAAGTAACTTAGACTGGGTGGCACGGCGTTATAATCCTGCCCTGCCTCTCATGGGCTTAAACATGTAAGTGAGCTAAGCCTCACACACTCAATTTGTCACGCCCCAGTCCCAAAAATACGTAGGACTTAGGACACGTAAGCATGCCAGCCGCATGGATATGACAACTCCAATATATGGAAACCAAATCCATACGTACGCTGTAATATGAATATAAAATCCACAAGTGGTATAAAATGTAATACAAGTCACAGGGTATAATCTAAATCTCATCCACCAAAATCATATAGAAATAAAATAACCAATGTCTATGAAACTAGATCTCAACAAGAAGTATCTAAAGATGATAGTTGGATGGAAACAAATCCACTACCAACTCGAATGGAAAAAGTAAATACAATATCAGTACAACTCACTCAAACAATAAGTACCAGCTACCAATCACGGCTCGAAGAGAAGACATCCACGAAGCATCTATTCCTTCCAAATCTGTGCTCCTGCAAATACTCAAGAACAGGTACACCTGGCAGCGGACCAGGTCCTCAGAGGGACATAACAAGTATACTTAACACATGCCAATAAAGTACTGAAATAAACATCCAATGGGGTCGCCTAACCGTCTAAAGTGAATGCAGTTAAGAACAACTTTCTCCACAAGTGAGCTATCTGGCTGAAAACTGGGATTTGGCATGGTTCTCTTTTGAAGAGCCAGGGGCCTAAAAGGCACGTCGTCTTTTGAACGCCGGTGGCCCGCCTGATAGTACATAATATATAGGGGTCATCATCACCCGTATCTCCAGTGGAGAATCCGGGCTTCACAGAAAAAAGTGTAAAGGAGCTCAAATGCGGTACTTGTTGTTCTCCCCACCCATGCTCTAAGCATGTCACATCCATGACACGATTTGGTCCATAGCCTATTCTTAGTACCCTAGCCCAATCCTGCAACCAAACAAGGACAAGGATGGGACCACCGTACTACAATAAGCTATGTCCCTGGACCTCTAATAACTGTCAAGTCTACTAGCATACAAAGTTTCTAACAGCAGTTATACCTAACGCACGGCCCACACGTACAAGAGGCCAAACCTGCACGCAAGTCCGTGATCTACATGAGACTCACAACTCGTGTAACAACTGTGTCACGGCCAATGAACCTAATGATGCTACATGATAATAGGGTAGTCTCATGAACAAGGTCAATGCAAATACATAAATAAAAATATATCGCGACGTCACCGTCGCGAGCATTTTATATAACAATTAAAATATATAAACTAAAGACAGAAAATAAAGATGCATGCAACATATGGAATATAAATAACAGTACAATGGCAAGGTATACTTGTCTGGCAAGAAATCTGTAAAGTGTAAGCGCCCAAATGTCAAGGACACTGAACCTGGAACTAAGGACTCCGAACAAACGTCTCCGGATGCTGAAATAAACATCACCAACGTTTTCGGAATGAGCAAAATAGCTAAAAAGCACATCCCTTTCGTCCAATTTGGACACAGGGGCAAAACGGTAATTTTGGGCAAAAGTGGGGTCCACGTGTGGCCCACTTTGCACTGAAAAGCGTGCCGAGGGTAACAGTCTCTAAATGGGACAAACTATGGGTCAAACAACTCTAGATGTCAATACGAACCCAACGGTATGTCCAAATTTGGATTCCGATGAGCCGAACAAAATTTGGTCCAAAAAGTCAACTGTGGGGCCCGCCAATTGGCGATCTGGTCAACCGCCTCAGAAATGCGTGAAAATTGGGTCACAGGACCAGCGCGTTACCACGAGTTCAGTGGCGCAAGTTTCGTCGCATTCTGACAAGCGTGCACAAAATACGTGCGAGTTCCACAAAAATTTGCGACACGAAATGTGTCCGCGGATACGGTCTGATTCCGGCGCGCACACGCGTCCGAATCAGTCTCCACGAATTTTCACGTGTCCCGTTATGCTGCGTGCACCATTCGGTACACTTGGCACACGGCGGGACGGTCCCGTTTGGCGGGGCGCGCTCCGATCTCCAACTTTTAAAAAACCGGAAAAAGTGGGTGCGCGCAGTTTTGTGACGAATACAATTCTGTCCACAGCGACTAATAGCACAAAGTTATTATACAAAAAATAAACTAGGTCATGTAATCTACAGGTATCAAAAAGAATCACCGAATTTGGATCTCTGTGGTGGGAGATACGAACTCGGCAATATGGGCGGTCATTCTGGAATTCTGCGATTGCAGAATTCTGTCTGCTCGCGCTGACTTGGGCGCTGTTTTTCACCTAGGGGCACACATTTTCCGAGGTTGACTATAAAACAAATATTGGAGAGGGTTGAGGGATGATCATACCTATGAAAACGGAACAGCGTTTGGTCGAGCGAGTCAACAGAAAATTACGCCGGAGCGAAGGTGCCTCGAGTGGGAGACTGCAGTTCGCGATGTCGGCGTCGACGGGATGGTTGGATGGCTTGGGGAGGCTTCTCTGGCTGTGGTGACGGCTCTAGATGGGAAGAGGAAGTCTGGAGTTTTAGGTTAGAGTTTTAGAGAGCTATTATATATATATATATATATATATATATATATATATATATATATATATATATATATATATATATATTAGGAGAAGAGAGAGAGGTGGACGGGTCCGCGGGGTAAAGCCGTTGAATCAAGGTCTCGGGTTGGGTTTGCCGCTGAAGTAAAAAAAAAAAAAAAAAAAAAGTGGCGGGTCCTCTCTTATGGAGCAAAGTTGCTGAAGAGCTTCCCTGGGCAATTACTAGGATGCTGCGGGTTCTAAGTAGTTTAGTAGCTTAGTATTATTAATATTATTATTATACTTATTATTAATTAATCTTTTACTTAATCTTTTCTTATTCTATTAATAAAATATATATATACATATATATATATATATATTTGTATATACATATATATATATATATATATATATATATATATATATATACTCATAAGAAAATTTATAGATTAGGGTATTGCACATCGTTAGGCTAGCAACAGCTCAAGGGGTCTCCTACATGGAATAAAATCCGAAAAATTCCTGATGGTCCCATAAGTCCTCTAAGTGCCCGAACACCTAACATAAAAATTATTAAAAATCTATTTCTCCTATTTATACCTAATTACTATAATTTAATTAATAAATAAATAAATAAAAGGTATATACGATTTTCTAGGAAGGGGGGTTTTACATTCTACCCAACTTGTAAAAATTTCGTCCTCGAAATTAAAATTAAGCCACGATAGAATGCAATGATGGTATAAGATTTGCATTGTTTAAAATGCAAGGCTAGGTTTAAAGGGGTGGGCGATGTTGCACGTTGCACATCCCGAAAAAATATGATAAAAAAATCCATATGAGCAAAAAATAGGTTTCTTCATGTGTCATGTCCAATGGTGTGGTCACATAAATGCTCTTTTGCATAAAAGCGTCCAACAATTGGAAAATTTCACAAAGATGAGAATTGGATGATGGGCATGTCTAGGATAAGGGTGTAGAATTTGTAGGAAGGCAGTGGCTAGTGTAGTGCTCCAATTATCGGAGCACGGTAAGGGCGCTAAGTGATATCATATTGTGAAACTAAATAAAAAATACCGTGTTCTATTTCTAAGTGGATTCGTGCTAGCCTCAGTCTCACTATCTAAGCCGAGTAGGTCAAATTCCTAGGTGAGGGGGTTTCACAATTCAGCCAACTTAAGACAATGTCGTCCTCAAAATTAAAATAAGGCAAAATCGGTTAATCCTTTATGTACAATAAGGCAAGTCAGTCACAATCTTCTTGCGATAACTAAAATCCTATTCATATCCATTGCAATCATTTCTAGGTTAGGATGACCACTGCTCCAATCAAAATTTAACCTATGGTTATCTCTTCTCCCCTTGTTTCAAATTATCCATATACACATAACATCTCCAAGATGTACATACGCATATAACTTTTACCTCACGATCTCTAACTATCATAATCTCCTTTAGAAGTGGTTTGAGTCCAATATATTCCCATTTTCACTTATAAAATTTTGTATGCCTCAACTCTTTAAATTCCATTCACACCCTCATTATTTCCAATAGGTCGTCCAACCAAAATTTTAATTCTTAATTCAAATCACCAAATTAATAATAATTTAAATTCTGTCCACCAATATTCAAGTCTGAAATTCTATATTTATCCTCTAAATTCAAATTGGTGATTCTACCTTCATTGTTCAAAAATTTAACTCATGCACTTAAGGTATAAATATTGGGTCCTCAATATCAATTCATTGATCCTCATCATCTTAGTCATCCTTCTAAATTTCTCAAAATTACAATGACTTGAATCTCCCAATCTAATCTTACTCGATCACAATCTAAAAGAAATTTCTCTCGAGTTGACAATGCACTGCTACCCAACTTAGAATTTACCCATCTATCACATAAGGCTATATATACCCTAAGAAAATATTCTTTATTATGTTTACTCATGTCGTTCAATCCTCGAAACTTCAACGCCGATCATATCACATATGATATGTCCTTAATTACGAAAGAATAATCCTCAAGTATGTGATCGGCCTATGGGGTACATCTAGTACTCTCTGTGTATCCAACTTTATACCCAGCACGAGGTTTCGTCTTTCCGAAATAAGGGAAGACGAAGATCAATAATAAAGAGTTCAAGGGCAGCGTAATAGAATAGAAGTATTGGGATCAAGGCGTTTAAAGAATTCAATTGGGAATTGTCAAAGCAGTTGTGGATTGAAACCCTATTTTGGTAATCCTTTGTTTGCCTGCTCGTATTAGTACAGTTATGTAACTGATACGATATGTCAGACATGCCTAGGGCAAGTATATTCGTCTACTAATCACTACATATCTCAATCCACGTAAAGTAGTTATGCGAAGGGCGAACCAAGCATACTATGGTTGATCAGACCGTAATACACTGATTCTGAATTGTATTATTGTGGGCCTCCCCAATAATACATATGTCATGAACAAGCTCGACAAGGAATAAGCTTGCAAAAACTAGGCTATAATAGCAGCATAATTCAAGGTAGCACAGAAAATATAACGCTGGATTATGATGAGAGAAGTTACAAATAATTCAAGTTGCAAAAACAAAACAACATAAGCAACAATAACAAAAGACTCTACAATCTCTACAGTTATCATATTAATTTCTTGTCTAAGTCGATAGTCGACAAAGTAGGGGTATGAGCCTCTAAGTTCTATAGTCTGGATAAACACTATCATCTTATGTTAGCATACAATTAATGCCATTCAGTTACACTTCGTCAATGGATCACAAGGGCTATATGATACTAGGTGGTGAGGTATACTACCCAACTTATAGAAATTAAACTAATACGGTGACAGTCTTAAGAGGGTCCTACACAATAATCTTGCACATGTAAATAAAACAGAAACTCTTTATTAGGGTATATGAGGAAAAATCTTGGTATTGATTAGGGTATCATTTTCTATTCCATAGGTCATGGTCGTCTTAACTCTTAGTCATAGTGCTTATAGAACAAGTGTCAATAGTAAGGATAGAAGAGTTACTGGCCGTTTAAGGGGAAAGGGAATATAACTCGTATTGAGGTGTGGTACAAGTTACGCAATTTAAAACTAAGGGATAGGCACCAGGTCTCAATCTACAAGAATAACTTAACTATCAAGTTCTAACTACCAAGCATAAAAAAATTTCACATTCAAGGCTACAACTATAATCCTAGCAAACTATGAGCCCTTAACAAAGAATAAAATTTACTTGGCCTACTATCCGAAGTGTCAGATGGCACGAGTTGAAAGATGAAGAGAAGAAACGTAATTAGCCGTCGCAAAATAGCGAGCACTATGGTCGCAGGGAAACAATATAAAATAAAGATAGAGGGCTCTAGATAGCATCATGGTTCTCTAAGGGGAGTGGGGTGCTTAGTTGCTATGTTCGGGGTATGATCAAGGGAGAAGTGTTGATTACATTCCTCTAGGCTTCCTAGGGTGCTGTCTACTAATAACAAGATAATGATATAAGTTTATAGTTCTCTAATATTATCTAACTATGAAGGTTAGGTTCAGTCCAAATATTAAGTTTTGGTTTTCTATTGGTTCCTCAATGCTAGGGGCAAACATTATGGTAACCTTCTAACTAACTCTAGTAATGTCTATACTACTCTTAAGTCTTCATAATACATCAGGGGTAATGGTAAACCATTTCTAAAGGTAAGGAATTCTAGGGTTTACTAGATATTCTAAACTTAGTGGTGTATCTATAATCTCGTTGTATTTTAAATGGGTGTGCTACTCCAATTATCATCTAACAACAGGAATTTCTATATTCTAGGAGAAGGCTATACTTAAAGAACTATTAGGGAAGCACAAGAATCAAGCAGGATGCATTTGTTCAAAATAGAACAGAGAGGAGGAAGATGAATCATAGTCAATTGTGGATGAGATCCTATTTTCTAGTCCTAGGTGCAGGCTTGTTCGGTACAATAACGTAACCGAGACAATATGCTCTTGACCTGCATGGACCACCACAAAAACATGTCACGCCCCAGTCCCAAAAATACGTAGGACTTAGGACACGTAAGCATGCCAGCCGCATGGATATGGCAACTCCAATATATGGAAACCAAATCCATACGTACGCTGTAATATGAATATAAAATCCACAAGTGGTATAAAATGTAATACAAGTCACAGGGTATAATCTAAATCTCATCCACCAAAATCATTTAGAAATAAAATAACCAATGTCTATGAAACTAGATCTCAACAAGAAGTATCTAAAGATGATAGTTGGATGGAAACAAATCCACTACCAACTCGAATGGGAAAAGTAAATACAATATCAGTACAACTCACTCAAACAATAAGTACCAGCTACCAATCACGGCTCGAAGAGAAGACATCCACGAAGCATCTATTCCTTCCAAATCTGTGCTCCTGCAAATACTCAAGAACAGGTACACCTGGCAGCGGACCAGGTCCTCAGAGGGACATAACAAGTATACTTAAACACATGCCAATAAAGTACTGAAATAAACATCCAATGGGGTCACCTAACCGTCTAAAGTGAATGCAGTTAAGAACAACTTTCCCCACAAGTGAGCTATCTGGCTGAAAACTGGGATTTGGCATGGTTCTCTTTTGAAGAGCCAGGGGCCTAAAAGGCACGTCGTCTTTTGAACGCCGGTGGCCCGCCTGATAGTACATAATATATAGGGGTCATCATCACCCGTATCTCCAGTGGAGAATCCGGGCTTCACAGAAAAAAGTGTAAAGGAGCTCAAATGCGGTACTTGTTGTTCTCCCCACCCCATGCTCCAAGCATGTCACATCCATGACACGATTTGGTCCATAGCCTATTCTTAGTACCCTAGCCCAATCCTGCAACCAAACAAGGACAAGGATGGGACCACCGTACTACAATAAGCTATGTCCCTGGACCTCTAATAACTGCCAAGTCTACTAGCATGCAAAGTTTCTAACAGCAGTTATACCTAACGCACGGCCCACACGTACAAGAGGCCAAACCTGCACGCAAGTCCGTGATCTACATGAGACTCACAACTCGTGTAACAACTGTGTCACGGCCAATGAACCTAATGATGCTACATGATAATGGGGTAGTCTCATGAACAAGGTCAATGCAAATACATAAATAAAAACATATCGCGACGTCACCGTCGCGAGCATTTTATATAACAATTAAAATATATAAACTAAAGACAGAAAATAAAGATGCATGCAACATATGGAATATAAATAACAGTACAATGGCAAGGTATACTTGTCTGGCAAGAAATCTGTAAAGTGTAAGCGCCCAAATGTCAAGGACACTGAACCTGGAACTAAGGACTCCGAACAAACGTCTCCGGATGCTGAAATAAACATCACCAACGTTTCCGAAATGAGCAAAATAGCTAAAAAGCACATCCCTTTCGTCCAATTTGGACACAGGGGCAAAACGGTAATTTCGGGCAAAAGTGGGGTCCACGTGTGGCCCACTTTGTACCAAAAAGCGTGCCGAGAGTAACAGTCTCTAAATGGGACAAACAACTCTAGATGTCAATACGAACCCAACGGTATATCCAAATTTGGATTCCGATGAGCCGAACAAAATTTGGTCCAAAAAGTCAACTGTAGGGCGCGCCAATTGGCGATCTGGTCAACCGTCTCAGAAATGCGTAAAAATTGGGTCACAGGACCAGCGCATTACCACGAGTTCAGTGGCGCAAGTTTCGTCGCATTCTGACAAGCGTGCACAAAATACGTGCGAGTTCCACAAAAATTTGCGACACGAAATGTGTCTGCGGATACGGTCTGATTTCGGCGCGCACACGCGTCCGAATCAGTCCCCACAAATTTTTACGTGTCCCGTTATGCTGCGTGCACCATTCGGTACACTTGGCACACGACGAGGCGGTCCCGTTTGGCGGGGCGCGCTCCGATCTCCAACTTTTGGAAAACCGGAAAAAGTGGGTGCGCGCAGTTTTGTGACGAATACAATTCTGTCCACAGCGACTAATAGCACAAAGTTATTATACAGAAAATAAACTAGGTCATGTAATCTACATGTATCAAAAAGAATCACCGAATTCGGATCTCTGTGGTGGGAGATACGAACTCGGCAATATGGGCGGTCATTCTGGAATTCTGCGATTGCAGAATTCTGTCTGCTCGCGCTGACTTGGGCGCTGTTTTTCACCTAGGGGCACACGTTTTCCGAGGTTGACTATAAAATAAATATTGGAGAGGGTTGAGGGATGATAATACCTATGAAAACGGAACAGCGTTTGGTCGAGCGAGTCAACGAAAAATCACGCCGGAGCGAAGGTGCCTCGAGTGGGAGACTGCAGTTCGCGATGTCGGCGTCGACGGGATGGTTGGATGGCTTGGGGAGGCTTCTCTGGCTGTGGTGACGGCTCTAGATGGGAAGAGGAAGTCTGGAGTTTTAGGTTAGAGTTTTAGAGAGCTATTATATATATATATATATATATTATATATATTAGGAGAAGAGAGAGAGGTGGACGGGTCCGCGGGGTGAAGCCGTTGAATCAAGGTCTCGGGTTGGGTCTGCCGCTGAAGTAAAAAAAAAAAAAAAAAAGTGGCGGGTCCTCTCTTATGGAGCAAAGTTGCTGAAGAGCTTCCCTGGGCAATTACTAGGATGCTGCGGGTTCTAAGTAGTTTAGTAGCTTAGTATTATTAATATTATTATTATACTTATTATTAATTAATCTTTTACTTAATCTTTTCTTATTCTATTAATAAAATATATATATACATATATATATATTTGTATATACATACATACATATATATATATATATATACTCATAAGAAAATTTATAGATTAGGGTATTGCACATCGTTAGGCTAGCAACAGCTCAAGGGGTCTCCTACATGGAATAAAATCCAAAAAATTCCTGATGGTCCCATAAGTCCTCTAAGTGCCCGAACACCTAACATAAAAATTACTAAAAATCTATTTCTCCTATTTATACCTAATTACTACAATTTAATTAATAAATAAATAAATAAAAGGTATATACGATTTTCTAGGAAGGGAGGTTTTACACAATTCGCAAGTCCTTACAAATGAGCTTAACTATTAATCAATTTTGTATTGTTATTATGTTGCAAAATTTCGTAGGTGGTATTTAAGTTGCTCTTCCCCGCCCAATGATTTCTAACCTAAAGCTACAAACAATTCATATTCTATTATCTTATTAACTTCTGCTCTGTATATCATGTTCATTATCAACATGCAATAATGCATTTTTCAAGAAATATCATAATATAGTTTTCCTATCTCATTTATAATTTCAGGAAGCAAGTATCAACTTTTAATCCCAACTCAATTTTGGGAAAATCATAATTAGCAGGACACAAATTCCAGAAAATAATATCTTCTTTCAACTTATACAGAGCAGACGATATCAGGAATCTACATTTTGATTTGAATTGCGTGGCTCGTGTCCGTTGCCTACGAATCCTAGACTCTTGTTAATCGTCCCCTAGTAAAAATAAATTTTTGTCAATATAATATTCTAAGATTGAGGGTTAGAAATATTTGTAATATCTTCGGATATTAAAATTTGAACTCCCAAAATTCTTGAAAATTTCGGCATAGTTTCCTTTATATTTCAAGCTCCAGGAATTTAACAGTTTATATATAAGACCAAACCCTCCGTAGCATTTTCGGGTTCGCCGACCCCTTCGGTGGAGCAACTCTCAACACCGGTAGCCACGCAGTTAAATATGTACAGAGTCCAAGTAAAAAAAAAATTATCACCTTAACAAGCAAGCTTTCAACTGGGTTTTTGCTATTGTCACAATGCTATATCAAACTCAAAGCAACACAACTATCAGAACTATAAAGAGAAATAATTCAATATATAGTTGCTAAGTCAAGTCAATGAAACATAACATATTACAAGACATGATATCCAAGTTAAAAGTAAAAACAAGCTACATAATATTCATGGCTACATAAAATCCAAAGCAATCTAATTAAAATATCTATGATTAACTTGAGATATCGGACATGAAGATTTTAATATTTCTTTACATATAGATAACTATAATTCCTTGATTTCTTTGGATCTAACTTTTGGTCTCATAGTGTATATAGATTTGGTATATTTGAGAAAATCATTCAATGACATTTATGATTCACTCTTCGTATACTCAAGTATAGGTAAGCATTTTCAAAATCACTAGGATAGTCGCGTATGTCCTAAAATATACGATCAAAATAGACTATGTATCTCCAAAGTCCAAAATTGAATTAACCTTTATGTTCAAATGTCCGCAACCCCTTAATTTAGCTAACCCTAATGTAGTTTTCTACCAATTAAACTAAACTAAATTCCGGACAGAATTAATTATATATAAAATTAATATGAAATATAGTCTTACATAGACAAGACTAAGATAGATACAATCTATAATATATATCATGCTAAGGTTTTATCAAACCCATGATACCTAAATTAAACCTATGGTATTTAATATACGAACTTCAATTTAGAGACCCCTTTATACGAGTAGATAAATTCACTCGATTGTCAATACATCTATTTCGTGTCTCAACCATGTATGGTACTAAGAATAAATAAGTATTTTGAGAATAAAATAAAAGGGAATACTATGACCTTTAAAATTTTCACTAGGGATGACACACAATAAGTGGTACAATTATGAATAGCCCTTCCTAAAATCACAATTTACAAACAATTACTTATGTCCATATATTCACATTGGGTCCAAAACATTAGTCCAAAATTCTATACCCTAAATTTATACCATCTCCATACAAGTATAGAATTAAGTTATAAATTCTGAAATTTGAAAAATAACTACACAAGTAATAATAGGAAAATTTGGAAGAGATTTAAGAAATAGGATGAGGACTTGCCTTATTTTGAGCAACCTAGGATTTCTCTTTCCCAATCTATTCTCAAATCAAAACCCTATCCAAAATCATATATAAACTTTACTCAAATCATTGACCTAGATGTAAAGTTTTAGAAAGAATTTGGGGAAAGAAGAGTTTATACCAAGGTTGAAGTAGAGGAAGAAGGAGGAGTTTGTTGGAGGAGGAAGGAGGAGTCGGAGAAGGGGGTCACGGGTCGTGGGCGGCGGCGTCCGGAGGCGGACGGCGCGGCGGGCGACGTCGGTCCAGCGGCAGCCGCAGCAGTAAGGAGCAGCAACAGTAGCCGCAACAGCAGTAGTACACAGGTGAGAGGGGTTAGAGAGGGGATGGAGGAGAAAAATGGGCAAGAGGGAGATGATGTTGCTGGTGATGGTGTATAAATATATGGGGTTGGGTTTGTTTTGGAAATGGGAAAGAGATGAGGAGAAGCCAAATGTTGTATAGGAAATTGAAAATGAAGGGGGTGAAGCAAGCTAGTTGCTAAGTCAAAGAATCAAGTGAGGGGATGAGTTCGGAGGAGGCTCTCCTCTCCATCGCCTACTCATTTTCATTATGCAAATAAACCCTCCTACAACAAGAATTTACAAAAATACCAATTTGTAAACTAAAATTTGCATAACCTATATATACATATAATTGTATATATATACATACTCACTAATATACTTACATATGTACATAATTATGAATAAAAAAAATAAAAAAAATTACAGTTATTATATTATCAGTCTTCAGCAGCTTTGTCCGATGGCTTAGCATTGTCGCCCTCCAACAGACCATGCAAGTCCTTACACCAGAGTAGATCTTCTATCATTGGCTTCCAAATCGTCAAATTTTCCACTGTGAGGGTGATCATACGAGTGTTCATCTGCTCCATATACATAGTTGCCAGAACCAAAATCAGTAGCTCTCATACCAGATGTTAAAAATTGGACACCCCCTGCAAGCGTTCCGACACCGTGTCTGAGAGTGCCCGTAGCAAAAATTTTAGACCAACCCACCTGAGATAACCAATCCCTATATAATGAACACCAAGCACAGATAAAGACAAGTATATGACGATGACTACGTTACCTGGACAAATTCCAACATTTAAAACTCAGGTAAAATTACAAGATTGACAAAATCAATGTCGAATCCTTTGCCCTAATAGATTCAACTCCCTCACCACACTCAAGAAGAAAAAAAGAGATTACAATTGAAATCACTCACCAACCCGTAGCAATCTCCCTGAGCGAAGGCGATGACTTCTCGATCAGATCTCTTTCTTCCTTCTGTCTTGGATGGCAAAGTCCTAAGAGCAAAGCACAGACTTTCTCTTAGATTTATGTGGACGAGCACCCTGAATCTTTAACTTTTGCTATACTTTGTGCCTCCACCCTCCTCTTATATTTATAGGATGAGAAATCCTATTTTAGGTCATAATAGGATTTCCTAAATAGAAAACCTTAAAATAAGAATCATATTCCACCTAAAATAGTCCAACACCAATTATGGACGTCCAAATATGGTCAAATTAAATATTTGATACAAATTTAAAATCTAATCAAATCTTACATTTAATATAGATTTTCAAACTATATCAAATCAAAACTTTGACAATATTTAGGCTCCAAAATTCACCAAATTCAGACTAGACGAAAAAATCTCTCCCTCCAATCAGATGAGAGGGCGTTGACCAAATGGCTTCTCAATTGGACTCCATGCTTGTCGTGCCGCGACAGAGTTCCTGCTCCCCCATGCCACCGATATCCGATCCCTCGAGTTGCTTTGCATCTTCCTTCGTCTCCAGCTCCTCGACCGTCACATCGACGCAAACTGTCATGCGTAGCACCTTTTGTACCACTGGGATCCTGTCGATATCAATGACACGGCTGAGACCAAAGTCCCTGACTATCAGCCTCACCACGAGTCTTGGATGTCTGTCCCCGACTTCCGTCTTCCACCGAAACGTGTTAACGTTCCGACGAGCTTCTTTACCCTTGGCTGGCCAAACCAAGCGGACGATGCGATTCTCTAGAGATTCGAACTCCTGAATCTGCCCACCTTCGTGTTCGAACTTGAAGCTCCCACATACATATGCGTCCTCAAACAGAACATCATGCACTGTGCATGTCGTCGATGACCCACAGCTCCCCCGGAACTGTGTGAATGGTGACGTTCCCGCCTCAGATTGAGTTTGAATCTTGATTTTCTCCCTGGCCTCGAACTGCTGAACCAATGTCGCTCCGTGAAGTTTTGGTAAACCATCTGTCGCCAAAATCGAATCCGTGTGGCAACCCTCACCTAGAGACCGATCAGCTGTCATGGGACCGACATACTGACCCTCAATCTTTGGCTCATCACCGTTCGTCGCTTTGTCTCGACGAACCGAATCCTCCGTAATCCTCAGAGTATCTCGAAGTCCCTCCTCAGCAAGTTTTCGACGATCCAACTCCTGTCGAATAACCGTCGAGCCTCCATCCGATATTTGTGGCATGTATGTACAACTCAACGACTTGAGCCTGTACATGCCACAAAATAAATCTCCTCGAACCAGCTGTTGGGAACTCTTCGTAAGCATCCAATCTTTGTCCCCAAACAAAATGCGACAACCATCATCCGTCAGCCTTCCTACCAAAACCAAGTTATAGCACAAACTCGGTACATGTCGCACATCCTTGAGAACGAGCTTCTCACCAAGCTCCGTTGTTAAGTGTACATCACTGATGCCTACAACTGCAGTCGTCCCCTTGTTGCCCCTCTTCACACATCCAAACATGCCGCTGTGGTATGACGTGAAGATCCTCCTATATGGAGTAGCGTGATACGACGCCCTCGTATCCATGACCCAATCATCATCATGCCACATGCCACAAGGTTCCTTTGCGTCGGTTGCTGCGATGATGGGATCTTCCATATCCGTGAGATCCTCCTTGCCTTTGGTCTTCTCACTCAGCTTTGAGCTTCATACAGTTCCTCTTGATATGACCCCTTTCGCCACAGTGATAGTAGCCCTCCTTGCGGTCCACAGTCGCAAGATCCCGAAAACTCCCTCCTGTCCTCGCGTGTGACTTGGGTATTTTCTTCCCTTAGGAATCCACTAGAGCGGACTCCTACGACAATTCCACTTGCTTATGCCAGATCTCCTCGTTAAACAAGCTGCTTTTGACTGTCTCCCCACCAGGCGCAGAGTTGCTCACCAATACCACCACCGTCTCCCAACTTTCCGACAGAGAACTAAAAAACAAAAGTGCTTGAAGCTCATCACCAATCACCATCTTCATCTTAGACAGCTGATTGATAATACTCTGAACCTCGTTCAGAGGTTGTGCCACTAGGGCACTCTCCGTGTACTTTGAGTTGACGAGTTGGCGAATCAGAAATGCCTTGTTGCCAATAGTCTTCCTTTTATATAGCAAATGCAGCTTCTCCCACAATGCTTTTGCCAAACTCTCCATGGACACGTGGTGAAACACCGAGTCGTCCAGCCATTGGCGGATAATCCAATGGCCTTCTGATCCAGTCGTTTCTCTCCAGCAGCTTTGTCCGATGGCTTAGCGTTGTCGTCCTCCAACAGACCATGCAAGTCCTTGCACCATAGTAGATCCTCCATCCTTGGCTTCCAAATCGTCCAATTTCCCTTTGTGAGGGTGATCATACGAGTATTCATCTGCTCCGCAGACATAGTTGTCAGAACCAAAACTAGTAGCTCTGATACCAGATGTTAGGAATCAGATACGTCCTGCAAGCGTCCCGACACAGTGTTTGAGAGTGCCCACAACAAAAACTATAGGCCAACCCACCTGAGATAACCAACCCCTGTCTAACGAATACCAAGAACATATAAAAATAAGTATATGGCGGTGACTACGTCACGTGGACAAATTCTAACCTTTATAACTCAGGTGAAATTATAAGATGTCACGCCCCAGTCCCAAAATACATGGGACTAGACCACGTGGCAATGGCCAGCCAATACGTAATCAAGGACTTGCCCAATTTAATGGAATCCTCAATTACGTACTTTGTTGTACCTAAAGAATAATATAGTCACAGACATACTAAATCTCATCCACAGAATATAATGAACTAGTCTGAATACGAATTAGTCATGTAATCAGAATATGTCAATACAGAACCAAATAAGTCTAGAGTTGGTGGAAACAAATCCACTACATAAATATGCTGAAATAAAGTGCTGAAAGTAAGATAGATAGTGACAGACTCAAGTAGAAGTCCGCAACCAGAATGGTATCATACCAAGATCAAATATACTCGTCGGGGTACACCTCCCCTGCCTCGTAGATAGCGTCAGGACCCGGTCCGTAAACCTGCTTGTACTCTGGCTCAACTAAACCTGGAAAGGAACCAGGTCCTCAGAGGGACATAACAAGATACATAGAAATATGCCACTAATGAAATAAAAGTACTGCAATAAAAGAAGGGTGTACCAACCTAAGTGTAAATGCAATGAGAACCATGTTCGATGCATGAGCCACTGGCCAAAATGGGATCGACGTAATTCCCTGGAAAAAACAGAGGCCTACTACAGTGTAGCGTCGTGGACGCCAGAGGCCGAACCTAATACTAATATATCCATGGTCATCGCACCCGGTATTCCAGCGGAGGCGGCGGGTTACAAAAGAAAAAGTGTAGCCAGCCCATACGCCTAGTGAGTGTTCTCCCCATCCAATGCTGCTGTATCTGTCGTGCACCACGACATGCTCAGCTCCTACTCCTGGGTCAAGATCAAAGTATATAAATGCTGCCGTCACGCATCTCGATTGTACCAGTGTACAGCTGGTACAAGAGTCTGCATCCACACATGAACCACTCCATGTCATAAATGTGTCAATGTCATAGAGAAATTGTGGCACATCTCAAATAAGAGATTTGGTTTCTAAGTACTAAGTCGCGCGTAATTGGTCCAACGCCAACTTGCACCTAAGTTATTTTTTGACGCGCAATATAGTTCAATCAGAATAATAAAATAAAATAAATGCAGCTGCAGTATTTAAAAATTGTAACAAAGAGCGGCAAGGTATATTTGTCTGGGTCCGGTAGTTGGAGAGAGAAAAAGGCGGGTACAGAGTCAGAGTCCGAGTCCACTAAGCCTAAAAAACCTAGAGGATCATTTGAAATTAAATATTTATTCGATTTCAATTCCACTCACAAAAGACTACAATTATGACTTGGTAATTGATTATATGTTCAACCTTTTCTACTACTTCCACTCTCCCATTCATAACCCATATACAAATTGTCCTTTCATAACCATCACTCCACCATTTCCTTCTAACACCAAACACATGTACACAACAGTGAAAAACAAAAAATTCTAATACTCCCTGCACATAACAAAAACATCTATACTTTTCCCACACAAACAACCATTCTCCCTCTTATTCACAATCTGTCTTAACTAAAATACACACCAACGCTGCATACTCCTTGGCCATGGCTAAAGGGTTGATCGACTAAGGAAACATAAGTAAACAAATAAATATATATAGGAGTGGTCAATACTTACAACTATTTCGAACTTCCTCTCCTATAAAACACACATTCTACCATCAACATTAGCTTCCCTCATTTTCTAAATCATCCATTGGCGCTCACATATACACAGTTTAACTCAACAGGCTTAAATATCTATAAGCTTACTATTCATATTTTTCTAAAATAGAGCACTAGCTCCATATTACACCTATTAGCTACTTGGCCAGAAATTTCTTCACGAGCTAGCAAGGAATCTAAATAACCCATTCAAATATATATATCTATTTAACACCAACAACACACTGCCATATATGTAAACTTGAACACCCAACCCAAAATGCCTCCATATAATATACCATGTGTAGTCCACTTTCCACCCATACTTGTAGGAGACACAACTAGAAGGAAGGAAAAAACAATCCACAACCGTAAATAGCACTTTACACTACTACACATGGAATGGGAGTACATGTGAGAAAAAGAAGTGGTAGACGATACGGGAGAGTGAGGATTCGTTTCGGAAAGGTAGCTCGGTGGAGCATCGGAACACCGCTCCACTTGTGCACAAACACTCGGTGGAGGAGAGTCTGGCGTACTCGTTGGCTTCGATGTGGGGACGAACAACCGTGAGCCTCAGCTTCGAGTTAACCACCACCAAGAACTCTCCAACGAGGAGCTAAGGAGGTAGTAGCGGCTGGAAGGAAGGAATGAAAGGAAGATGGATAGAGGCGGCAGCTCAGCTAGTGTTGGGAGCGAACAAGAGAGTTTATATAAAGGAGGAAGAGATGTATCTAAAATATTGTCGGTTGTTGATTGGAGGAAGGGAGTGAATAGTACCATGCACAATAAGAGGGGTTACTGCTTCCAATCATTCAAAAGACTAGGTTGGGGTTACAAGTGTGCTGCTGTCCACACACAATAAGGCTTAGGGTTGAGCGTAAAGCTATGGACCGGATGCAAATGCAACTATTGCATGCATTGCAACATGCAAGAGCTACTGCCATTCTAAACTAGGCTAGGCTTATGTCTCGATCTTAGGGTCGATGAGGACCTATTTAATAACTTTTGGCTCCAAAGGAGATTTGCATTGATTTGAATATGGGAGTAAGGGGGAAGGTCACAGTTGGGTTCACCTGAAGCATCATTAATTAGTGAATGGGAACACTTAATATATAATAAAGACCTAGTTATTTAATGATGAAAACTTATTTAATAACATAAATAAAGACTTAAAGTCCTAAACATAAGGTTATTTCTAATCCCAAGCCCTAAAATATTATTAATAAAAATAAATATACATAAAAAAAATTAGAAAAAGGGATTTACATCCTTTCCAACTTAAAAAAATTTCATCTCTGAAAGTAAGAACAATGGCACGAATAGGAATCGAGAATTAAAATGTTAAGGGTATTGAAATGTGATACGTAAGTGCGTACCTGAACCTCAAATAAATGAGAAAAACGCTCACGAATGGTGTTCTCGTGCTCCCAAGTAGACTTGTCCGGTGAATGATGCTTCCATGCTACCCGGACTATTCGAATCGTCTGCCCTCTCAACACATTCTCACTGCGGTCGAAAATCTCAACGGGTTGCTCTTCATAAAACAGACTCGGCCCCACTATAATCTCGGAATGGTCCAGCATATTACTCGGATCAGCTATGTATCTCCTCAACTGTGATCCGTGAAATACGTCATGCACGCCCTCTAGTGATGGAGACAATGCAAGACGATATGCCACCTCGCCAACGCGTTCCAAAATATCAAATGGTCTGATGTACATCGGACTCAGCTTGTCTATGACTCTGAATCTGATAGTACCACGGGTAGGCGAGATCTTCAAGAACACATGATCGTCTTCCTTGAACTCTAAAGGTCGACGATGTGCATCTGCCCAATGCTTCTGCATGTTCTGAGCTGTTCGAAGGTGACATTGTATTTTCTTCACCTTCTCCATTGTACTGACCACTAACTCTGGCCCCAGTATCTGTCTCTCACTGACATCACTCCAACATACGGACGAGCGACACTTTCTCCCATAAAGTGCCTCGAATGGTGCCATCTGGATGCTAGCCTAGTAACTGTTGTTGTATGAAAACTCCACCAAGTGCAGGTGGTCCTCCCAAGATCCTCCAAAGTCAAGCATACATGTTCTAAGCATGTCCTCTAAGGTCTGAATAGTCCGCTCAGACTGACCATCTGTCTGAGGATGGTATGAGGTGCTGAACTTCAAACGAGTCCCGATGCTCTCTTGCATACTCCTCCAAAAATGTGATGTGAACCTCGAATCTCGATCTGACACAATACTGACAGGCACACCATGCAAACGTACAATCTGTCTCATGTACAAATCTGCCAAAACCTCCGTCGATTGTCCAACTCTGAAGGGCAAGAAGTGCGCCGACTTGGTGAGTCGGTCTACGATGACCCAGACTGCGTCCTTCCCGCTGGGGCTCCTTGAAAATCCCGTAACGAAGTCCATCGTGATATGTTCCCACTTTCACTCAGGAATGGGAAGCGGCTGCAATAGTCCTGCAGTCCTCTGATGTTCGGCCTTAACTTCCTGACAGACCAAACATCTCGCCATAAACTGAACGATCTCCCTCTTCATCCCGTGCCACCAGTAGTGCTGCCTCAGATCTCGGTACATCTTCGTACCGCCGGGATGAATAGAATACACCGAACTGTGCGCCTCTGTCATCACCTCCTGACGCAACTCCCCGCTCGGGACGTATAGGCGATCTCCGCACCTCATCGTCCTATCCTCGTGAATTCGTAGTCCAGTCTGTACACCAGCCTCGGTCCTCTCTCTGAGTCTTTGAAATCTGGCATCTGTAGGCTAAGCTGCCTTGATCCTCTCTACCAATGATGATTGTACCTCAAGGCTAGCCAGCTGTCCATCCATGCCAGGCAATATGACCTCTATCCCGAGCTCCTGAAGGTCCTCTAATAAATGACGTTGCATCGTCAAGAAGTATGCCATCGGTCTCCTACTCAAGGCATCTGCTACAACATTCGCCCTGTCAGGGTGATACTGTAGGTCGATATCGAGGTCCGTCATCAACTCCAGCCAATGCCTTTTGTAAACCCCCAGATTTTTTCAGAATTTAAAAAATGAATTTTCGAAAATTTTCAGTAATTTTTAACTAATTAAAATAAAGGTTTTCTGGTATTAAATATTTTTTATGATTTTATTAAATATTAAAATATTATGAAAATAATATTTTTGAGTGTAAAATAAAGAATTAGACTTACTGTAATTTTCCTGGAATTTATTGGACCCCAGAACTATTTTTAAAGACCCAAAAACTTAGTTTTTAAATAAACCATATTAAACCAACCTGAACCAAACCGAACCTATGCTGAACCGGTTTAATCCTGAACCGAACCGACCCTAATTAATTAAACCAAACCCAAACCCTAACGGGTCGGATCTGAACCCGACCCGACGACCCAAAACCCGAACCCGCTACCCATTTACTACCATAGTAAATTCGTAACGAACCGCCGCCGTTCGACTTCCCCTCTCCGTCCAACCGCCGGCGGACCCATCACCTCCCCCGCGGGCGTTCCGCCGCCTCGCCTCCCCACCGACCATCCGCCTCTTCCCCTTCACCTCCCCGCCAACGGCCACCGCCTCCTCCTATATAAACCCCCGCAGCCCATCGATCCACAACCACAGCCACCACCCAACCACTGCCACCCGATCCCGGCGATCCTCTGTCCGACCCCGTCCTTCCCGACGAACCCCCGCCGACTTCTCCTCCAGCACCGCCGCAGCTACCCCAGCGACCCCCAGCAGCCACAGCCTCCACAACGCCGCCGGCCGAGCACCGCCGTAGCCGCGTCGCGCCTCCTAGCGAACAAATTTTTCAGTCGATACCTACCCCTGTTCAGGTGAGTGTTTCTCTCTCCTCGCCGCCTCGTTTTCCGTTCTGTCGAATCGTGCGCGTACTCTGCGTGACCCTCTCGAACCCCGTGCAACTCGTTCGGGGTATCGTGTCCTGTGTCGGTCGCAAACTACGATGCAAAATCAGAAAAATAAACTCCCAATTTCTGAAAATCAGAAATTTCCCCGAACTTCCCAGTTCGCGACCGTTTTGCGACCAACCTGTTAAATATTTTCAAAATTGGCTTGAACAGTAATTTAGACCATATGATCAAGTTTTAAACCCTGTTTTTAGTTTATTTTATTGAGCTATAGTTTGTAATATTTTTTAGGGTGAAATGACCAAAATATTGGTTATTTAAAACCCTGATTTTTTCGAAACTGGGTGCGCCCCGCTAAACGAGGCGACTTGGTCAAGTGCGAACTTCACCGAAAGATGCGCGCCGTCAATACAGACGTATGAGATTTCGCGAAAGTTGATTTGGATGTGCGTGCACACCGGAATCAACGCATATCCGTCGACAACGTCCCGTATCGACCATGTTCTGAAACTCATTGTAACTTCGTGTGTGCTCGTCGTTTCGAAACAAAACTTGCGCTATCGGACTCGTAGTAATACGCTGGTACTGTGACCCAAGTTTGGTTCAATTTTGAGAACGTTGACAAAATCCTGTATCGTGGGCCCCACGGCTCCACTTGACGGACGATTTTGTGATCGGCTCATCGGAATCCAGTTCTGGACATTCCGTTGGGTTCGTATTGTCGTTCTGGAATTGTAGACACTAAGTTTGACGAATTTGGAGAACATTATCTCTGGCACGTTTTTCGGTGCGAAGCGGGCCACATGTGGACCCCGCTTTGACCAGAAATTGTCACTTTTGCCCCTGTGTCCAAATTGGACTTGTAGACAGGTAATTCTAGCTATTTGATATCTTTTGAACATGATGGTAATGTTTATTTCAGCATTCGGAGGAGTACCTGCAGATTCCGCTGATACCAGAGCAGCAGTTGAAAATCAAATCCCAGGCAAGTGTACCTTGCCAATCTTGCAGTAATTGCTACATGTTATTCCCTTGATTTAATTATATGATGTATTTGTTCAACCTAGGACCGTGTGACATTACTTAACGTCCGAATAATATTCGGGTGTCAACGTCGTACGCGGAGTTGTGTAACGTCACCTAGAGATTGATATCGCGACCCTATATATTTTCGTGCTTGCATTATCAAGTACATCATACCATAGGATACTTGACACTGTTCATGAGACAGAATCTTCCTGAGATATTCATGGTGATTCTGTATAGGATACATGTTTTGTGACATATACTTTATACATATGCATAGATATCATTATGACTTGCTGCATTAGATATGATCTTGCGTGTCATGGACATGAGACATGTGATTACATTGGGTGGAGGAGAGACACACAGGCTACAGGCTGATTTTATATATATATTTATTACGGTGCCATAGGCCCACTACATAGTATAACTACATAGTATAACTGCTACCGGCTCCCCGACACAGAGCTTGTAGTAGTCTCAGCCTGAGTCTAGTGTTGCTCTCATTTTGCATATCACTTAGCTGGTTATATAGTTTACCCTATTGATACATTTTTATACTGCACATATTTGGCTTAAGTTATTCTTGTACCTTGCTATGTCCCCTGAGGACCTGGATCCGGATTATGTCCCCAGGTAAAGCAGAGGCGTTCTATCCCGAGGTATACGGGACATGAGCAGACATTGGAGCAGTACCAGAACCAGAAGACGAGGTGATCGCCGATGATTTCTCCTAAGTATCTGATTTATTATACGCAGTTATTTCTATTGTTGACTCTTATTTCCTGTTGATTGAACTATTGTATCAAACTCATTATCGGGTTGTTTCCCGAGATATATTTTATTGAGACTTGATGTTGCTTTATATTTCATATTGTTTGTATTTATTCTTGTGGATGAGATTAGTATCATAGCCTATATTGTTGTTTTACAGCTTAAGTACACCATGATGGGTCCATTAAATTGGATTTGCCCATCGGTGTGTGCTGCTGGCCATTGCCACGCGTCTAGTCCATCGATATTTTGGGACTGGGGCATGACACATTTGCCTCATATTCAGCTCCTTCTGAGTAAAGATGTACTTCAGGCTCTTGTGATCAGTATATATCTCGACTCGCTCTCCATATAGATAATGTCTCCATAGGTTTAGTACAAATATCACCGCAACTAGCTCTAGATCGTGCGTCGGGTAGTTCTTCTCATGAGTTCTCAGATGTCTCGATGCATATGTCACTACCTTACCATGTTGCATCAGAATACACCCTAATTTGCTCCCGGATGCATCGCTATAAACCACAAATCCCCGATCCCGAAGGAAGAGTCAAGATAGGTATCGTCGTCGGACGCTTCTTCAGCTCATCAAATGCC
Organism: Iris macrosiphon; assembly: GCA_036927795.1. Lineage (NCBI taxonomy): Eukaryota > Viridiplantae > Streptophyta > Magnoliopsida > Asparagales > Iridaceae > Iris > Iris macrosiphon. Next base: position 18,124,367 of record JAYESA010000015.1, on the reverse strand, counting down.
ATCTAACACTCCTCTGACCAAACAAACTCCTGATCCTTACGCGTCAAACGCTCCATAGGTTCTGCAATCCTAGAGAAGTTTTCCACGAACCTCCGATAGTAGCCGGCAAGTCCGAGGAAACTCCGAACCTTTGAGATTTAAGTGGGAGTAGGCCACAACTCTACTACGGCTATCTTCGCCGGATCAACTGATATTCCATCACCAGTAATAATGTGACCAAGAAAAGATACTCTATCCAAGCAAAACTCACACTTGGTGAGTTTGGCATATAATCTCTCATGTAGCAGTATCTCCAACACGATCCTAAGATGCTCCTCGTGCTCCTCGTAGCTATTGGAATATACCAAGATATCGTCAATAAAAACTACTATGAACTTGTCCAAATACTGATGGAACACCATGTTCATCAGGTTCATGAACACCACTGGCGCGTTGGTTAAACCAAACGGCATTACCAAGAACTTATAGTGTCTGTACCTCGTCCGAAAAGCTGTCTTCTGAATAACCTCCTTTCGTACCTTGATCTGATGGTAGCCGGACCTGAGATCAATATTCGAAAAAACTCGTGCTCCACTCAACTGATCGAACAAATCATCGATGCGCGAAAGAGGTTACTTGTTCTACACCGTCATCGCGTTCAACTCCCTGCAGTCAATGCACAATCGTACCGATCCATCCTTCTTCGGCACAAACAAAACTGGTGCTCCCTAGAGAGATCCACTAGATCGAATAAAGCCCTTGTCTAAGAGCTCATCAATCTGAACCTTCAACTCATGCTGCTCCTTCGGTGCCAGTGGGTACATATAGGAAGATACTGTTTTTGCTCCCAGAATCAGATCTATAGTGAACTCTATGTCTCTGTCAGGTGGTAGTCCCGGCAACTCATCGGAAAACACATCCTGGAAGTCATCGACGATTGAAGGATAAGACATGCCCTCCATCGCTAGTTGGGTCCTATCGTCTGGCTGGTCGTCCTCTCCGTTGGGTCCTCTACATAACTCAAAACTCTGGCTGCCTCGGGGGTCGAACTATCACACATCCTCGCCTGCAATCTAGCGTAGCATGATACAGGCTCAACCAGTCCATCCCAAGAACGACATCGAAGTTTGGCATATCAAACACCAAAAATTGTGCCCTCATAGCTCTACCGTGCACTACAACAGAACAACCCCTACAGGTGTCACTGACAGGCACTATATCGCCTCCAGTGAGTATCTAAATGAGTCAATGACTGAGAAGCTACACTATGCATGGCTACGAAGCTAGTAGATATAAAAAAAGTGTAGCGCCAGAATCAAATAAAGCATATGCAGAAAATTAAGCTACTAATATGGTACCTGCGATGACTTCTCCCTCCGGCTCAAGCTCCTCAACTGCCATCGCAAAGACCTGACCTTGCCTCTGTGGCCTCTATCTATCATACTGGCCTGCCTGCGGTGCTACGGGTGGACCTATCTGATAACCACCATGTGCTGAGGGTCGTGGTGCTCCTGGTGCAACTGGCCTCGGTATCGGTGGAGCTATCCTCAGTGTTGGACTCTGCGCTGGATGTGGTCCTGGTGCTGGGCACTCCCTGGCTTGATGCTGACCTGATCTGCACCTCAAGCACTGTCCCAACCTAAGGCGACAGTCTCTCTGCACGTGTCCCTTCTTGCCGCAGTGATGGCAAGTAGGAAGCTCCATCGTCTGGTAAGGGTGAGGTCGGTACTGCTGTTGATGCTGCTGCTGCTGTGCCATATGACGCCTGATCGGCCTACCCGTTGCTGCTCTCTGGGTCAGGACTGAAGCACCAACACGCCTCTTAAGTGCCCACTCCCATCGAAGAGCCTCCTGAATCTTCGCATCCTTCAAGACATCTGCTCTGGTAGTGTGGGCCACATTGCCCATGAACTGTCGGAACTCGTAGTTGAGGCCCTTGTGGAACCTCCGAGCCTTGTCTGACTCATCCTTGACCAGTGAAGTAGCGAACCGGCTCAGTCTGCTAAACTCTGCATCGTATTAGCTCACTGTCATGGTACCCTGACTGAGATGAGTAAACTTCTCCTGAAGCTCAAATCGGACAGAAGCCGAAAAGACCTGCTCCTGGAATAACCGACAGAACTCCCTCCAAGATGGGGGTGTCTCAAAGTGCTGCTCCTCCGCCTTCCACCAATGGTGGGCCAAGTCCTAAAGCTGCATGCGGATGACGGTGACCCACTTCACCTTGGGTAGCTCAGTGGCTTCCAACGTTTGCTCTGTAGTGACGAGCCACTCGTTCACCTCGTAGGGATCCTCGGTACCCTTGAATGGTGGAGGGTGCATCCCTCTGAATTTGTCGATAGTGCCCGGTCGTCCAGTCTCGATGCTCTCCCTCATGACCTTATTTTATTGCCATTGGGCCTGCATCATGTCCTGGAAGAACTGGTACATGAATGTCTGGCTGTCCTGTGGCGGTGCCAGCTGACCAGGCTGTGGCTGAGGAGAAAACGAAAACGAAAACGAATACGAAAATGGCCCCCTGATGAGGAAAATGTGGTGGGGGAGGCAAAGGTTCCTCCCCCTAACCCTGGGTCTGCTTTCCTCCAAGGTCTGCCTGCTAACAGTGACACTCCCCCTGCGCCATCTCTGGTTGCCGTGATGACTGCCCCTGCTGGAAATGGGGAGCAGGTGTCAATGCTAGTGCCTGCTCGGGAGTTTGCTCTCCAGGTGAGCCAGTGTCCCGGGAAACATTGTCCGGCAGCGCAATGCGACCGCTGCGGAGATTTATCTCCCTGACCAAAATAATAAGGACATTTATCAGATAAGAATGGAATCAAACGAGATGCAATTAAAAGAACGAATTTGTAAACACCCTGATTTATAGATTTTAATTTAAAATATTTATTAATTATTATTGTAGAAATTTTTTATTATTTTTAGTTAATTATAATAATTGTTCATTCATGGATTTATATTTTTGTGCATTAAATTAATTATTAAAATAGTACAAAAAATATATTTTTTGGTGTAAAATTAATAATAGAATATTGTGTAATTTTTCTGAAATTTATTGGGGTCCAAAACTATTTTTAATAGCCACATATGCATTGTTTTAAATAAACTAACCCAAACTAAACCGAACCAACCCAAACAAAACTAAACAAATCTGGACCCATATCCGAACCCGCAAACCGAAACCCACCAACCCGTTAACCCACAACCTCACCAACCCGCTGTAACAGCCCCGCACCCCCTCACTTTCCCTTCCCGAAACCTCCCCGACCCATCCCCTTCAGCTTCCCGTAACTCCCTCCATGCCACCCTATATAAAGCCTAGCCTAGCCGACCACCACCACCATCAACTCCTCTTCCAATCCCGGCGAGCCACGACCGCCGACGACCGTTGGACAATCGCCGCCGCACGCCGCAAGACGCCTCCGCACAGCCGCCCAAAATCCTAAGCAGTAGCGAGCATCGAGGACCCATCTTCCCACCCATGTATCTCCCTACACAGTAATCAAAATATCGACCTGTCGAATCCTATGCGAAGGCCACATGACCCTCTTGAACCCTGTATAATTAGTTCGGTGTATCGTGTCATGTGTCGGTCGTAATTTGCGACGCAAAACAAAACAAAAAGAAACAGTTTGTAGTTCAGAAACTGTTTCAATCACCCATGTTCATGTCTGATTTTCTTCCAACCTAGTCAATATTTATAAATTCCACTTAAACAGTAATTTAGACAACATAACCAAGTTTTAATCTCTTTAATTAGTTTATTTTAATTCGTTGTATGCTGTATTTTATTCGCTGTTGAATTTGACTGAAAACTTGGTTTCTTAAACCCGAAATTTTCCAAAATGGGATGCGTCCAGCTAAACGAGGCGACTTCGTCGTGTGCGAATTACACCGAAAAGCGCGTATCGTCAACGCGGACGTGTGGAATTTCGCGAAAGTTGATTTGTATGTGCGTGCACACCGAAATCAACGTGTATCCGTCGAAAAGTCCCGTATCAGCATGTTCTGATACTCGTCATAATTTCGTGTGTGTTTATCGTCTCGCAACGAAACTTGCATCATCGGATTCGCAGCGTTACGCTGGTCCTGTGACCCAAGTTTGGTTCAATTCTGAGAACGTTGATGAAACACCATTTCGTGGGCCCCACAGTTCCACTTGACGGACGATTTCGTGACCGGCTCATCGGATTCCATTTCTGGATATTCCGTTGGGTTCGTATCATCGTTCTGGACTCGTAGATACTAAGTTTGACGAATTTGGAGAACTTTGTCTTTAGCACATTTTTTGGTGCGAAGTGGGCCACATATGAACCCCGCTTTGACCAGAAACTGTCAATTATGTCCCTGTGTTCAAATTGGACTTATGAGTAGTCAATCCTAGTTATTTCATGTATTCTGAGAGCAATGGTGATGTTTGTTTCAACATCCGGAGGCGTACTTGGAGATTCTTCTTATATCGGAGCAACTGTCGAAGCTCAGAACCCAGGCAAGTGTACCTTGCCAACTTGCAGTAGATCCTGTGATATTATTTGATTGTATTCTTTCTATATACTTTTGCGTTGTACCTGTTCAACTTAGGACCGTGAGACGTTGCTTAGCGTCCGAACAAAATTCGGGTGTCGACGCCGTACGCGGAGTCGTGTAACGTCACTTAGAGAGTTGATACCACGATCCTATATATTTTTACGTGCTTGCTTTACCAAGTACGTCATACCATAGGACACTTGACACTATTCATGTCACAGAATATTTCCTGAGTTATTCATGGTAATTCTGTATAGGCTTAGAGGATTCGTGACATAAGACTTGCATATACATATATATCATTATGACTTGATGTACTAGCTAGAGGTCATGATCTTGCGTGTTATGGACATGAGACGTCATGGACATGAAACGTGTGATTACATTGGGTGAGGAGAGACACACAGGCTACAGGCTGATTATATACATATATACTTTATTATTGATGTGCTTTAGTCTTTATATCAGAACTTGGCCCATTACATGATATTACTGCTACCGGCTCCCCGACACAGAGCTTGTAGTGGTCTCAGCCTGAGTACTAGTGATGCTCTCATTTGCATTTCACATAGCTAGTTTCATAGCTTGTCCTGAGGATCTATTTTTATACTGTATTTTATTTGGTTTGAGTTATTCTTGTACCTTGTTATGTCCCTTGAGTAGCTGGATCCGGATTATGTCCCCAGGTACAGCAGAGAAGGATTACCCCGAGATATACGGGACATGAGCTGACGCTGGAGCAGTACTGGCACCAGAAGACGAGTTTGTGCTAGAGGATTTCTCCTGAGTATTTTGTTACATACTCAGTTATTTATGCTTCCAGTTATTTTATATCTTGACTCATGAACTTATGTATTGACTTATTTTATCGGGTTGTTCTCCGAGACACTACATATGTTGACTTAATGATGGACTATTTCCTTTATCTATTATCTTAATTAGTCTATCATATTAAGTTATATTTCTTTTTTTGGATGAGATTAGAATTATACTGTGATAGATGTTGTAGACTGCATTTACATTTATTACAGCTTAAGTGCATTCTAACGGATCCATTAAATTGGATTTGCCCATTGGAGTTGTGCTGCTGGCCATTGCAACGTGGCTAGTCCCTCGGTATTTTGGGACTGGGGCGTGACAGAATTTAGGATAAGTATATATGGAATCAAAAAAGAAAATCAAGCAAGTGAATGAGATTCTAATATCTAATCCTACTGCAGGCTCGCTTGGCACAATAACGTAACTAAGACGATTTAAATCAGGACTTGCATGGGCCACCACACAAGATTGACAAAATCAATGTATAACCATTTGCCCTAATAGATTAAACCCCCTCACCACACTCAAAAAGAAAAGAAAGATATTACAATTAAAATCACTCACCAACCCGTAGCAATCTTCCTGAGCGAAGGCGGTGACTTCTCGATCAGATTTCTTTCTTCCTTTTGTCTTGGATGATGAAGTCCTAAGAGCAAAACACGGACTCTCTTAGATTTTCTGTGGACGAGCACCTCGTATCTTCAACTTGTGCTATACTTTGTGCCTTCACTCTACTCCTATATTTTATAGGATGAGAAATCATATTTTAGGTCATAATAAGATTTTCTAAATAGAAAATCTTAAAATAAGAATCACATTCCACCTAAAATAGTCCAACAACAATTATGGACGTTCAAATATGGTCAAATTAAATATTTGATACAAATTTGAAATCTAATCAGATCTTACATTTAATGTAGATTTTCAAATTATATCAAATCAAATTTTGACCATATTTGGGCTCCAAAATTCATCAAATCCAGACTGGACCCCAACAAAGAGCACATATTAAAACATTGATAAATATTTATTTTATATTGGTATTCATACCAGCACATTTATTTATACATCTTTCATTTAAAATATATATTGATAATTATCAATACATATTTTAAATGAAAGATGCATTGATAAATATGCTGGTATAAATAACAATATAAAATACACATTGATCAATATATTAATATGTGCCCTAAGAGCAAATATTAAAAAAAATTCTTATTATATTAGTATCATTATATTATTATATCATTTCTAGACTAAGATCAAATGACAACTTTTGTAATTATCTTAGTCTCCCTATTAACTTTAATACATAATTTAAATTAGTATATAAATGCAAAAATATATTTAGAAAGATTTTTTTTTACCTTGAACTTTTCTGATCATATAGTATAGTAGTATAAATTATAAACTTTACTGTTGTGGGAAGACGGTTCTAGTCGAACCTTGAACACTGCACAAGATTACAAACATGTCATAGTCCATTATCATCATCTATCTAATCGTTACCTAACCCCAATCCTAACCCTAAACCTACTAAATACACAATTTGCTTGCAGTGCATATCGGTTTGGTGTTATATTGTTTCCGGTTAATTACCGAAGCCCACAAGGCTACAACAATTTCGAGTGACCCTTATGGTCACCGATAAAAGATATAAGATTCCGTCTGGATAACGAAAAATCAGTAGATCGAATCACGGAAGCGTATTATTTCTTCCATTTACTAATGATAGGAGTTGAGAGACAATGAACCCACAAGACGTACAACTCAACATGCGCAAAATTCTGTACAAAATGACTGAACATATAAAAAAAAAAAAATCAAAGCTACAAAAAATAAAAATTTTCATTAAAGAAAAGATAAATTACGTGGGAACAAAGCGCGGAGGAGGAAGGTTAAGCACGACTCATTAACACTCAATTTATATTGCTTCAAGACCAGCATGACCACATGGGTTCAGTGAGTCGTAACGACTGGAAATCCATCCACTCTCACCCACTCCCAACCACTACAAAAATCCGGATCGACTTGGGATTTATATTTGATCATGACATAGTCTTCTAGAAGAGAGAGACGGTATGACAAAAATAAAATAAAACAAAATAAATAATAATAATAATAATAATAATAATAATTTCAGATACAAGTCACAGTCCGTCGTGTCTTTAGGTATCATATAATACCGAACACGTCGTCACCCACCCAAAATCACTAATCCAGATCCAACACGAACACGCTATTCGATCTGAACCGATCGACCCGCTAATTGGACCTGAACGAATGTACCGTTAACCCCAACCCTATATGGCAGGACAAACCTGTTCCAACCCAAATTGAACCTGAACCAAAGTCCCTTTAACCGAACCCTATCTGACAGGACAAACCTGACATGAACATCAACAAACCCAAATATGATCCAAACTGGACCCAACTGATACCCGCAGACGCAGACCCAACCCAGGTCTGACTGAACCCGAATGACTCGACGGAAATACTTCTAGCGACCAGGGTCGGTCCTGCAACCCATCAGATTTGGACAATCTTTCGGTTAAGGCAACCTAAGTCCCCACCTCTCTGTCAATAGAGTCTTTGCAGTCCACGTCAACTCCTCTGTGTTAGTTGAACTAACAATCTACTATGTCTATATTTTGAGTTCTCATTGAAAATGTCTCGAGTAGCTCAAGGAGAGGTACTCGAAATCCGAACTCCATGTCGTCGTCAGAACCGGAGACTTCGACGTCGCTGCCAACTCCGCTCGCCATCAATTTTGTTAATATCCTCTTTTGGAGTCGAGGACAAGGAACAACCAAATTTAGTTTCGGCTAAAGCAACCCAATTCCGCGGGCCGGCCCTGGCTGAGCAACCCAACTAGTGTTAGATTTGTTTTGGGTTTTGCTTTGAAAACAACCCATGTGATTCAATAAAGACATATCTTTTTTAGTCCCATATGGAAAAGGAGAAGTCATTCTCTTTTCCATATATTGCTTTACCCCTCTTAGTGGATAAGTAGGTTTTGTGGAGATGGACTAGATCTCATCCAACCCGCGAGCGGGTGCGCATTTATTAGTCGCGCACTTAGCATTTTGCGAAACGGACATGGGTACAAAGATAATTTCACAATTTTTTGTTTTTATTGGTCTGGTGAGTTGTTGATATTCCGCGGAACCATTATCACGTAATCTCGTTAGGAAATGAGTGAGAGAGTTACGGAAGAGATATATCAAGGACACGATCCTGAGATCTCAGAACGGTAATCTGTTTTGATCTTTTCTCTCTCTAGATCTCTGTTCGGAACGAAAAATCGTACAGAGACGGAAAAAAAAAAAAAAAAACCCCACCAGAACCAAATTTCTCCAGAAACTCCTCCGTCCAATCTCTCTTCCGGACAAAAGGCTGTGATTGTTCGTGGAATTCGCCACCGGATGCATGGTGTTGTGGATTGAAGGGATTCGTTGTATCTCGAAAATAAATCGTCAGGAACCCGCTGCACTGTTCGTGGGAACTAAATTTTATTCTAAGGACAACGTGTAACGCATCTCGAATCATTTACATATTTTCTGTCTTTAATTTTACATCTTCTAATTTGCATTATTTAGAAATTTTTCAACAACTAGAACTCGACCTGCCCTGACCCCAGAGTGACTGCAAGTTAACTCATACCGCTTGTCAATTTGCTCAATGAGTCCTTTTGAGTTATTACATTGGGTCACTCCGTAAGTAGTTCAGCTTGTGGAAGAAAAACTACAATCACATATGCATATAATCTCTTTTTTCATTTTCAGAAATTGTATACACCATTGGCCGCTTATAATAGCCGGATATGTCTATAATAAGTAGGAATATACCATTCATAAAATAATGCTTTTGATAAAGGCACTACAAAAATGATTCAGGACGGTCTAAATTTTCACCATTGATAATTATAAGTTTATCACTCCCAAAAATTACTCACCTGACTTGTCACTTCCAAATAATTTTTTTTATAATCAGAACTGTCTTTGACAGTCCTAAAAAAATATGTTAATTTTTTAGGACTGTCAAAATTTTGACAGTCCAGAGGGGAGGGCTACGCGAGGTGACACGATGACGGGACTGCGTGGAAACCGGAAGGGGAGGACGAGACGAGTACGTGCTCCCACGCCTCGTCGCCGCACTTCTGCTGCTGTTGCCGCCGCCGGCGCGAGGCGTAGCCGCAGCCCCCCGCACGCTTCTTCTTCTTCTTCATCGCCTTTGTGACGGAGCCGACGGGAAGGTGCTTAAGGTACGGCTCGGCGGCAGCAACGCAGCCGATGGCGAGGTCGACGACGCGGAGTGTCAGAAAATCGCGAGAGAAGGGAGGAGGAGAGGCCGGAGGAGAGTGGGGGAGCAGAAGGAGGGAGGTGAAGAGGGTCATCCCTAGTAAAATTTGGGCTAGCTTGAGTAGAAAATCTTTCTAACTGGACTAGCATCAATACTGGACTAGTCCCAAGTTATTTTTGTAGTGCATTTATCAAAAGCCTAAAAAAATTGGATAACAATTGACATAAATGTCAAAATATGGACGGCCTTGTGTGAAATAACAATTCCACTTGTTTACTGCAATATCATAGATTCATAATTAAGTTTTGCGTAAAAGTTTGCTACCCAAATCAAAAAAAAAAAAAAATGCTGATTCAATTTTAATTTTGTGCATGGGGTGACTCAAAAACTTTTCTCCTACTCAGTTTCTATTGGTTTCTGAAGTAGATGAGAAAAGAAAACACATTCATCTTTTTTTTTTTTTTTTACTCTGGGTTAACAAATGTTAGAAAAAATATTCAATAAGTCAGTCTTACAACGTGACAGTAATAAGACATTGCTCTTCTCCAATAGCAACATAGCATATCATGTTTGTAGTGTCATACTGTTATTGGAGAAGAGTAAACTCTCACCACCACCGATGATGAGACCGGTCCACTGAATAAATTTTCCAAATGTTAGCCTAAGTCATTTTTAGTTAAAATAACAAAATCTATGTATAAGCATTCCAAATAGTGAACCAAACACTGAACATAACTCTCCACTTGCAGCCAACCAACACCAAGATTTACACAATATTTCTATGTACATGCAACGAAAAATATGAACTCAAAGGTGCGTACGTCTTGATTGGCATATGGACTAAAGTCACCCTCGTTAACAATGAAGAAGAAACCAAAATAATCTTCTAGTTACAGTGAGAAAAGAACATATAACCAACCAAGAACAAGCTAGAATTCATTCTCTTCAAGTGAAAACCAAATACGATTACGACACATTTCCTTGAACTTCACCAATCAAACCTACTCTGGAGCCAATATTGAGCGCTTTCTCAGATATTTGTTCAGAATCATCAAGTTCAAAAATAAATCAATCCCTGAAAATGCAACATGTAAACCATACATGACAGTTTTTCCTATCCCAGTTCTACAGGACTGTTTTGGAGCACATAAACGACCAAAATTTAAATTTTTGACCACTTTACGTAATTGGTTGGAAGATTTACATACAAAATTCACTGTGATTTAACATTAACAATAAATTTTATCTGCCATGAAATTGAAGTTTTCATATCAGAATTTTTTTTCCTTTCGAAGTAGAGCGAGAAAGTAAAATTTTTCTGTTCTCACTTCGCACTTTTTACTGGAGGACTACTTCTTCTCTATTCTAAAAAAAAAATTAAAAAAAATTACTATTCACATCACTTCAACAAAAAATATACTTTTTCACTCATTTTAACAATCAACCAAACATAAATTTTAATATTTTTCTCTTTTAACCTCTAATTTTTTAAAGTATCCACAATTTTATTTATTTATTTATTAGTTTCACTTCAAAGCAATGCGTATGCGAAATATAGGTTTTCAATTTTTTTTTTTTTTTTAATTTCGTTTAACCAAACAACCCCCACCAACACTGAACGAAGCAGAAAGTCAAATTAAGAAATAAAATCTTAAAAAAAATACTCAGATACGAAAGCAACTAATCTTCCAAAGTGGCATAGTAAATTCCAACGGCAATATCCAATGCATACCAACCATGCATGTTACTTAAGCAAGAAACATGGCACTGGTGGTTCTCCTGTCCTCCTCACTATCTTCTCCATAAATTTTCTTTCTTTGCTGCATCTCTAAGAAATCATCAAAAAGCATAACCACTACACCACCACCTCTCCAACCAACACACAAATATAACACAACTCTCTCTCTCTCACACACACACCCCATCACCATTGTCATATTACGCTCAGATGATCAATCTTCTGAAACCAAAAGCCCTAAACATGAAGTCCAAGGTCCTCCAGAAGAAATACTTCAACCTCAAGTTCCTCCTCTTAGGCTTCTTCCTCCTCTTTGTCATCTTCTTCACCATAGTAAGATCAAACACCTCCCCCTCGACTCCCATCACAAAGACAACACTGACGATGACATCACAGGAGCAGCCGTCGTCTTCGTGCACGAAGATCCCGCCCTCCTTGGCCGACACCATCCTCCACTACGTCACCTCCAACACCACCCCGCAGCAGACCATCAACGAGATATCGGTCACGGCTCGGGTCCTCGCCCGGAAGTCCCCCTGCAACTTCCTCGTCTTTGGCCTCGGCCATGACAGCCTCATGTGGGCCGCGCTCAACCATGGAGGCCGCACCGTCTTCCTCGAAGAAGACGCAGCCTGGATCGAGACGATACGCGCCAAGTTCCCCGCTCTCGAGTCCTACCACGTCAAGTACGACACGAAGCTGACGGACGCGGATGCGCTGATGGAGGCGGGGAAGGGTCCCGAGTGCACGGTGGTGGGGGACGTGAAGTTTTCGGAGTGCCGGCTGGCGCTCGGGGGGCTGCCGGGGGTGTTCTATGAGACGGTGTGGGACCTGATCATGGTGGACGCGCCGACCGGGTGGGTCCCAGAGGCGCCGGGGAGGATGGGGGCGATATACACGGCCGGGATGGCTGCGAGGGGGAGGAAGGAGGGGGAGACCGACGTGTTCGTGCACGACGTGGACAGGATTGTGGAGGACAGGTTCTCCAAGGAGTTCTTGTGCGAAGGGTACATGAAGCAGCAGGAGGGGAGGCTGAGGCACTTCACCATTCCTAGCCACAGGACCGGCTTGGGCATTCCCTTCTGTCCACAGAAGAGGGAAGGCTGAAGTGATGGAGGAGGAGGAGGACATTTCATTTCACAGGAAAATCTTTTCCTCTCTTCTTCGTTATTCAGCATACATTGGTGTTCAGAAATATATGAGGGGTGGTCATTCTATTCTGTTGAGGGGCTTTATAACTTTTACTGCTTTTATATTCTTTTAATTTCTCAAAAGATTGTGTGGATCCATGGCTCCGCTTTTGCTATTATAAGTTCTTTGAAATGTCTGCAGTAAAGGTTACGAAATATATGGGCATCATCAGTGCAATTCTTATCGAGTTCTTTTGTACTTTGAGTGATCAGTGTATGTGGTTGAATGAGTATAACTGATCAATTTTTTTACAAAAGGCAACTCCGTCAGTTTCGATTCTTCTAGGTCTTCGAAAATGTGAAAGTGTCACTTTCAACCAATGTTTTAAAAATCGGACTAGACGTCTGCATAGACGTCAGGTACCAGCCCACCGCACCGAACACCTCCTATTCGACGGTCCTAGACGCTCGGTAGCCCTAGACGGACTTGTGCAGCGTCTACACTGCCAGTTTTTATTATTATTATTATTATTATTATTATTATTATTATATATATATATATATATATATATATATATATATATATATATATATATATATATATATATATATACGCGCTAGGCGGACCTCCGGCTTGAGGTTTTTAGAATACTGCTTTCAACAAAATATGTTTGAATACATACAATGTCCGAAGCTAGGCTAGGGCAAATGGGATCAATTAATCCCACTGGGAAAAAAAATTCAATAACCCCCCTCGCTCTTTAATTCTTGCTTTTGTAGTACTAGAGTATATATCTAATTCAACGGTGCAAGACCGGATTTAACTCATATGCAATGATGATATGTTGTCATCGATCCAAACAATCAGTTGAAGGATCAAATTTTCTATAACTGCTGTGAAGTTTTCGACATATTCTAAAAATTCTTCTAACTTATATGAGGACATGGACTGCTTTGTAAAGTAGTGATGACAATTTACCTAAATATATACTAGGTAAAGCAAAAAACTTCTGATAATAAACCCTAAGACAAAGTACTTGTAGCTCTTTCATCGGTAAAATCAGGAGCGGACCTATATATATATATATATATATATATATATATATATATGTGTGTGTGTGTGTGTGTGTGTGTGTCAGTGTAACCTAGATTAATAATTGAGAAATAAATAGTTTAATATTTAACTCAATAATAAGAAATCAACTTATATTTATGTTAATAGTCCCTTTGGATTAACTAGGTCTCGAATCAGAACCATACCCTCACCGTGACATATTTGGACCATTATCCAGGAATGTATATATCTTACCTTTGTTACAATATTTTTTTATGTTTTAGTATGTGATTTTATTTTTAGACTTTCTTTACATTTGAGTTTGACCCCCCTCTCTTAAATTCATGTGTCCGCACCTGAATATATAGTTTTTTGTCTTCCGAAAATGAGGAGTTTCAAATCCATTTTGTTTGGATGATAACATAAAAGTGTATGTAAGAATTTAAAAATGTGAAACTTTTAATGTTTGGATGTCATCCAATGTAAGTGATATAATCATTATTTTACATTCAAATTTTGAACATCGAATTGTTCACAAGTACATGTTGAATGCCATCTTGAAATATAATCTTAAATTATTCATCTTGAATACACAAAATAGCCACTCGCAATAGAGTTGCAATTGTAGAAGCATGAAAAAACTAAAGTCATGCAGTCCGTATAGAGCCCATGAACCCTCAACATGAAGGCAGGCCGCAGATAAATCGCATAAAGCCTATGCGGCCAAGAAGCTCGTCTAGCCTGATAAAGTCTCTATACGGCCCAGGAGTTGAGAGCCCATATGACCTCTGACAAAACATTAATTACCTGACATGGAGTTCTGACATGACTTCGAGATTCGTGAAAAAGGCGGCACATAAAAAGATAGAAAGTCACATCAATGCATTGATGACCCTGTCAGACGAGCCGTGCCACGTAGTCACTCGTATGCGACCTTGAGTCTATGTGGCATCGTCATCATGCGGCCAATGTGTCCATAAGACCTAGGCCAAACGAGAGCACATATACGGCCAAGATGTTATCCGGCCAAGATGTTATGCGACCCTCACCTTGCAAGATCTTTCCGTTACAACCGAAAAGATCTTCACACAATTAGTGTTGACTACGTGTCTAGCGGATCAAGATACGCACACAACGGAGTTGAAAACAACCCCGAAATATTATCAACAACATGGCAGCACGTCCGTGGTATGTGGCTACAGTTGCAACCGTATTCTGTTGAAGGAGCCACATGCGACCACCAAACAGAGACATATGCGGCACATATAGCCCGTCAGCATGATGGCTATAAAAAGCAGGATAGCATACCCCACAAGGGAGCTAGCAACATACGTGCACACAAGCTCAAGAGAGAGAAAACAGAAGAGAGTATTCGCATTTTCTCGTTGGACCGTCAACGGATTAAAGGAGTCGCTGCAGTACTCCGATCTCCATCGTCACATTTCCCAGAATCTAAATATTGTACTTAGATCTTATGTCTAGGATTTTTTTGTACTTCTTTTGTTTGTCATTGTAATGACAAACAACAATGACAACTCAAACACGAAAATTGAAATATGCAGCAAAATCCTCCACTTGCAATGGAGTTCCTCTCCCTTTCTCCCGTAACTGAGAAATGAAGAAATGAGGGGAACATTAACTCAAAAATATCACTTCATAACCACTTGCAATGGAGTTGCAATGGCAATCCAAATACGAAACTGTTCATACATGGGGGGCAGTTACAATGAAAGTGCAAGTTTCAATGCACTTACAATGCAGTTTCACAAACCCAAACCACCACCAGAAATAAAGTATATGAAGCTTAGAAGCCAGAAGCGGGAGGCGAGAGCGGGAGCATAGGAGCGCGATTACTTAGAAGAGTCTAAAGTTGGGAGCGTGCGCTAATAAATTTTTTATGTTTATTAATTATTGTTATCAAAATTTATAAATATCTTAATATTTATTAGAATTTATAAAGTTCAGTTCAAAGTTACAGAGAGATCATTCGCATGTTAATTTTTTATGATGTCAAGGTAAGTAATATTTAATTTCTTGGTACTTTGATAAACGTGTTAAAAAATTTCTAACTTTCTACCCAAAAATTATGTCATCTTTTAAAATTATGGTCATATTATGAGAAACGCTCATGTTGTTGGAGAAACGCGCTCCCGTTCGATGGAGAAACAAGCTCCCGTCATCGGAAAAACGATCTCCCAAGTAAGAACAGCCGAATCGAAGTTCTTACTGAGATTCGTTGACCTCCTAGTAGTTTCTGGCTTCTGACTTCTAAGAGCTGAAGCGATCATGAAATAAAACAACTCGTATAAGCAATAGACACCCTTTCTGAAACTAATTTGAAAGTTCAAGAGAACCAATTACTAATTGAAATCAAATGTCCGGAAGTCCAGAGAGGCCATCCCGACCAAAAATTCTGAGTTGGACCTAAACCTACAAGCAATGAAATCTAAAGGAAGACGACCTGATGCTACCTATCAGTTTTGCAGGTACTATTAACAGAAAGATGACCCAAATAAATGGATAGAGAAAGAATAATTCAAGCAATAAAGAAAGCTTACTCATTACATAATGAAACAGTAGAAGAAGAGCTAAGGTGCCATGAAATTGTTCCTGTATAATAATCTATATTAAAGAGTCTAGGTTAAAACTCTACATCAACTAGTTAGAACATGCAGAATAAATAGCTCTTGTTCAGATAACTACTTCTTTCATAATTCTCATAAAACACTTATGATATCAGCTTTAGGAAGATAAAAGTAATCATCTGTATATAATTTACTTGTTAGTTTCTCTGTTACTGGGGTGTGAACCAGATTCTTGTTTCGGTGGGCTTGACATACGTAATTTAAACTGGACCAGATTTGTTGGGTTCAGCCAAATTCATTATAAATGAGTTGTGATGAATCCCACATGGTAAAACTAAATGTGGTTTGTTGGGTTCAATCAAAATAATTTTAGATGGGTCATGTACGGGCTGATTTCATCATAAATGATACGGGTTCAAGCAAAGGTTCACAATATTGGAATTGGTATCGGACCATTCCTATGAGTATCGGGATCAACGGTATCAGCGGTTTCGGATCAGAGTATCGGATTTTTTGGTATCGAAAAATAAATAATTATTAATAAATTATTAACATTTTAGAAAATATATTTTATATATTTAGACATAATTTTAAGTATTTCCAGTATTGTTCCTTAGTAGTTTTGAAATTGAATGAATAGTAGTTACCCTGGTCGATCGGTTTACAAGTGATAAATAAGTTTTCTTCTTTTAGATGCTTTTACAATCTTACTCTGCTTCTACACCCTTGTTGGTTGGTCTTTCTCGTTCAATTTTTTTTCCCCAATTGATTCGAAAAAAGACCCCCAATGTCGGTATTGGTCAGTATCGGGTATCGGTCGGTATCGAATCGGGACATGCCAAATCTTATTGGTATCGGCCATATCGGATCGGTATCTGCCGATACTACAAACTATAGTAACAACAGAGATCATGTTCCGAACTAAGAAAAACACACTCCAAAAATGTGGGTCGTGTCATGTCGGGCACGTATTGGACACTACCTGGACACTCCACAATACACTAGGACACATCAAAATAGGTGTCGTGTTTGTCACAGTGTGTTGTGTCGTATCCGTGTCTGTGCAACAGAGGTTCCATATTTGTATGCTTTAAAAACTTAAATTTAACCCGGAAAAATGTGGATGTGACTTGATTCATGGTTATTTTTCTAGCATTTCAGTTTAACTGATCGTACTTTAAGCCAATCAAACTTTATTGCGAGCGTTTAACCCATGTTTGTCATCTTATTCTAGAAAAAAAATATAGGTCTACAGAATGCATCTATGATTGGCATTCTACTATATCATGCTGCCTAAGTTCCACAATATCATAGCGTTGTTGTTGTTGTTCAAACCAAAATAATTTTCATGCTCATCGCTATTAGTTTAGTTTTCTAATGATTTAATTTCTTATACTTGCAGTTTCTCCAACAGGTTTTTACCATCGACACCCTTGTCAAACCTCTTCCTCCTGCAGTAGCCTTTACTGTATCTCGCAAATTGAGCTTCTTCACTTGCATTTTTACACTATTTTTGGGTAAGCTAAATCTTTGGAGGTTGAATCCGGAAAATCGAATGCTATTTTATTATTTTCGGCTTTATTCTGTTACAATTTTTACCTAACAACAATTTTTACCTAACAACAAAAGCAGAATTTGTTCACTAAAAGTGGTTGTGAAGATTACAAATATGAGGGCCAAGCTGATTTCTACTATTAATCTCAGACTGGTTGTCCTTATCTGTATCTGCAATACAGACATTCTCAGGACAAATCATACCATTATTTTTAGGGTGATATCTATTATAATCTCAGACTGTCAAAACTGTTGCACGGACACATATACAAATAAGGACAACGCGTATATGGGATACAGACATTCTCGTTTAGGTACAATAAGCAACCATCTACGTTGTACAATATGGACACGCACACCATTTTCCGCATCCGTCCAAAATAGCTTCACAGTAATAAATGAAACATCTGACAACATGTAAACTTAAGTAGCTTCCAAAATTCATCCTTAAAATAAATTCAACAAAAAACCCTCGTAGAGATGGTACTGTTCTACATCCATATCTTCCTAAACGCCTTCAAATTGTCATGATCCGTTTTCTGTACATTTTAAGGAACCCAAGATTTAGCTGGTTCTGTAATTCTGTTATTATTATATAATGATAGTAACTTGTGCAACTTTATACTGAAACATAAACAGTTATTTTGGTATATATAAACTCAGACAGGTTTGCTTACTATATTATGTTATACTCAAGAATCTGTATTACAAGAGACTTGAATTTGATTTTCTTATTCTTGCAGATCCAGAAGGAATTGCCAATGCACGGAAATCTCTTGGGTTAGGACAGGAAGAGAGGGTCCACTGTGTTCGTTGAACAATTACCTCTGTTATTGTTAATTGAATGCCTTCATTGTAGTGAGCTCGTCTTCCCATCTCTGTTTGATTCCTTTGTTATCTCCGTACGATTATGGTTTATGAAAGGTTTGCAGTATCGGTATCGGAATTGATATCGGACCATTCATGTGAGTATCGGTATCGGTTGTTTCGTATTGGAGTATCAGATTATTTTTGGTATCGGAAAGCAAATGATTATTAATAAATCATTACCATTTTAGAAAATATATTTTATACATTTAGGCATAATTTTAAGTATTTTCAGTGTTGTTTCTTATTATTTTTGAAATTGAATGAAATAGTAGTCACCATTACCAATTGGTTAAATGCGATAGATGTGTTTTCTTTTTTTTTATGTGTTTTTACAACCTTACTATACTTTTACAACCTTGCTGATTGGTCTTTTTCGTTCAATTTTCTTTGCCGAATTGGCCGAAAAAAAGACCTCTCAATGTCGGTATCGGTCAGTATCGGGTATCGGTCGGTATCGAATCGGTACATGTCAAACCGTATCGGTATCGGTTGTATTGGATCGGTATCGGCCGATATTGCTTACTATGGTTTAAACCCAACTCATTCTGCACAAGCTGGTTGAAAGCAAATTTGTTCAAATGCTCTGGGTTCACGCTGTGTTAATCTTTATTATCCGACAATTTGTATCTAATACTACAAAATTGTGCCCACTAAGCTGAAATTGGTAACCATCATGGCAAATGTTTGAATTTTAACTCTAGCATTAAGGTGTCACATATATGCATTTTAAAACTTTAAGTTCAGGAAATAAAAATCATTAAGAATATCAAAAAGGCTAAATTATAGAAATCTACCGCCAAATTTGACTCTCTCCCTGGATAAGTATCTTCAACATTTACCTTAAGATTAATATATGATAATTGAATACTAATCCTTAATTTTCTAACATTAGAATAAAATGGTAAAAGCATCTTTTTTACTTAGCTGATTGACATCATTTAGGCAGTGGCCTTAAAAATAAAATTGAAGGTGTATTTGATTGGAAACAAGCACAAGGGGATATTTGTCCAAAGAGAAAGTAGAGGTTGGAGCGTATGTGGTAAGCTAATAGTAAATAGGGTCAAGTTCGAGACTTTGCCTCCTTCGCTTTCATCGAAATTGGTACTTTTAACTTGGCCTATAAAAAAATGTGCAACAAGTACTTCAATCCCTACACTCAAAACCCCAAATTGTTGTTACAAAACTTAATCGCCTAAGAAGACGAACACGCATCCATATCAACATACATCACCGAAAGACTGGCCTATTGAAATTATGACCAACAGAAGAAGAGTATCCTTAAATTTATGAACAACACAAAATCTTAGGTCTCAAATACTTGATCAACTCCCTTGCCGATGAATTAAAGCTCATGAAACTCTAACTGAATCAAGCTTTCCAAGTTCTCCTCCAAAGTAATAGAACAAAGATTTTCAGATATTCCTCCCAAGAGAACAAAATACAAGGAAATACTCCTCGTAATTCGTAAATGAATCTTCGAGCAAAAGAGGGTTTTTAATAAGATTTTCTAAAACGGGTGTTTTGAAAAATATTATTACCAAAACAGAGTATTTCCAAAATCGTTCTCCAAAATCTGATTCGAGTAGCCTAAGTTGTGAACTTCACTTTCTTTTGACAGGAATTGGCGCTTTCATAGTGTGATTTCTCTAGTTCAAATCGCATTTTTTTTATAAGGCAAAACTGAGAAAACCGCCAACCGTGCGGTGCGGAAACAAATGCAAGGGGACGGTATTGACGTCGGCGTGTCCTACTGTATGATCGGATTTTCCAATGTATCCTCTCGTGCGGGGACACGGCAACAAGTGTTTTAAGTGCTTGCGCTTCCTAGATTACCAAACTGGCATATTTTTGTAAAAAAAAAAAAAAAAAAAAAAAAAATCCTATACTATGAAACTCTATTCTAATAAAAAAATTCCCCACATAAACTCACCAAAATTCAAATATAAGTACCTGTGCTTTCTAGGGTTCATAAAATAAAACTTAACATTACCATGGCAAAACAAACATAAAACCCATTAAGATCCTACACTTCATGGACTCGAGCAAGACACGGACACGATAGGGATACAGCCGTACGGACACGTCACCTAGTCAAAATCTAAACTAGATAACAACACCACCCCTCCAAATTCCAAGTCCGCACGGACACGAACACAGGACATGTCCACATAGGAATAAAAAAGAAGAAGGGGTTTTTATTTGGGGGACCTGTTAGTTCCTCTGGACGGTGTAGCGGAGCTCCGGATCGATCTCGACTGCGGAGTCCGCGGTGCTCTTGCAGCGGGGGACCTCCATGGTGGGGGAGGAGCAGGTGGTGTCAGTGGAATTCAGCATCGTGTCAACGAACTTCTCGTCGTCGTAGTCGACTCGCCATGGCGCCGACGCCAGCGGCTGCTCCATATTTTGCGAAGGATAAGAATTTTTTATTTGCTGGAAGCCTCTGTTTGAAGGTTTTACAATCCGGGTAGTATCGAACCCGGATGTGGACCCGTTAGTACTGCGGGTTCCGGCTTTGGGTTCGCATTTATCAAGGAGACTGTACCCTTCCATAAAATTGTAATAAAACTTTGATATAGATGCGGTATCAAAACTAATGGCTTTGATAGACGCACTAGAAAAATAATTCAGGACATTTCACATTTTTACCATTGATAATTATAAATTTAACACTCCAAAAAATTATTCACCGGACTGTCCACTTTTAATTATTATTTTTTATAATTATGATTATCAAAATTTTGACAGTCCTTCAAATTAGTAGGACTATCAAAATTTTGACAGTCCTACCAATTGGAAGGACTGTCAAAATTTTGACAGTCCTATTGTCAAAATTTTGATAGTCCTAAAAAAATATGTTAATTTTTTAGGACTGTCAAAATTTTAACAGTCCTTCCAATTGGTAGGACTGTTAAAATTTTGACAGTCCGGAGGAAAGGACTACGCGAGGTGACACGATGGCAGGGCTGCCTGGAGGCCGGAAGGGGAGGACGAGACGGAGGAGCGGGAGGAGGAGGAGGAGGATGAGGAGACGGCGGGAGGAGGAGGCGGAGGCGCGCGCGGGGGCGGCGGTGAGACGTAGGCTCACACTTCCACTACTGCTACTGCTGTTGCTGTTGTCGCCGCCTCCGGCGAGAGACATAGTTGCAGCCCCCCGCGAGAGCGTGCCTCCGCCGTGCGCAGCCCCCCGTACGCTGTTTCTTCTTCGTGACGGAGCCGACGGAAAGATGTTTGAGGTGCGACTCGGCGGCGGCAATGCGGTCGATGGCGAGGTCGACGATGCAGAGAGGCGCGAGAGCAGGGAGGAGGAGAGGTCGTAGGGGGGTGAGGGTGGGAGAGGAGCAGGAGGAGGAAGTTGAAGAGGGTGGACAGTTCTAGTAAATTTTGGACTAGTCTGAATAAAAATTCTTTCTAAGTGTACTAGTATCAACATTGGACTAGTCCCAAATCATCTTTGTAGTTCATTTATCAAAAGCCAAACTAATATATGGTTCTATCAAAGTTTTGATGCAGACACTGTATGACCAATGGACCTCCTCTCTTTTTTCGTAAAATGTGTCAATATATATGTATATATATATTGAAGTGGAATCCACTTGTCAACTGTAACAAAACTTTGTTAAGTCATTTGTGTCCAAGTTTTACTCATAAAATTGTATGGTCGATTATTAGACGAGTTCGGGTAAAACGGGATCAGCGGGTTTGAGGTACTTTACTAAAAATAACACCTTTAGAACATTTCCAACCATATAGTCTTGTAATATATTATGATTATATGGCATATCGTCTTATAATGTATTATGATTATATGGCATGAGATATAAATTTGTTCTAAATGGTAAGACTATATTTACAAAAAATAATAAAAAATAAAAAATTTAATATAACAAAAATATTGAGACGTTTACTTTTTTTTAAGTTCAAAAACAACTTTTTCTTTTTTTCTAAATATTTTTTATTTATAATTGATTATATGGAGATGAAGACATTGTCAAATGTATTGTCTAGAACTAGACAACCTATTTTACACGTAAAATTTATAATTTATTTGACAATTGCTTTGGAAATAAATACTTAAATAAAATTTTCTCATTTCTCTGTGATGACAGCTTTTTTTCTCTAAAGTCACAAAGTGTTGGAGATGCTCTAAGGCAGTGGCGGATCCATATGCACAAGACTAGGGGGCAGGTCTCCGTTGAATTTTTTTTCTTCAAATTTTAGTATTTGTTATAATGTCCACTCCAAATTTATTGGCTGAAATTATAAATTAAAAAAAAACTCATATATACATACTATTGCATATTTTAAATGTATACTTCTAAAGTATACTAAATTAGAATAATTATCTGGACATATAAGAAACACTTGAATTCCTTTTAATTAACTTACAAATTAGAAATACATTGAAATATAACAAAGAAAAAGAATTGTTTAATAGTATTATAAATGATGTTGTAGTTAAACACTTTCAACTCGTAGAAAATAATTATAAAATATAATTCTTTATTGTATAAAAATAATACTATATAATATAATATAATATTATTATATTAAAAAGAAAAAAGAAATTAAGTCGTTGTTCTCGAATCCTTCTATGATTATGTCCTAAGTAGAATATAATTATGGATCCGTCAATGCTCTAAGATCATTGAGAAATAAAGCTGGCTTGAAGGGTGTAGGGTGTTCTGTATGTAGGCCTTACACAACTTTTAACAGAAGTTGGTACTGCGTTCGCGTTTTTTGGTTAGTGGAATAATCGATTATGGTTGCGGAGTTGCTACTCGCTTCTGTGTTTGCCTTTTTTTTGTTGTTGATGCAATAGTCAATTATGGTTGCAGAGTTCTTGCCAACTGAAACTCAGTGACTTATTATCCTCAATTAGCAAAATCCAAATGAAAAAAACATGTAACATGTGTTATATTATTTCAATCAATTTGAACATTTGGTTTGATACAACTACTGTAATAACAAAGTCACAACTATATTCATTTACGCAATAAAAGTTGCATCCGTTCGTACTAGTTGTATCATTTCAAACAAGGAAAATGTAAAGAGGACTGCCGGGTCCCTTGTGTATACGGCCGTTACAATTATGCTATCACGGAGATTGAAAAAACTCAGCGAACGATGATGAAGATGTATGTGCGATCAGCTGAACCGAAATCCTCGACTCGGCTGAGTGAGATACGTACAAATGTCTGAGAATTAATGACTGACATACTCTGAGATTAAGGGACAAATAAGACGATGGATCCGATGACACCACTTGTCTCGTGCTAGAACGGTAAGTGCGAGCGGCCGAGACGACTGGTCCCGTAGGAAGTCCTCGCCATGTGCAAGCGGCTGATGGGTACCGGTGTTGACAAGACCCGCTTATGGGCAACAATAGTCTGCTTGCAGACACCCGTGACAATGATGAAGTTATCCGTGTGAACGAGAATCACAGGAACGTCTGAGGAAACATGATGACTGGCACACTCTGAGTTCAAGGGAAAAAAAAAAGATTGATAAAACTCACTATTTTTAAGGAAAATAAAATAAAATCTTAAAAACAAGAGAAAATAGGCACATTTGGAAAAAAAAAATCAAAAAGGAAAAAAAACCCTGAAATTATAAAGATAATAATTATGTAAAATTATAAATAAGGTAATATATCGCAAAAATTATTGGCGACATGAGTGCATGCACTCATGTATCCAACAACACTCGTGACATGAATGCAAATCTTTTTTTTAATCTTTTTTTTCTTCCTTGGATAATAAACGAGAAAGCATGAATTCGTCAAAATTTATTTTCGTCACTAACATTCGTTACTAAAAGTCATTTTCGTCACTAAAGTTCCAATTCGTCACTAATTTTTTTCAAAAATGTATTCATGTCATTAATGCTATTGACAACATGACATTGTATCCATGTCGCCAACATTGTTAGCAAAAATTATTCATCACAAAAGCTCTAATTTTGTCACTAAAAGTCATATTTCGTCACTGAAAGTCCATTTCCGTCACTAAAATGTGTTACTAAAATATTTTGTTTATAAGCCATCCAAGTCAAGAAAAAAGAAGAAGAGGCATTGCATCATGTCGCCACGTTACATTATGTATAATTTTACTTACTTATTATCTTATTTATAATTTAATAATTTTTTGTTATCTTTCTAAAAAAATTTGGCAAAAATATATTGGCGGTCTTGCATCTAGAACACCATACGGTCCTCCTAGTCGTTGTTCAAACAATTGATTTGTAAATTCTATAACTTATATGCAACCAAATAATAATGGATTTACAGCAACACATATAATAGCAAATGCTAAATGTAATACAATATTCATCATTAGCATACGGTTCATGTTAATTTTATCAAAAATACGATTTTGACCGTCATTGTTGTGATCGTCCATTATCTGAAGCTGACGTGACCCTCCCCTGCTAGCATCAGATCCGCCTCCTTAAATTCCTGACCTCTTCTCCAATTGGGGTCCACCAAGTCACGCGGACAATTGAAAGTCACTTCAAATGGCGGTTAAAATCAATAATGCTAAGTTTACTACCAAATGCTTACAACCCTCTCACCCCCATGCTATGTGGACCACCCTCCGGTCCCACCTTTTTTCCAATGAATGACCGCCACATGATGTTTGTCACGTGGCGACCACCCGGACAGCCACCAGGTCCCACCTCTCCCCTCTCCTCCAAAGAACGGCCACCACGTGGACGCCACGTGACGGTTGTAAGAGAGTTGTAGCATTTGGTTGTAATCCTAGCGTTATAATTTCATGTATGGTTCTTGCCGTGTGCATTATTGTTAGGCATAGCTTTGCAATTATACCGATAAACAGAGCTTTGACAAAATTGGAAATGTTTGTTAGCTATTAAAAGATGGCAAAAAGAAGTTCTCAGATTTATTTTATTTGAATGAGGCTTCTTCTCTCTTCATTAAATAGAAAAAAAAAAATTGTTGTGATTGTCATTACGTTCTTGTGGGCTGTTTTTTTTTTTTTTTTTTTTGTTACCAATCATAGAAGAAATTATTTATAAGTGGGATAGGCTCACCACTTGCAGTGGTGAATTGTGAGTATGTCCAGTAATATAGACACATGGTAATATTAAAAATAAACATCCATAAATTTTCATGAACAAAACATTCATAATTTTTTAAGAATTATGGTTAAATTAAAATTAAATTTTTTTTGGGCTATATGAACGGACAAACCTCAATTTCTAACATAATTTTAGAGTTTTGGTCTTAGAAGCAATTTTCGTTATTCCACAAAAAATTATCATGATTAAATGGATTCATATATTTCAATCCAGCTCTTCTCTTTCTGAATGCAGGTTTCATTAATTAGCATGATGGTAGATAAAATATTTTTTGTTTGTCTAAAAGAGTTTACCTGATAATCTGTTTTGGCAGGTTCTTCTTTTTTTAGTATGTTGGACATGGTACAGGATAGACATAATGAGATTGAACATGACAATACTTATCCAACATTCATTTTGTTAAAAAAATATAAGAAGGCTTTTATAAGTTTAGTTCAGGGTAAACTAAAATCCTAGCGCCGCCTTGATGTTAAGAGTATTCTTTAGAACTTTAGGGTAACCAAATTAATATAGCGCATAAGAATTTCCATATGATCAAGTCCTCTTACTATTTCTCTAAATCCACACAGAACACAGTAACTTCTCTAACAGAATCAAAACTCTGAAGAAAACCATATATCATTCATGATTATTGCATGCAGTACTACTCAGTTCTCTCTTCAAATTAAGCCAATGAACCATTCATGCAATAGCCAAGGGCGCTTCTTCTCAGTTGAGCTGCAGTTCCAGGTTCGCGAGCTGCTGTATGTTCATGGGATAGACGGCGTCGGCCCCGCCACTGAAGGCCTTCCTTCCCATTATGACGTTCACCGCAGCCGTCGGGTGGAAAGCATCCCAGAACACGTACTGCTCTCTGTTGTTGCAGGGAGTCTGGAACGGTAGGCAGGTGATCTGCCCGCTGTTCCGCCCGATGCCGCAGCACCCGCGGTCGACCACACTAAAACCTGCATCATACATACATACATACATTATATCTCATGAACATAGATTACGTATTCCAGTGCCACGAGTATCCCACTTCAAGGTGTATATTGGACCAGTCCGGACCGAAACCGGATTTGACCGGGTCCGGGTCTGACTCAACCCGAAGAAAGCGGTAGGTCAGACCGGCCCGATTATATATATATATATATATATATATATATATATATATATTGGGTGGGTTGGAGCATTGGCGAGATACTGCTCTGAAGTGAGATGTGGATGCAGTTGAGTTGTAATCTCATTTCTTTATATTAAATTACCATTTCCAAAAAAACCAAAATAATATATATATATATATATATATATATATATATATATATATATATATATATATATATTAAAGTAAATAAAAAAATCTGGCCGGTCCGGTCGAACCCGAAATCGGTCCGGACCAGACTTACAGGCCAATTTTGACGATCCGATCCGGACCCACGAAGGAGGTGGGCCGAGCCGGTTCGGATCGTTAACCGGGTCCGGACCGAATTTGACCGGACCGAACCCGTGGCAGATTTCGGATCGGCCCGCACTTTTACACACCTTGAATCCCACTTATGCAAAGTTTCTCGAAGTCAAAATGTATGCAATCTTGTATTCAAGACAAGAAATTAGAATTTCTCACCATATGGTTTTGGGTTTTTAAGGATATCCAGGATCATGTGGTAGATGTCGATGTATAAGAACCTGGCCCCCGGGAGGTTCGAGTTGAGGCTGTCCACCATCGACCTGACCTTACTGTTGAACGGGACCACGAGATTGTCGACCTCCGGATTGCAGCGGCTCGTCGCGCTCTGCGCGAGGATGCTCGGGATGCACGAGATCGAACCCACGCCCGAGATTGCGAACCTCCGTGCACCGAGGTTGTATAAACTCTACAAGCAACAATATGAACATTGTGTATTAATAGTACAAAAAAATCCAAATTTGTAGCTCAAAAACTTACGGTGAGCTGCCTGGTGTACTGCTGCACCAATAGGTCGGAGTACTGCTCTGCGTTGTACTCGTTCCGGGTGTTGTAGTTAGGCATGAGGTAGTTGTTGAGGTAGTCGTTGCTGCCCATCCCGACGAAGAAGATGCAGTGAGAGATCGCGTTCGTCACCGCGTCTGCACCGAGGTTTCCGGTGATCTGGTCGAGCGTAGACTCGAAGTTCTTGATCTGCTGATTGAACGGTATGCGTCCGACCTGCAAAAGTACAAGTACAAGATCTTTACATACTGCCATCATAAAACACATCAAGATGCTTTCAACCAGCACAAAACGATCTCACAGCCAATTTCGACAAGTAAAATAATAAACTGCCATAACAAATTTTAAAATTAAAATTAACATTAAAATTATAAATTAAATTAAAATTAACATTAAAATTATAAATTAAGTGATTATTTTTTGGATTAAAATTTATCAATGTCAACTGGCACATTAGATGCCATAAAATACTATCGTCACATAAGAAGAACTGGTTTGAGGTTACACTTCAAAGGGATTAATAGCATTATTCTCATAAATTATCCGTAAATTACACATAACAAGGGTCACTGCACAACTCTCATAGCTATGTTTGGGAACAAATTAGTAACCCTCCTCCCTATACACAATTGTATGGTATATATGCCAACAGTTCATTGTCATTTTTTTTTCACTCCTGAAAGAAAAAGTGTCATATATGTGACTTCTCATATTATAACTTGAGCTGTTCAATTGCAACATATATGTGAGCTTACAAAGTTCCGGCCAGTGACATCAAGAATCCCGGCGGCAGCAGAGGCATAGTTGACTCCGTGGAGGGATGCGTCGCCGGAGGCTTCGGAGTGCGGCGGAACCAGAGGTAGCCCAAGAAGATCAGCTGCAAAATATTAAGCATTTAAATTAAATTAAATTAAATGGTGATAATAACTGATCAAGGACCATTGCAGAAATTAAACTAGGTCCAGTAATATTGGTCAACTGGGGCGGCACTCTCATAAATGAAGGGAAATTTACTTGCTCGGCTCAAGTAGGGAAAAATGAAATAGCAAAAGGCCTCGTGAGGATGCTCAGGATGGTGGCCATTAGACTTTTATATGTCTTATATATAATACTAAAAAATTAGGTTTGACCATAAAATTATAATATTTGTCCTTCTCTAATTTTATATATATTAAAATATTTTAAAACTAATATATTGTTTGGAAAAGAGAAAAAATAATGTATGGAAAATAAAGTAAAATTTAATGGAGTTTGAAAAGGAGAATGGAAAATCACCAATGACACAAAACTTGGTCCAAAGGCCGTATAATCCGGCTCGGAGGCCATGTGACACTGTGGCCCAGGAACACTCGCACCTCTATTACTATCATTTTTAATTAAATAAAAAAAAATAGTATTCATATAGGTGGGAAGCACATCGCCGCTAGTATTTTCGTGGGAAGCGTTCAAAATTTGTCAAAAAAGTGACCAGAGTTTGAAGAAATAAGAATAGGGAGAAACAGGTCTCTAACTTCACCATGCAAAATAAGGTACTACACATACGAGGAGATGTAAGCTTTGGTGATCTTCTGTTTTGTTAGGATTTTATTTATTTATTTTTTATGAAGAGAAATAAAATAAACATTAAAAATGCCCGACATATATTGAATTTCTGAAATAATTGGACCTACAAGCAGTGAACAAAGAGTATAGAAGTCTTCTAAAGCATCAGAAACCGGTTCTCCTGGCTTTTTTTTGTCACTTATCTTGAAAAGCTAAAACTGGGACCCAGGGAAACAGTATGTGACATACTGCCTTGAATTCTAAATGATGAGAATCAGGATGTATATACTGTACATGCGAAACGATTACCAGCTCCTTTTAATAAAATCATTGCATGTTACATATTAGGTTTAGTTTCATTTATATATATATATATATAATATATTACCGATTTGATCGACAATGGTGTAGCCATTGGAGAACCTCCCGGTGGCCCCGCCGTCAAAGTCTATGCCGTAAGGGTAGTAGTTGGCCTTGGCCAAGGAAGGGAGGTCGTTGTTGTTGCCGTTGTCGATAAGCGAGTCCCCGAAAACGAACATGGCAGGCACCAGCTCCTGCCCCCTCCCTCCCCTCCGAGAAACATCTTCTCCTCCCTCCTGAGCTTCTGAAGCCAAGACCAGCACCGTGAGAATTAGGAGAGTGGTGATGAAGCTGCTTGAGGAATTAGCCATGGGAGTCAGTACTGCGGTGACAGTGAGGGATCGAGTGGTTAATATAGAAGGAAGGGTGGGTAGAAATGTGAAGTTAATGCTTGCAACTGTTTCCTTACCAGGGAAGTAAATGTCGGCATGTGGGCTAGCTAGCTTAGTTAGGTTTGAAACATGGATCTTTCGTTGCAGCAGCACTCATGCATTGGAATATATAGCAGGGGTTTAGCTAGGATTGCCATACAACATTTGATGCAACCTCTGCTGGTTCGATCATTTAATCGAGAGGGGGAGATGCATCAATACTGTGTGACCAGGACTAGCTAGTGATCAGTGGCTTAGGTCCAAGGAGTAAATGGCATGGCAATACGAGTAAGTTAAAATGAAGGCTTTTAAACCTTTTAGTGTATTTTTGCAATCACATTCTTCAATTAGGGTTTGTTGCCACTTGATTGCAAGATTTCATTTGTTCCCTGAAAAGGTACGATGGGTGTCATATAATGTCACTGAATTAATAATTTAAAAAAAGTTGCTTTTATTTAAGACGTACCGCAACCTTACTTGTTTGATGAATAAGGAACTGTTGGGATAGAGTTGCTTTTATTGAAGACGTACCGCAACTTTACTTGTTTGACGAACAAGGGACTGTTTGGATAGGCATAACTCTTTGAAAGTGTAAAAGTGGTATTGTAGTATATTGAATTGTAGTGAACTTGCAGCAAGTGTCATTTTTTAAAATGTGTTTGAATGTAGTACTTTTTGTCTGCTGCAAGTAGAATAGATAACTTTCAATGTTTGGGTAGAAGTAACAACTGTTTATCTATAAAATAAAAAAAAAGTTACCAATCCACTAACGTGTCCACCTCTCAACCACTCGCATGTCCATATCCAAAAACAAAAAAAACAAAAATTAAAGAGAGCACCTCTCTACCACTCTTCTTTTTCATCTTTCCAAAGAAAAAAAATGACTCGTTGACGAGGACGAGGAGGAAGAAGGTGGTCGGATAGTGGTGGTGGGGATCTCCTCTGCAGAGTCCTCCCTGAGGACCTCCTCCACCTCGCAAATCCAGACACGGCGTGGCGAGTCGAGATCGTCCAGATCCAAAAACGACGTGGTGAGTCGAGCTCGTCGTGCGCCTCGAGGAAGTCGCCAACACGGTTGAGGCTGTCGTCGAGAGACGTCGAAGGTCGTTAAGGAGCAGACGATCGGTCGCGCATGCTGGTGCTCGGGGAGGGCTCCAGATCTCGTTCGTCGAGGAGGCTGCAGACGAGACGACTAGGCCGTCGCCGGCAACCCACCTCCACATCACCACCGCTCGAGCCACCATCACCGTCGACGTCGATCCAGTTTCAACCCACCTCCCTCACTTTTTTGCTGCAACTGATGCTTGGAAAAAAACAAAGAGGAGTTACCGTGGACTTGCTGCGATGTGACACTTACCGCTTGGTTGTTGCGGCCAACCAAACACGAAAACTGGTCGGAGCTGCTGGCAGTTACAGCAGGAACCGCCAGTTACGTCGCAGCTACTGCGATCCAAAGAGCCCCTAAGAGCTTGTAATTTTTATTTTCTTATGATTTTTTTATGGTTATTATTTAAAAATAAGAAAATTTGAGTTGCATCCCACTTTTTTGTTTACCATATTTCAAGGTGCACCCCACTGTTTTACCATAATGTACGAATGCTCCCACTTTTGATGGAAAGTAATAGTCAACTTCTTATACTGTTAATTTTTGACCGAAATATCCCTCGGGGACGTGCAGTGGGAAAGGAATGGGAAAGAATACGAATGAGTATTTTTGTCCAAAAAAATTGGTCAAAGCAGTTGACCGTGAGTTGGAGACGGTTTATATCAAAAGTTGGGACATTCGTACATTATGGTAAAGGAGTGGAGTGCAATTCAAATTTTATCTTTGAAAATTTAAAATACCACTTAAATGTGTTTGGTAAATTAAAGCACATTTACTTTACTTTAATTTAATTTATTTTATTTTTTCAATATCAAATGTTTTCAGAACGGATGCTTGGATTGGGGTAAAGTGCAAAAAATCTCTCATTAGATTTGTTTCGGAAGCAAAATTAGACTTCTTAGACGTTTGGAGCAAATAAACCTTCCCGCAATAAAATTTTCGATCAAAATGTTCCCTCCTGTCAGCTAAACATTAGAATTAAATGGTAAAAAGAATTAAAATTGAAAACCCTAAACTACACTTCCCCTTCTCCCCCCCCTCCAGCCCTCACCCCCCTCCTCCTTCCCCCTCACCCTCCTCCGTCTCTTTCCCCTCCTCCTCCTCCTCCCCCCACCGTGCCTCCTCCTCCTCCTCCTCCTCCTCCTCCAGCCCTCATACACCCCTCCTCCTCCTCCCCTCCTCCTCGCCGCCGAGCTCACCCCCACGCCCCCCTCCTCCTCCTCCGTGTCTCTGCCAAGCTCCCCCCTCCTCCTTCGTCCCTCTCCTCCGCCTCCCTCCTCTTTCCCCCACCGTGCCTCCTCCTCCTCCTTCCCCCTCACCCCTCCTCGACGCCGAGATCCCTCCTCCCCTATCCCTCCCGCGTCCCCCCTCCTCCTCCGCGTCTCCGCCGAGCTCCCCCCTACTCCTCCGCCTTCCCCCTCACCCCCTCCTCCCGCAGCGCCCCCTTCCTCCTCCGCGTCTCCGCCTCGCTCCCCCCTCCTCCTCCGCCTCCCTACTCCTCCTCCTCCTTCCCCCTCACCCCCCTCCTCCTCCTCCTCCTCTGCCTCCCTCCTTCTCTCCTCCAGCCCTCATCCCCCCCCCCTCCCCGCCTCCGTCGAG
Organism: Iris macrosiphon; assembly: GCA_036927795.1. Classification (NCBI taxonomy): domain Eukaryota; kingdom Viridiplantae; phylum Streptophyta; class Magnoliopsida; order Asparagales; family Iridaceae; genus Iris; species Iris macrosiphon. The sequence goes on along the minus strand of JAYESA010000015.1, from coordinate 18,091,789 downwards.
CTCCCCCTCCCCTCCCCCCCCCCCCCCCCTCGCGCCTTTCCCGAGTTCCCCCCCCCCCCCCCCCCTCCCCCGTCGTCGCTGTTGCTGTTGCGCCGCCGTTGTCGAAGCATGAGAGGAGGATGCCGGAGAGAGAGGAAGGGGATAGAGGATTAGGATTATGGTTATGATTAGGATTTGGGTTAGGGTTATGATTAGGATTTGGGTTAGGGTTGGGGTATATTAGTCATTTTACGTCAAATTTGACGTCTGTTAACGGTAAAATCTAAGGAGGAATTATAAATCCAGTGGTGTTTAATTGCAAAAACGTAAATCTAATGAGAGATTTTTTGCACTTTATTCGCTTGGAGGGCATTGTATTCAAAAGTTGTTTCGGCTTGACAACATCTTTCAGTATCAACTTGCAAAATTGGTATAACTTACAATAATAGTCTGTGCCAATGGCTTCGGATCTTCTAATGCCAATATTAATATGGAAGAACACATGAGAATGAGATATATGTTGGTTACGAGAAATTTATATATTTCATTCATTTTTTATATTTGAATGATATTACAGGAGTACATTACGAGATGTAGGAGATCTTAATCCATGAGTCAACAACTTAACTCAGCTAACAATATATTGAAGTTTGAATAAGGGGTTGTTTGGTTGTACGAATGTGTAAGAAAATACGAAAGTGGAAAAACCGTATTGGTCTATGCATAAATTTTGACTTTCCAAAAGTTATTTGGTTGGTGGAATTGAAAATTTTAAAGTGGAGGAAAAATGAATTCCGTTGTTTGGATGGTTGTTGAAAGTGAAAAAAAAAAGTTATCTTGTTTGGATAGTTATTAAAAATGGATGTTGGTTGGAGATATAGTTAACATAGGTATTATTACTCTCATTTTTCTTCCCAACTAATTCTCATTTAATTAGTATATATATATATATATATATATATATATATATATAATTGACATAATTAGTAAATGTAAATTTGCTAAAATAAAAATGAAAATTTTTATAAATAAATAAAAATTGTAATGAAGAAAAAAATTTATTGACAAATAGGGTAATATTTTAATAATAATTATTTTACTCCACGGAAAATATAAGTCTAAACCCATCAATTCATTGTTATTACATATTATAACTGAAGACTGGAGTTAAGAAGCACCATATAAAAAATAAATTAAAGTTAATATTAAACATCATATTTGTTGGCAGCAGTAAGTAGAAGTATGTGTTACCCAAAAATCATCTACAGATCTTCATCATGAGCTCGAAACAGAGAAGAAATTCTTGTCGGAGGAAGAAATTTGCTCGAAAAAAGAGAAAAAAAAATACTCAAAAAAAACTACTCTTCTTACAGTGCTGTCAAAGACTGGCGGGAGTCTGTTGGAAGTGACCGCAACAAGAGTACTTCCACAGCAGAACAGGGATGAAACTTAAGCCAAAAAAATTAGGATTATTTAGTAATATAATCTCATATATATATATATATATATATATATATATATATATATATATATAAATTAGCGATTGAGTCTCCAAATTATTAGATGGTAGATTTTTGGATCTCGAAATTACTGTTCACTAGTCTACGTGAATAGTAATTTCGAAATCCAAAGTCTAACGTCGGACAATTTGAAAATCCAAAACCTAATTTTAACTATTATGTGAAATTATATTACTAAATAATCCAAAAAACTAAGCAACCCAACCATCTCTTTTTCCTCCTCCGGAGTTCCAAGCTTTTTTTGGATGTCAAAGTACGAAGAATACACAGGAAACAGAAACTGAGAACGGTCGCATCAAGGAACATAAGAAGAGTTACAAAGCTCCTACCAAACACTTGAACTCGTGTGAGTGCTCAGCTCAGTCCCACTCTTTTCACGAACCAAACAGGTCCTAAGTAAACCAACAAAAGGCTAATATCTGAGACGTTCTTGTTGATGTCCGACAAAATAGCTCTACATTTGTCAAGAAAGTTGAACCCTCGAAGTTTTATGTGTGTGTGTGTCAACCACCTTCATATATCTTAAAATTTTATATACGTAACTACGTAGCTGTTCTTATTTAAAAAGTTTGAACAATTTTAATTATTAAAGTTAAATAAAGATATATTTAAAAAAAAAATTTATAATAAAACAAATTATTATTATTATATTATATAATAGTATAGATAGACATTTCGGTGTGGATAGGTGGGTCAACCACCTTCAGAGCTACATCACACAAGTACGACCTACATATGAAGAAGTCTTGATGTTTGTAGCCAAACACCATGGTCAAGAAGATATTCCCCCCATACTATCTCCCTTACCGTCTATTAAAAGTAGGAGTGCTATGACTACAACCAAATGCCTACAACCCTCTTATAACTTTCACGTGGCGCCCACGTGGAGGTTACTCATTGGAGGAGGGAAAAGAGGTGGGACCCACTGGCTGTTCGGGTGGCCGCCACGTGGCAAAAATGTCACGTGACAGCCGTTTATTGGAGGGAGAGATGGACCCGGGGTGGCCCACATAGCAGGGGGGAGAGAGAGTTGTAAGAAGGATGTAAGCATTTGGTAGTAAACTTAGCATTATTGCTATTAAAAGATACTAAATACTAATCATGTTCGTCAGTACCCCTCCAATAAGAAAGAAAGAAAGAGAGAAAGAAGCTATTTGAATGAGAAAGGGAAAATAAACATTAGGTTGTATTGGGAGAACATAGCTTAATCTGACTTGACTATTAGTAACGTTTACGTTGGTTGCTATTTGAATGAGAAAGGGAAAATAAACTTTAGGTTGTGTCAGGAGAACATAGCTTAATATTTTCAATTGAGGACCATCTATATTAAGCATGAGTGATTTTGGGCTAAAAAATGATTATGTTAATAAAAAATTATGTTATTTTTATATGCACTGAATGTTTTGAAATTTTTTGTACGCTGTATTGCATATATTTTGGTCTCACTGTATCTAATTTTTACTATTTTGTTATAAATACAAGAAATAATACGTCCTGGTGGCTCGATCTACAGATCTTCTACCACTCAGTCAAGGTTCTAATGCCTCTTTCCGATAACCATAAAGGTCACTCAGGTTCGACTCAAAAATCATGGTTAATGGTCCTTTGGATATAAATTGCATATCGCGGCTCAAATTGTGTATTGGGTCGGGCAGTCCGAAAATCGGTTCAGGTCCGACCCGGTCAACGTCGGTCTGGGCCGGTCCGGACCCGGTCAACGGACCGGCCCGACTCGGCCCACCTCGTATTCGGGTCCGGACTGGATCGGAGAATTCGACCCGCAAGCCCGGTTTGGCCCGGCTCGGTTGCTGCAACGTTCGGATACGGTTTTGACCGTTGAGGTCCGGCCAGGACCGGCCCTGTCTCCGACTCGGTTAGGTCCGAACCAGGCTCGGTCTGATCCGGGATTTTTTTTTACCGTTTGTGTATATTTTTACCTAAATACCCCCGTTTTATAGCTGTTTCTTGAACATTATAGGGTTATTTTGGTCATTTTTGCTAAAAATGACCAAAATACCCTTATAACAACTATATTTTGATGACATTGGGAGTCATTTTGGCTCAAAAAAATTCTATAAATAGTCTCAATAACATGAAAAATAATCACAACATCATTTCTTCCTCTCTTCTATTACAAAATTTGCTAAGAAGGCAATTTCTGAAGTGAAACTCTCTGGAGGCCAAACAGCAATATTCAAGCAAGCAATTTCTTAAGTTCAAAATTTCTTGGAGGCTTCAAAGTAACAAGAATTTTTTTTATTAATACTTTTTTTTCTTGTGATTTTAGATTTTTCTTCCCCCCTCCTCTCTTTCTCTATTTTGTTTAGTTGGTAGATAAATATTTTTTTTACACGTATTTAAAAAAAATCAAATATGGATGATATTGTTTCTAACAACACTTATGGAGGTAATTCGGAACAACAATTTGATTATTATAATCAAATATTTGAAAATAATTATATTTCTGATTCTGCTTCACCGACACAAATGTCACCTCCTGAAGTTAGGAGTATGGCTACAAATACCGCAAATAGAAAAAAATTTGTTTTATGGAATTATTTTACAAAAATATTTGTCACTGATAGTGAGGGCGCACCGGTTTTAGATCCAAAAGATCAAAAACCAATATCTAAGGTTGCGGAATGTAAGAAATATAACCAAGTTTATAAATGAAAAAATGGTGATGGCACGAGCACTTTAAGAAGACACTACGAAAGTTATTATGACAAGGACACACTGCAGGCTAGACAAACACAGCTAAGTACCGGTGGTCAAGAATTTTTTATATGTAACTTTACTTATTCTGATGCTCGTAATAAGACTGAGTTAACCAAATATATTATTTGTGATGAACAACCTTTTACATTTGGTTAGAGTGATTGCTATTATGATTATGCAAGTAGTACCCTTAATCCTTATTTTACTAAAGTTTCTAAATCTAGTGCTAGAGCAGAGGCTTTGAAATTTTTTCAAAAAGATAAGACTGCTTTAAAAGAATATTTTATGCATGTTAGTAAATTAGCTATAACTTCTGATATATGGACTACTAAACAAAATTTTGCTTATATCTGTATCACGGCACATTATATAGAACCAATATGGATGTTGTAAAAATGCATCATTTGTCTAGGGTTTTTAGAATTTTTACATACCGCAGGCCAGCCCGGACCGGGCACATTAACACCATGTGGACTTGGTCAAATTATTTTTACATGACCTTATACTTTCTCATATATATATATATATATATATATATATATATATATATATATATATATATGTGTGTTATAGTTATATGTGTGTTATAGTTATATGTGTGTGCGTTCTTTGAGTTCTTAATTTTAAAACTCTACCATGAAAACCCGTTGGACATGCATGTGATCTCTTGATTTTTTTTTTCTCAAAGGTATCCAGTAAAATAAATACACTTTTATGTATTGTTTGGGAACGAAAAAGAATGGGAGAAAGGAAAAAGTAGAGAAGAAAGTGGAAAGAAAATAAAAAATAATGGTGTTTGGGAAGGGAGGGAGAGAAATGGAGGAGAGAAATTTGAGAGCAAAAAATATGTGAGATCCATCAAAAGAAAAAATTCTCCCAAAAGTGAGAGAAAAATAAAGAAAGATGAGAGAATTTTTGAAAAATTTATTCAATTATTCCTCAAAAAACTAAATATAAAGTATAATTTGAAAAAACTAAGGACTAAAACATAATTTTATATATATATATATATATATATATATATATATATATATATATATATCCCACAAACAAACAAAATTTTATTATTGACTTTTTTTTCCTCTACATTTTGGTTATCCAAACAAGAGAATGCAAAATTTATTCTAGTCTCGTTTTACTTTCCTTCATTTTTCTTCCTTTCTATCCACCAAAAAGTTTCCAAACACATCCTTATGTAGTGTTTGGGAAGGAAAAAAAGTTGGAGGAAGAAAAAAATTGAGAAAAAAATGAGAGAAAAATTAAAAGTGATGTTGTTTGGAAAGAGGGTAGGAAAAGTAGGAAAGGAAAAATGAGAGAAAAATTTAGGTGGGTCCTACTAAAAAAAATTCTTCAAAAAATGGAAGAAATTTGAGAGAGATGAGAAAATTTTGGAATAATTTATCCAACTACCCCTCATATAAATTATGATATGAGAATACCAAATACTAAATAGTAATTATATTTCTATACATATACAAATAAAAAATTATTTTAAACTTTTTTTCTTTATTTTTTCTTCATCCAAACAAAAGATGGAAAAATTAACTCAACTTTTATTTTTCTTCCCCTCAAATCCGGGCCGAGTCGAATCCGAAAGAGAGAATGGTCCGGGTCATGGGTCCAGACTAGGTCGGTATAATTTTCGACCGAACCAGACCTGGCCCAGACCGTTCTCTCTCTCGGATTCGACTCGGCCTGGACCGGGCCTATTAACACCATGTGGACTTGGTCAAATTATATTTACATGACCTTATACTTTCTCATATATATATATATATATATATATATATATATATATATATATATATATATATATATGTTTTGAATCAAAAATCTTAGAGGAATTCGTGAGTCTTAATTTTTAAAACTCGATCATGAAAAGCTGTTGGACATGCATGTGATCTCTTGAATTTTTTTTTTCTCAAAGGTATCAAGTAAAATAAATACATTTTTATGTATTGTTTGGGAAGAAAAAAGAATGAGAGAAAGGAAAAAGTGAGAAGAAAGTGGAAAGAAAATAAAAATAATGGTGTTTGGGAAGGGAGGGAGAGAAATAGAGGAGAGTAATTTGAGAGGATAAAATATGTGAGATCTATAAAAAAAAAATCTCCCGAGAGAAAAAATAAAAAAAATTTGAGAAAAATTTTGAAGAATTTACTCAACTATTCCTGAAAAAACTAAATAGAAAGTATAATTTGAAAAAACTAACGACTAAACTATATATATATTCCACAAACAAACAAGATTTTATTATTCATTTTTTTTCCTCTATTTTTTGGTTATCAAAACAAGTTAATGAAAAATTAATTCTACCCTCGTTTTACTTCCCTTAATTTTCCTTCCTCTCAAAATTTTCTCTCTCTCCACCAAAAAGTTTCCAAACACACCCTTATGTAGTGTTTGGGAAGGTAAACAAGTTGGAGGAAGAAAAAAGTTGAAAAAAAAGTGAGAGAAACATAAAAAATGATGGTGTTTGGGAAGAGGGTAGGAAAAGTAAGAAAGTAAAAATGAGAAAAATAATTAGGTGGATTCTACTAAAAAAAAAAATCTCCGAAAAGTGAAAGAAAATTGAGAGAATTTTGTAATAATTTATCCAACTACCTATCATATAAATTATGATATAAGAATACCGAGTACTAAATAGTAATTATATTTCTATCCATATAAAAATAAAAAAAAATAAAAACTTTTATTTTTCTTATTTTTTCTTCATCCGAACAAAAAATGGAAAAATTAACTCTACTTTTATTTTTTCTTCCTCCAACTTTTTTTCCAACTTTTATTTTTCTCTCAAAATTTTCTCTCTCTCCACCAAAAAGTTTCCAAACACACCCTTATGTAGTGTTTGGGAAGGTAAAAAAGTTGGAGGAAGAAAAAAGTTGAAAAAAAAGTGAGAGAAAAATTACAAATGATGGTTTTGGGAAGAGGGTAGGAAAAGTAGGAAAGTAAAAATGAGAAAAAAAATTAGGTGGGTCCTACTAAAAAAAAATCTCCGAAAAGTGAAAGAAAATTGAGAGATATGAGAGAATTTTGGAATAATTTATCCAACTACCTATCATATAAATTATGATATAAGAATACCAAGTACTAAATAGTAATTATATTTCTATCCATATACAAATAAAAAATAAATTTAAAACTTTTATTTTTCTTATTTTTTTTTCATCCGAACAAAAAATGGAAAAATTAACTCTACTTTTATTTTTTCTTCCTCCAACTTTTTTTCCAACTTTTATTTTTCTCTCTCTCCACCAAAAAGTTTCCAAACACACCCTTATGTAGTGTTTGGGAAGGTAAAAAAGTTGGAGGAAGAAAAAAGTTGAAAAAAAAGTGAGAGAAAAATTAAAAATGATGGTTTTGGGAAGAGGGTAGGAAAAGTAGGAAAGTAAAAATAAGAAAAAAAATTAGGTGGGTCCTACTAAAAAAACAATCTCCGTAAAGTGAAAGAAAATTGAGAGATTTGAGAGAATTTTGGAATAATTTATCCAACTACCTATCATATAAATTATGATATAAAAATACCAAGTACTAAATAGTAACTATATTTCTATCCATATACAAATAAAAAATAAATTTAAAACTTTTATTTTTCTTATTTTTTTTTCATCCGAACAAAAAATGGAATAATTAACTCTACTTTTAATTTTCTTCTCCTCGAATCACGCTCCCCCACCCACACAATTTTTTTTTTCTACACTGTAAGTTATTATTAAGAAATTATCACATTAAGATGTGCCATTATTTTGGGTTGTGGGGGTAGTTTACAAATTGACCACGGTCCCACTTCTGGAAAGCCAAATAATAGCAGGCGCTGTGCTGTCCCACAAGTTGACCTTCTTTCCTCAATCGAGCGCGTTGAAGGGGACGCGTGCACCTGGGGCTGGGGGCCGGCCATTGCTGGTTCCCAAAGCTTTAGCTTCATAGCTGCGAGCAATGGCAGCTCAAGTATTAATTCGTTCACAAGGAAAGGCATTCAATCTCGGTAGTAAATAAATATAGGAGGTTGAACAATTGCAAATTTTCCTTCTCCCAACTGCCAACTCCTACCTAGTTTTTACTCTTCCGCTCTCCTTCATGAATGGTCGGCAAAACATGCACAATCTGTGTGCTGACAACTCTTCTGTGCACGAAGAAACAAACTAAATCTCCTTTTTTATTCTCACTTGTCTATGTACTTTACTTTCTAGTCTTTATATCATCTCCAACCCTCTTGTGAGTTTAGAAAATATATTTGCTACACAGGAATAACAATTTTTTATTTTAAAAATCTTTCTCCAATATAAATGTGAAGTTGACATAACAATGTCATGATAAGAACAATGTGAAGTTGGTTGTCTAGATCTAGATAATAAATTTCATAATACTTTACTTCTATATCATCAATTATGAGTAAAAATATTTATAAAAAAAAGGAAGAAGTGAAAAAGTTATCTTGAAAGTTGAAAAAATATATTTGTATTGGAGGACACTTTTATTGTCATATAGAAAAAATATTGTCTTGTGTCGCTTGTCATATATGAATCATAATACAAAATAAGACAATAGGGTTGAAGATGCTCTTAATATAATCAACCATTCGCAGTGAGCAGCGTCGGTATAGAATTTTCATTAAATGTCCAAGAAAAAAATGTTGGTTGTGTAATACTTTTCTATACACATGTGAACAAAAGCTCAACTTCCTATTTTTCTTTAGTCACACATCGGTTGTACCACTTTTTCCTTGTATGTATATATTAGTTTTTCTTCATTGTTCTCTTAAATATGTTGTGTGGGGAACCCCTTGGGCTACGAATGCCGATTCAATTTACTCTTCGGGTTCAGACTGGGATCCAAAAATCTTTTGCTCCCCTTTATTTGTTTGACTTCCTATGTCCAGGTTTATTTTCCACCTTTTAAACATGGATTAATAACATTTATTCCTTTATCTGTAGTGAAAGCTTGGTTCTCTCCCTATATATTTGTTGAGTTTCTCATCTCAATTGCTTTTCTACAGAAAATTCTTCTACGTGAACTCTCTCTCTCTCTCTCATTCTTCTACGTGAACTCTCTCTCTCTCTCATTCTTCTCTCGAACCACATCATGTTCTCTAAATCCTTGTTCTTGACAGAACTAAGTTCGGTCTCTCTCTCTGAGTTGTGTGCAACGAAGAGAACCCGGTAGTCAGGGGGTTTTACCACTAGGAGCTTCCGAGAAACGTCTGCACATAGATCTCGGATCAACTCTTAGGACAGTGCTTCATGCACGACTTCCCTGGAGGCCGGTAACATTTTTTTTTCTTTGTTCTCTTATCAAATTTCTGAAAAATAATATATATATATATATATATATATATATATATATATATATATATATAACAAAAAAAATAAGGGCAACCTTTTTTTATGTTTTATATTTATTATTCCTACGTTTTTGTTTTCCTTAGAGCATCTCCAACCCAGTTGTGACTTGTGAGTTTGAAAAATATGATTGCCACATAGTAATCATAATTTCTTATTTTAAAATTTCTTCTCCACTGTAAATGTAAAATAAATTGTGAAGTTGACATTTCAAAGACAATGTAAAGTTGATTATCTAGATCTAGACAATGAACTTCACAATGCTTTACTTTCACATCATCAATTATGAATACAAATATTTATAAATAAAGGAAGAAGTGGAAAAGTTATCTTGGAAGTTGGAAAAAAATATTTTTTATTGTCTTCTCAATACTTTTGCATTGAAGAACACTTTTTTTATCTCATTGTCTTGTGTGAATATAATATTGCCACATGAAAAAGACATTGTCTTGTGGCTTATGCAACATAGGAATCACAATACAAAACAAGACAATATGGTTGGAGATGTTCTAAGTTTGGATCACCAAACTAGTGAAACATACAGAAGTTTATTTTATGACTAATATTTTTTTTTAATCTAAAAGAATACACTAATAATTATGTCTACATAGAGGTTGATATATTCTATAAAAGCTACCAAGACCTTACACACTGGGCCGGCCCTGTCCAGGGTCCAAAATACAACTATGGCCCAATATTTGATACTTCTTTATATGTGTAGATATTTTAGGTAGTAAATAATGAATATTAATAGCCAACACAACAGCCATATGTAGCAGATCAGGATATTTGAAGTTGGAACCTACCTATATTCAGATTTAAGAAGAACACATCCTATGTTGAAATATTGAATACCAGGTGCTTTTGTTTTTGCCAAAAGTAATTAAGCACTTTCTGCCGTGAATCATATCAGTGACTCGTCCACAATGAGTTCTTCTATAGAATATGTCTTTAACCTTCTATAGAATCGGCCCTGCCTTGTTTTCATCATTGCAAAGCTTCTTGTTGATTCTGACTTCCATCCATGGCTAGCATTAGCAATGCCAACTCTGTTATGCTGCGTATTCTTTTGGTACTTTGCAATTGGTTGGTATGAAATAATAATTATTTCTTATAAGTATTTTCAATTGTTTATATATATGTCATATGTGGCAAAAAAATAACTGGCAAAAGAAGAAAAAAACAGCCACTTAGTTATCAACTTTTCAATGAAGTACAAATGTTATTATCGAGTATATGGGGGTCTTGTTCTCAGTTTTTGCTCACAGTTACACTCCATGCAATAGTTGATATGGGTACTACAACCAGTAATTAGACATGAGTTGGTATCTTCGGAATACCAACATTAGTTAAAACATATGAACAAATTGTCTCTGATATTAGTGGACAATTTAGACTGAAAAACTATGTTCCTCCTTACCGGTTGAAATTACCATAATTGATAATAAAGTTCGTAATTTCATTTTCACTGTTGATTATTTTCCTATATGCATGAATACATTATTCTATGAAATAATTTTATTTATATTGTCTATCCATTTGAGATAAATTTAATTTATATTTTTTTTTAGAATATAAGAATTCCTATAGCAACTTTACGTCACATCTATCAGATCCCAAATTACTTTAAATTAATGAGATTATCTACTTTATGTCGTTTCAACCGAAAAAAGGAAGGAATTTCTTCTTCATATATACTTTATGTAAACTAGTTTTAAGTCATTATGCTTTTAATCGTGATATATATATATATATATATATATATATATATATATATATATATATATATATATATATATATATAAAATTTTGAATGTAAACGGTTATCAGATCTGCACTGGGTCACTTCACTGACTACTCTGCCCATTCCAGGAGGGTGATCAAAAGTGAGGTTGACCACCATGACATTGATCCAAATTATCTACAATACAACAAAGACAGAATTACAGGAAAAAAAAGGATGTGGGGGAAGTCAAGAAAATGTTGGAAGCCATAGAATTTGGTGAAGCCAAAAAAATTTCAATAAACAAAGTGATGAATTACATAACAAATTTGTTTTAAGTTCTTGTTCACTTCTGGGAAGAAAATTGATATTGAAATCTATAAAATGAGTTTATGATCCACTTTTTTCTCTCTCTATATAAGTAATTAAGTTCTCTATGTTTCTTCACTTCTTATTTGAAATTGTTAAGGGTCATCATCTTTCTCTCTGTTTAGGCCTCGTCTGGTTCACGAAATCGTGAACTTAGTAAAAAAAGTTATTTATTTTCTATGTTTAGATACCAAAGAAAGGAGGAAGAGAATGAAAGTGATTATCAATAGAAAAAAAAAGTTGTTTACTCCACCCACCCAAAAATTCACTTTTCTACATTTTAATAATAATTTTTTTCTCAATTTTTTTGACATTTTCAAACACCGAAAATAAAAATCGATAGAAATTATAATTTCTCACAGAAAAGAAACAAATTAATTTTTTTTCCTTTCCTTCCTTTTCCGTGAACCAATCGAGGCCTTAGGACTTTCTTTTCCACTTTCTCTTTATCAATTTTCCTATTTCTCTCATCTCAAAAACTTTCCAAATTCCTCACTCTTTTCATATTTTAATTTCTTCTCCATTTCGTTTCTCCAGGAATCTTTTATAGCTTATATCTCTAGATCCTTCTATGATCTATCTATCTATCTATCTATCTATCTATCTATATATATATAGGGTAAACGATATATGAGTCATATGTTTATATTTCTACATGAGTCATGTACATGTGGACCAATAGAAATTGACTCTTACATCCCATGTGCATCCATGTGCTCTAGTACACTCAATTCTATTGATCTAAATGTGCATTGGATCATATAGGAATATGAGTTTATGGCTCATATCCCATTTACCCATATATATATATATATATATATATATATATATATATATAGATCCGGAGTCCCGCTGGAGCCATGGGGCTCCCAACCGTTGGATCGTGGGGGCCTCACGCGTGGCTCCCCGATCTGATGGTGCAGGGGGGTGAGGCTTCGATAGGACTCCGGGAGAGGATCTTTTGATTTGCTCATATATATATATATATATATATATATATATATATATATATATATATATATATATATATATATATAACTCACTATTTTTTAATCGAAAAAATAATTTTCTTTTTCTTGTATTCGAATCTCGAACCACCCAACTAAGAGCGTTATGTCTCCACCTGCTGATCACTTGAGACAATTTGACCTCCCCCCCCACCCCCCCCCCCCCTCTCTCTCTCTCTCTCTCTCTCTATATATATATATATATATATATATATATATATATATATATAAAATTTGATATCTAAAAAAATGTAATTTCAGTCATACGTTATTTGAAATAAATGGTTCAGATTTAAATGCATATATATTAGCATATATATGCATTTTTTCTGTACTGAGCTGTACCTATATTAGCATATATATAAAAAAAAGTTTTCTATTTTTTTTTGCACTGGGCTACAGCCCAGTGCAAGCACCATTTGCCTCCGCCCCTGAGTCTGGGGCGAGCGGATGTCTGCCGACGAGCGGATGTCCGTTGGCGAGCAGATCTCCGCTGACGAGCGAGGGCGAGGACATGTTTGAGGCGAGCGGGGGGAAAGCACAAGGCTGGGACATCGGTGATTATTTTGGCTGAATGGAAGAGGGGTGGGTGAGGAGATGTGTGGAGAGAGAGAATGTGATATGGCTAAAATAGTATTCATAATAATTTTTAATATATTATTTAATAATAATATTGTGGGATTAAAATTAATACTTAATTTATATTATTTATTTAATAATAATAATAATATTTATATAAAGAATCATAATAATAATAACAATAATGGTTTCCTAAGTATTTATGTCAAAGACTTTTTTTCATTAATAATTAGGTTTTTTTATAATAATAATAATAATAATACTTTTTATATTATTTAAAATTAATAATGTTGGATTAAAAATTAATATTTATTTTATTTAATAATAATAATAATAATAATAATAATAATAATAATAATAATAATAATAATAATAATAATAATACTTAATATTTAAAATTTTAATCTATACAAAAAAATAATGAATAATATTAATTCTGGTAACCTCACCCTATTCAAAGGTGGAATACCATATCACTTCTCAACTACCACTTAAACAACCAACCAAACATAGGAACTACAAAAAGTTAACTTTTCAACTCACTTCCAACAACCATTCAAACAAAAAAAAACTCATAAAATATGCGTACGCATGACGCACGTACGCATTGTGCACGCCAACTTTCTACTTCTAAGTTTTTTACTTCGTTCTACTTCAGCGAAACAAACAGCCCCTTGGTCCGCGGGCACAACAAACCGCCGCCATCGCGTCTTCCAAAAAGCGATCAAATAGTTCATTCAAGAAAGAAAGGCAGTTGATAAGGGCACTACAAAAATTACTCGGGGCTGCCCAAATATTTACCATTGATAATTACAAGTTTGCCACTCCCAAAGATTACTCGGGGCTCCACTTTTGATTTTTTTTATAACCCGGACTGTCAAAATTTTGATAGTCCTATCCATTGTTAGAACTGTCAAAATTTTGACAGTCCTTCCAATTTGCAGGACTGTCAAAATTTTGACGGTCCTTCCAATTGGTAGGACAGTCCTAAAAATTCAACATATATTTTTAGGACTGTCAAACTTTTGGCAGTCCTTCCAATTGGTAGGACTGTCAAAATTTTGACAGTCCTAAAAAATCAACATATATGTCAAATTTTGACAGTCCTTCCAATTTTTTTTTCTTCCTTTTTGGTTTCCTGTGTGCTGTTATTTTTCTTTGTCATTGTGCTATTATTCATGTCATCTGACCAATATCGATGTGACTATACAGTATTCAGTTAGTAAAAGGATCAGATATTGTTTGTTGAAATTAACTTATTTGTTACTGGTTTTAGGTTGCATTTAAATGTATTTTACTGGCTGTCTAAAAAATTAGGATTGACAAAATTTTGACAGTCTTCCACGACGCTGGAGTGGAGGATCTGGTGGTAGCGGCGGAGAAAGGAGGGGAGGAAGGAGTGGCGGACGCCGAGGTAGTCGAACAACGAAAATGGGTACGAGATGGAGGAGCGGGAGGGGAAGGAGGCGGCGGGAGGCGGGGGAGGCGGCGACGGGAGGCGGCGGTGGAGGACGGGGGAGGAGGCGGAGGCGGAGCCCAAATCCTGGGCTAGCATGAGTAAGCTTTTGGACTAGTATGAGTAAACTTCATTCATTAATGGGCTACCCCCAATCCTGGGCTAGCCCGGAGTATATTTTGTAGTGCCCTTGTCACCAGCCGAAAGAAAGCAAGAGGGAGCTGCAATGGCGGACGAAGTTCTAGGTTTCGCGAAGCGGCACTTCGAAGACCTAAAGGAGCACTGGAAGAGGAACTTCTCCTTCCTCGACTACTACAAGAAGACCCTCGGCAGGAGGGATCACCTCCCCAAATGGACCGACGCCGACGTTGACGAATTCATTTCCTCCGATCCCATCTACGGCCCTCAGGTCCATTCTCTCTCTCTCTCTCTCTCTCTCTCTCTCTCTAGTTCCGATCGATCTAGGAATCACAACACTCGACACAGACACGGTCACGACGCCGATTTTTGGACTCGGTTCTTTGTTTGGTAGATCAATAGGACTATAGGAGGGTTTTGCGGTTGGATCAGGAGTTCTTGGCGATGATTATGCAAAAGATCGAATTTGACGTTCTTTAGGAATTAGGGTTACATTTAGAACCTAGATCGCCATCCTGTTGGATTAAAATTTGCTTATATGATCGATTAGCGTCTTAAAAATTATACTATAAATTCAATCCGTTGTCTCCATAGATCAATCAACGGTTTTCAGCTAGGTTATATATATAAAAGAAGACATTCCTTTGGAATTAGGACAACTGGACTGCACGCATGGACACAGTCGGACAAATACAGTATGATACGATACAGACAAGGTGATACGATACACAACATCTATTTTGGCAGTTTCGTAGTGTATTTGGAGTGTCTGTGTGGATTCCAGGTGTGTCCGAGATGACACAGACTGAATGCTGATATTTTGGAGTGTCCTTTATCGGAAATGGTGGAAGAAAAAAGGATTCTTGTAGACGACCTAAAAGCTTGAGATAAAGGTGCTTTTGTCGTTGTTTTCCCCCAACATCTATCCTTTGTTTTTACTTTGCTATTTGTTTGACAAAGTCTTTATTGAAATAGAGAGGCTCAAAACTAGGATGATGTAATTTGTGTTGGGCGCTGTTATATATGTAAAGATATTCTCAAAATTCAAAACTGTGTTTTTTAGTATCGGGAAAGTATGACGACACTTTTTCTTATTTGGTATTTCACAAGAACCAGTCTTTTGGTAGCTTGACGACAGATGTTAGAGATGGTATGAAAAAGTTCAGGGGAGATCTTACTCAACATTTATATTTCACGAACACTAACATGACACAAGATACAGACACAGTTACACATTCACAATCGCATCAACATTCCTTCTAGACGAGTAAGACTTGGATTCTGACAAATTCTTGTTATTTTGACACTTTTGGAGTGCATTAGCTACCTTTTTTGGTTTCTTGATAGACAACTTGTTATTTTTGTTATTGTCAAAAATATTTTAGTCTTAGACTCTTATGTTTTTTAAAGAATGTTCTAGAATATGTTTGATAATTACCATCTAGTATTTGGATCATATTCTTATCTTTTGTTTTATTATGATTAATTATTTTCACTCATTTTCAGTATTATTAAATACAATAGAATCTTTTGGATACAAATTTTAATACCCGAAAAACTTATGCCCCACGTCTTGAGACTTATGGCAAGCCCCAAGGGGCCTAAACGCCCCGCCTCGTGCCTTCGCCTTTAAAAACAATGATCTGATATTGTGCAACACAGACACGGCACCAATTTCCGAGTGTCTGTGTTCCTAGCTTAAGATGCTAGAAATGACTTGGATTGAGGTTGTGACAAAAGTTGCATTGCTAAAGTTAGCGATGGGATAACCTAGGGTTCGAATTGAAGAAAAGGATTCTTGTATCCTACCCACAAAACTTTGGAGTTGGGATGAAGGCTTTGTTGCTGTTTTATTGCATGTATATGACGTGTACCCATGGCATACATTTATGTACAATTCATCTTGCTATTATATGGTCAATTATTATATTCTTTTGCCGAAGCTTATTGTTTTCTTCCTCTCTATTATGTATTATGTATTATTTTTTCTGTTTCAGCTGAAAACTTTAAGGGAATCGAGGACATTTGCACTTGCTGGTGCTGCTCTTGGTGCAGCACACCTAGGAGGAATTTCCTTGAAGTATTCCAAGAGCCCACATGGTATTTCTTTGTTCTAAACACAATATGAGCTTTTCATCATTGTTTGTGGTGCTGATTTTTTGCATTCATCTTGGCTGAAGTCCCTTACAAAGCTATGTTGCCTTTGTTTACGTATCATTTGTCTTGACTTTTTTGTAATCTAGGGGAATTTAGAAGGTTTTCCTTGGTCGTATGAGCTTAAATTGCATGATCTAAAAGGTAGGTCTATGTATCCCCTAACTAACATTCTAGGTTTTATGGCATAAGAACTTTGTCAATTCTACGTTGTAAACTTTATCATCCATCTGGTGAAAACAGTCAGAATGCGTAAGGACTGTGAACCATTTGGAGTTGGGACCCTGCAGGATTAGTCTATCATAAGAAAGAAACAAAGAGTAATTTACCCATGTTCAATATTAGGCAGACATCTGCAACCAGCCAAAATTTGAATACAAATAAATTGCACTAATTTGATTGGCCAACTTTTATTGTTTTTAAGTTTATAATCTTTAATTTTACTAGTTATTCTTGAGAAATTTATTTGAAATACAAATAAATTGCACTAAGTCTCCGATTCTTTAATTTTAAGAATTTCTGTATTAGAGACATGTTCAATATTAGGCAGACATCTCAATGTTACTAGTTATTCTTGAGAAATTGCCGAGGTTGTAAAAATCGTTAGTTGGTTCGCAGGGATTAGAAATGAATCGGATTAATCGGAGACTAGTCGGATTAATCGTTTTAAGTTATATATATATATATATATATATATATATATATATATATATATATATATATATATATAATGAGGCTTGAAAACGACTCAAGATTGAGCCGTCTAAGCCGTTTTGTAAATACTCCACCATTTCTTAAAAAAATTAATATTATGTAAAAAAGTTGGTTAAAAAAAATTAAATTTGTTATAAATAACATCATGGAGATTCGAACCTGACCAAATTATAATTAAAATATAATCAAATCTATAACAAATCGTAATTAAAATGTAAACATATATATAACAAGTTTGGATTCAAATATATTTAAATATTTCAAGTATTTTACAATGGTATCAGAATTTTTTTTTTACGTGCAACGCACGTGCATTTACTAGTTTATATAAGGCCCATGATCCTTATTACTTAAACCTATCCCTTAAGCTCAACTTATATAACCCCTTCTTTATTTAATATATTAATCCTATAAAATCATTCAGACTCTTTTACAGTATTTAGTTCTGCAATGCTAAACTAATGGCCCATTATCTATTTAATTAAAGATTATAGAAACTTTCTATTAAAGCCCTAAATCCACTATTTCCTAAGAGAGCTATTGAGCCTAAGTTCTTTCTTTTTAACTCTTCACTAATTTTTGAGACTAATAGTCTAATATCTAAGTCCAACGGTAACTTAACTCTGGTCCATAGGATCACCAATAACTGACCAAAGACCAGTCAAATCCTTCTCTTCTCAGTGATAGGATCACCAATCACTGATCAAAGACCAGTCAAATCATTCTCTTCTCTGAAGATTAAATTCAAGAAAAGAAGAGAGAAAAACCTAGTTTTTGTAACCTATACATACGTTTCCCAAAGCTCAATGTCCTCTTAAATCAAACTAAAGAAAGGAAGAGAAAAACCACTCATTTAATCAGGGGCGGAACCAGGATTTTAGAGTAGGGTGGGTTAGCTAATAGTTACTATAAGGTTCTAGAAATTTATGCCAAAAATTCGACAAAATTTTCTTTGTAAATTCAACAATTCAAAATCTGTCATAGACAATAAACTTAAAAAGACAGATACATTCATCGTAAATATAGATAACAAGTACTCAATTCATCATTTTCTCGTCAATTACTTCATTTCATCGTATACTACATACAAAATGTAAAGTTAACAAAAACTATGTAGTCATCATATGCTTAAGTATGACTGGTACAAAAAAAATGTCTTCAGGAAATGGCATATTTGTGATTAAGTAAAATTTTAACATGCTTGCTTTACTTTGTAAGAAAAAAAACATCTGATCTTAACTAGGAACCACTTTTCCATGTAAAAGAACTATCAGTTGGCAATAAGTTAGAAAAGAAAAACAAGTTAGCATGCAAATGAACCATAATAATTTAGCAAAAGTCAAGTATCATTGTATTAGAGTTGTAGGATTTTATGAAGGGTTATATAAAAATTTCTGAAGCAATTTAAAGTTGACTATTTCTAGAGATCCTTTCCTTTAACACATCACATGTAGCTAATAAATGTCATGCTCATTTTGCTAATAAACAACACTGAAGAGGTGACACATAAATAAGCTCATGTGTCTATATACTTCAACCTATGCAGACTCTGGTTTTTTTTTTTTTTATACTTCCACGTGTTTTGATAAGCATAACTTTCTGAGTTAGGCTGCATGCACATGGAATAGGATAGGACAGTTCTTGAAAAAGTATGCGACACATTTATATATTTATATACATTTGTATCCTATCTAGGCAGCACGCATACATGTGAGTGTGTGTGTGCACATATGTAAAACTGGACTTGGGTTATAGGCTCATTTGATAGTATAAGTCTCTGCCACATGGCAAAAGGGGACCACTTTTAAGAAAAGTGGCGGGCGACATACTTCCATTTTTAAGAATTTCTGTATTAGAGACATGTAGACAGTCCCCTCTAACCCCTCTAATTGACCATGTCTAAAACTTTCCAATATCAAACCAAAAGTATCTCTGACTTGAAAATAAAATGCATAGAAACTCTATAGAGCTCCAGTGGCGTTGATGGAAAAGTCAAGAGTGGGTTACAACCTGCTGTGATATCAGTAACCGTTGATTCATCCGCTGCTTTGTCATGTGCAGTTCGTTGACTCCTTGAAATGTGGGGGGGGGGGGGGGGGGGGGGGGGTGTTCTATTCCTGATGGTGGCTGTGGAAAGATGGGGAAGTTGTGGTTTCCTTAATGTCTGACAAGTATCTACAATCTGCTCACAGAAGTGTTCTCAGGGATTTTATGAGCAGCAGAGAGGAGGAAGCCCAACAAGTGCACACCGTGGAAATTTGCTTCTCTTAAGGTGAAAAGCACCTGGAGTTTGTTGCATTAAACTAATTTCAATGGTGGCATGGTTAAGGGCAATAATTTGCATGTTGTTTCATTTTGCATTTGTCTTGGGTGCTAACATTGCAGCAGGACGTGTTAACAGTTAGCACCCAAGACAAAAGCAAAATGAAACAACATGCAAATATGGTGGTAACCTGCATGGCCAATACTTTTGTCCAGACGGCCAATATGGTGGTAACCTGCATGGTCAATGGAGTGTCTGTACAATATTTAGTTAGCCTACCATGTCCTTGTGGGTAGACGGGGCTTGTCAATTGTCATTATTGCGGTTAAACAAGACCCACCCCTACACTATCAGCTATCACCTGTTATCGATTGTTTTACTATTTTACAATGGAGGAATCAGTACATTGATTGGCTAGTGTAGGAGGGTTTTCCAACCATTAACTGGAGAATCTGGTTATTACTTTTGAAATGTAGCTGTTGGAGGTATGTGGGTGCAGTATTTGCTTTTTCATGCAAGTACAATTGCTAATTAGTCTTTGGCTTGTGCGGCCAAAGGAAATCCAAGATGCATAGGTTACAAGTTTCCAGTTCATAATTAGTTTAATGTATATCTTTATGGTATGTAGAGAATTATGTATATTGGTCATCTATTGGATCGCTCAATTGTATGGATCCGTATGCATGTACACATGTAGGTACTATATTCTCTAATCGTAGAGGTTTACTGCAGGTGTTGTTATAGCTACTGGGTTTGGAGCCCTTTGTGGTGGTATTTTTGGAAGTGAAGTTGCTGAGCACTGGTATCAGCTATATAAGATTGACAAGCAAGGTGCTAATCTAAGGTTTCTCTATTGGTGGGAAGACAAAACCAGAGGTCAGTGACAATGGTTTGCTTTGTATTTCTGTATTGTTCTCATTACCGCTGACTACAAAAGGGTCTCAGACATGAGAGTAATTTCCTGCAACTTCATGTTTATTGGGGGCCTTATCCCCAAATTTGCTTCTCTGGGATATTGTCCTATGCTAGTGTGCTCTATCCTATTCTTTCTTGGCCCCAACCATTTGGCTTATCCTGTGGCTTCAACATAATTTAGTAGGAATATGGTTTCTTTTCCTAGTTCGAGAGAGCACAAGATTGACTCTAGAAATTACTAGTTCTTATATGGATATTAATAATAAGAGGAAAAGGGGGAACATCTGAGCTATATTTTTCTCTACTCAGAATTTATGCATTTAGGAAAAACAAAAACAAAAACAAAAAAATAGATATTTTATTTTCTTGGTGTCCAAATCCTTCCCCGGATTCGTGCTAATTTAGTTGGTTTTTATCATGGTAATTTCAAATTATTGGCTTTGACTAACAAATGTCTTAAACTGTACAGGAAGCCACCGATAATTGTCTGATGAAAGCGCAACTAGCCAGGATGTTCATCTTTCGGAATCAGTGAATCAACATGATGAACAATCAATTGAAATGTGTAATCCACCTAGTTTCATTTTTCTGAATAAATTTACATGACCAGTAATACTTGATAATACTTCTCCCAGAACTTTTGGTGTATGTGGGGGTTCTTCCATTGTTTTTTGTTGTTACAATTAGTATCTCGGCCAATGTTTTAAAAACCGGACCGAACATCGATCTGACCAAGACACTGGGTTGGGTCAAACCGATCCAACCAGTAGGTTAACCCAGTTGAACCATTTATATAGATTTACAATTTTATATTGAATATATTACATAGTACACAATTACATATATAAAGTTATTTATGTTTACCGTAATAAAATTATTCAAAAAAATGTTTTTGGTTCCATTACTGTATGTGCTGCGTTTGGTTATAATCAATGAGACTTGGGTTGTGTTTGGTTCACTCTAATGTAATCGTAATGGAATTGGATTTGTACTGTAATGGAATTATAATTACATTATCATGTTTGGTTGGAACATGTAATCAAACCATGTAATGTAATGTCAATTGCATTCATATGTTTGGTCTACCATGTAATGCAATTGAGTTTGTAGTGTAATATTTTTTTTTTTTTAAAAGATAACATAAAATTTAAAGTAAATCAATAAAAATAAAGAAATTTTGTTAAAAAATAAAGAAATATAATAAAGGAAAAAAATATTAGTTTTGTCATTCTACAAAAAAAGATAAATGACAAAACAAAAAGAAAACACACCAAAAGATCAAAAACGACAAAAAGAAAAAAAATCATCAAAAATGAAAAAACGATCAAAGAGGACAAAAAAAGGACTAAAAATGACAAAAAATGCAAGAAAGTTTGAAAACGAAAAAAAAAAAGTAAAAAAAGAGACCAAAAACAAAATGACAAAACGATAAAAAAAAAAAAAGACAATAAAAACAGACAAAAAATAAAAAAATCGATACAAATGAAAAAAAAGGGAAAAAAAAAGAAAGTAAAAAAGAGCAAAAATCGATCTAAAACGACAAAAAGAGCAAAAACGAAAAAAAAGAAAAAGATCAAAAACGACAAAAAAATGCCAAAAACGAGAAATAAAGATAACAAAAAGAGCAAAAATTGACCGAAAGCGACAAAAAAAAGAACAAAAACGGCAAAAAAAAATGACAAAATGAACAAAATGAAAAAAAAACAAAAATCGAACCAAAACGAACGGCAACGAAAAAATTTGGCAAAAGAAATAAAATAAATAAACAACGACAAAAGACCAAAACGAACAAAAATCGACCCAAAACGTGAAAAATGACAAAAAAGACAACAAAAAACGATAAAAAAAATGCAACTTTTTTTTGACCAAAAACGAAAAAAATGATAAAAAACCGATTTAAAACGATAAAAAAATGGACAAAAAAGAACAAAAATAGATCAAAAACTAGCAAAATTGACAAAAACGACCAAAATTGACAAAAAATGAGCAAAAAATTACAAAAAACAATCAAAATGACAAAAACGATAAAAAAACAAAAACGAAAAAACGATCAAAAATAAATAAAAAACCAAAAAAAAGACAAAAAACGAACAAAAATGTTATCGCATACCAAACGTCCCCTTAAGTTGTAATGTAATTCCGATTACATAAATTTTATGACGTAATTGATTTTAAAAGAAACTGATGTAATATAATCAAATTTGTAATCGCGATTATATTATATCTGAGTTTTTTTGCCCAACCAAACATTCGAGTTAGATTGACAACGTAATGCCAATTAATTACATTATGTTGTCCAATCCTGCAAACCAAATGTGCCTTACTTTTGTACTTTCTTTTCCAGAAACTAATGCAACATCGTTTATGTAACATCGTAAATGTCTTCTGTGCAAATAAGGTTTGCAGAATATATTTTTTGAAGCTGTCAACAAATAGATGCCATCTGTAAATGGGGATTATTTTGTTATTATTTTGGTCATTCTGTGTATTGTTTTTCTAGTAAGATCGTAGAGATATTTGCCTTCTTCTTAAAAGAAGAAGAATAAGTGATATTCCTATTCTCTTCGAGGTTCTTTTCCTAGGCTCTATGTTCAGTTTGGTGGTTGTAAATGGTCCTTTGACAGAGATTAACATATGTAAAGGTTGACAGAGAACCCAAGCAAAGCGTGGAAGAACCCCAATTCAAACAAGGCATTACGATTCCAACATCATGAGTTTATTGGAACTAGCTACATAAGGATGTGAATCTCTGCAACAAATTCTGCTGACTGGACCTTAAATAAAGTACAGCACAAAGACTCTCAAGCTTTTATTGCCATTAGTAGGGAGTAGCAACTTGAAACTAATTAGATGCTACTCCTAAATTGGAATATTTCCGTTCATCATCGTTAGTGGGTATGGACGGCCATCTACCGTCGTGAAAAACCTGTTGTGCTCTTCTACTGCGATCAGGGGGGCTGTATCTAGACGCACATTTTGCTCTATAATCTGCACTCGCGCAAGAAAATAATTATTGAGTTTTTTGCAAATAATATACGTTCATTGTACAATATTATACCTTTTCTTGAAGGAGTTCATTGGCAGCTTTCAGTATGCCCTCCTGTATAACAAATGAAACTTAGAACACAGCAAAGATCAACTGGCACAACTTTGCTTTTAACATTGTCTTAGGTTTCTATAGAGCATGAGAGCCCCTCAAATGTGACATCAATGTTCTGGTATTGGTACCAAATTTCTAGCTAAGGTAAATATAAGCCATAGTTTGGTTCACGGAAGATAAATGATTTTTTTTGTATTTTCTATGATAATGGAAAAGTACGATACATGTAAACATTTTCTTTCCTGTTTTTGGTAAAACAAGTAAACCATTTAAGAAAGATCATTTGATTTTTCTTTCCAGTATTTGTACGGTGTAGGGAAAAAAAAAGTGCTTTTAAAATAAAAATAATATTATAAAAAAAATATGTGTTGGTAAATCTGTTGTGCTCTTTTGTTTTAATTTTTTTTGTAATAAATGCTGGAAAAGGAGGAGGGAAAATCAATCACATGGGTTCTGAGTGGAACCATTTTTTCTCCTATTTTTTTCTCCGAAAATACTTTCCAAGCTTGTGGCTGCCAAACAAAGTAAATAAACAAATTTTCTTTTTTCTGATTCCTTAAATCCGTGAACCAAACGTTGCCTTAACTCAGAGCCATAATACCTATAATTTTTTGCTATTGGAAGTTGCATTTATTTCCATGGCACTGTAAGCCAAATACTAGGAATAAAATGGAAAAAGGTTATTAGAATTTGTCGACAACATTAAGCTATTCATAATTTGGAAGGATAATTCCTACGTATATGTATATAACCTTAAAGACGAAAGAATAGTTGATGGAGGATCCGATAATCCGAAATAACATACATGATGTGCAACTAACCTTATTTTTCAGTAACTGGATCTCCTGAAGCATGATCATCATCTGTTGTTGTTGGTTTTGTTATTCTTGCAAAAGTTCAATTCCTCTCCCTTTCTTTAGTCCCACATCGGATGGGGCAAAGCCTTCCTATGTACATATATTACTTTCTCTTCTTTGCTCTATTAAGTTGTTGTGTGGGGAACCCCTTGGGCCACACGCGCGCGCCGCCGCCCGGCCCGGTTCGGTTCGGCGCGCGTAACGGGTGCGGGTACGCGCCCACATCTGCGGGCGCCGAATGCCGATCCCATTTCCTCTTCGGGTTCATGCTGGGACCCTAAAAATCTTTTTGCTCCTCTTCATTTTATTTAATTTTCTAAACGTTACAAAATTAATTTCTGAACGTTTTGAACCGTTACATTGTTTCTGAACCGGTTTTGTGTCCAGGTTCATTATTCATTTTCTCTTGTGTAACGTCTGAATTAATAGAAATTAATTCAGACCGTTACACAACAGTGTTATATATTCGAGCTGTTTTCTTTGTAAAATTCATTCAGAAAAAAGTTCTTTCCTCCAACCTTTGCTGCCAAAATTCTGTTCGTTGTCTCCAAGCTCTGGGCAGAGCTAAGTCCTAGTCGTTCTCTCCAAGTCGTGTGCGGCAACGAGATACCGGTAGTGCGAGGGTTTTACCACTAGGAGCTTCGGGAACGTCTGCACACAGATCCCGAATAAACTCTTAGGGCAGTGCTTCGTGCACGACTTCCCCAGAGGCCGGTAACATTGTTTAAATTTTATTTTTTGTATTCTTAAATTTTTCAGTAAGTAAAGGAAAATAATTCTAACAATCTAAGAGTTTACCCGTGTTAGAATTGATTTTTTTTAATTCATTTTTCTAACTGTTGATTTGTTCTACAAAGAAAAAAAAGAGGGTTAATACTGTTTCGTTTGAATCCTGTTAGAATCAAAATAAAATTAGTTACTGTTGCTAGTTCTATAGCAATTTCGTTCATTTCAAAATTAACTGTTCATTTCAAAGTTAATATTGTGTAGTTTGAATCAGGTCTTGTTATTGATCTCAAGACTATAACAAAGTTAATACTATAACAAAGCTCACTGTTCATTTCAAAGTTAACTTGTTCTGTTAATTTGTTCTATAGCAAATTAAAGAAGAAATAGTTACTGTAGTAGTAATCAGTTAATTTGTTCCAGTTACAGTAATCAGTAATCAGTTAATTTGTTCTATAGCAAGCCTTGACATCTAACCAGTAATCAGTGTGAATTTGTGGAAGCAGGTTCTGTTAATTTGTTCTATAGAAAATTAAAGTTTACAATAGTTACTGTAGCAAATTCAAGTTAAACAGTAGAAATCTTCTAGAATTTTTTTTTAATACTGTTTCTATAGCAATTTGTTCACAAAATTCATTTCAATTGAAACATACAATTTACTTCATTCTTTAATCGCTTATTATTTTTAAAGCAATCTAGGTCCAAAAGAAAAATAGTTTAGTAAAAGAAAATTGCAAATAAAATCTTCAAATCTAAAGTTTTAAAGTAGAGACAAACTCGGGCACAAGCCGAAAGGGTCCTTCTGTCAACCGGGTGTAAATAACCCTAAGCGACACGGTATTTAAGAGTCTTCGGACCACCGCTAGCTGGGAACCGGCCCCTACAGCTAACCTGAGTTGATCAACACTTGAAAAACTAAAGATTTTAAGATTGATTAGCAAAGACCACCTAAACTATTATCTTAGACACTGTGATTAAATAAATTTATATTTTTCAGACTGCAATCATGACTGGTAAGGAGGAATCCGCTACTGCTAAACCTGCTAAGTTTGATGGTTCATATTTCAAGAGATGGCAGAGCCAAATGAAATTTTGGCTCACTACTTTAGGACTTATTTCTGCCATTGATGGGTCCACACCCATCACAAATGATTCTGATGATACTGAGTCTGACATAGGAGTGTCCACCTCTTCAAAACCAAAAACACCTAAAGAGATAGACTTCCACTGTTTTCATAGAATTCTAAGCGCATTATCTGAATTCTTGTATGATATATTTTTTGAATACAAGAGCGCTAAAGAACTCTGGAAAGCCTTGGAAGATGAATACGGCTGTGATGATGCCGGAATAGAAAGGTTTAATTCTTCAACCTTTAATAGGTATTTCATGGTAGATAACAAACCAATGAATGACCAGCTCCATGAATTCCAAGAATACCTTAGACATATACAAGCCAAAGGGACATCTTTCTCCAATGAACATAAAATAGCATGCCTAATAGACAAGCTACCTCCCTCTTGGTCTGATATGGCTAAGGATCTTATCCATACACAAGGAGAACTTACCTACAATCAAGTCCTAAAGAAAATTAGAACCGAAGAACAAATTAGATTGAGGTCTAAGTCTAAGACTGAATCTAAAGTTAAGATAAACCTTGTAGAAGGCCAAGGAAAACCCAAGTCTAATTTTCCTTATAAACCCAAAAAGAATTTCTTCAAGAAGAAGAAAAACTTTCAGTCTAACCACCAAAACCATCATCACCAAAACCAAAAACCTAGAAACTTCAGTCAGACTCAGGATCAGAAGAGATTTTGTTTTGTGTGTGGTAAAACAAACCATATGGCCATCAACTGCTACCATAGGAAGAAGGAAGCTGTCCAGACCTCCTACAAAGGAAAGGGCTCAGTTAGACCAGAAGCAAACATGCTTCACAAAGGTTCTTCGAGTTCCTTCAGGTCTGTAAGCTTTCAACCCCTTATTAACCTCTCTTACCATTCTGATGATTGGTGGTTGGATTCTGGAGCTAATGTTCACGTTTCGTTTGATCGCTCCTGTTTTTCAAACTATCAGGAATCAAGTGGAGGAGGTGTGACCCTAGGAGATGGCTCAACGGCACAAATTATTGGAAGAAAAAAAGTTAACCTGAAGATGACATCAGGAAAAATCTTAACTCTTCATGATGTTCTTCATGTGCCGTCTGTCAGGAGAAACCTAGTTAGTGGATCCCTTCTTGTAGCCTCAGGATACAAAATTGTAATGGAGGCTAATAAAGTAATTTTTTCTAAACATGACTCTTTTATAGGAAAAGGCTTTGTAAAAGACGGTCTTTTTATTTTAAGTACAATGAATAAAATGTCTGATGGTTCTCTCATTGCCTCTAATATAGAATCTTCAAATGTTTGGCATGGCAGACTAGGTCATGTGAACCTAGGTTCTATTAAAAGGATGATGACCTTAGATCTTATCCCCAAGACTCCAATAGATGACAAACACAAATGTGAAATCTGTGTTCAAGCCAAACACACTAGATTACCTTTCAAATCTGTAAAAAGAAATTCTGACCTTCTAGAACTTATCCATAGTGATGTATGTGACTCAAATAGGATTTTGACCAGAGGTGGTAGAAAATACTTTGTTATATTTATAGATGATTATTCAAAGTATTGTTGCATCTACCTTCTCAAAACCAAAGATGAAGTTCTAGATAGGTTTAAGGTTTTCAAATCTGAAGCTGAGAATCAATTAGAAAGAAAGATTAAGATCCTTAGATCTGATCGTGGTGGAGAATATACCTCAAATGAAATGACTAACTTCTGTGAAGAACATGGAATAATTCATGAGGTAACTGCTCCATATTCACCTCAATCTAACGGAATGGCTGAACGCAAGAACCGCACTCTGTTAGATATGGTGAATGCCATGCTCTTCAGTTCTGGTGCTCCTGATAACTTGTGGGGAGAAGCTCTTTTAACTGCCTGTTACATTCTTAATAGGATTCCTAGTAAGACAAAAGATAAGACTCCCTATGAACTGTGGAAAGGTAGAGCACCTAGGATTAATTACCTTAAAGTTTGGTGATGCCTTGCTAAAGTCGGAATTTCCGAACCTAAAAAGAGGAAGATTGGTCCCAAGACTGTAGACGCTGTTTTCATAGGATATGCCTTAGACAGTTATGCCAATAGATTTCTAGTGACTCACTCAGAAGTAAATGAAATCTCTAACAATACCATTATAGAAGCAAGAGATGCAGTTTACTTTAAAAATATATTTCCTTTTAAGGATAGAAGTTCTATCTCTTCCTCCATACCCTCTACTAGTTCTCAAGTCCAATTACCTAGCTCTCAATCTGAACAAGACTTAGAACCAAGACGGAGTAAAAGGAATATGATTGAGAAAAATTTAGGAGAAGGATTCTTCACATTTTTGATAGAGGGTGATCCCTCAACTTATGAAGAAGCAATATCGTCTCCTGATGCTCCCTTCTGGAAAGAAGCTATTTACAGTGAATACAACTCCATCATGGAGAATAACACTTGGTTTCTAACAGATCTACCTCTAGGGAATAAACCAATAGGTTGTAAGTGGATTTTTAAGAAGAAACTCAGAGCCGATGGTACTATAGAGAAATACAAAGCCAGACTAGTTGCCAAGGGTTTTACCCAGAAGATGTAGCGCCCCGTTCTCCCGATGCGGAGAGCGCGGCTAAGAAATACAAGACGGTATCGTTCGATCGGGATAGATTGAATTAAGAACTCGTCCTCGTTATGGATTTGTTTCTTCGGAATCGATTCCCATATTCAGTGGACTGCGCCCCAAGGATCGGCTTAGCGGCAGAGTCAGGAGGGACCTCTCCGCTGCTATCTTTTATTGCCTCGGTTTTCGATGTCGCTTGTTGCTTTCGTGCTTTGAGTTGGTTTTGGGATTTGCTTGTTTTCTTTGAACGGTTTCGATGGTTTTTATTGTTTTCGTTCATTGACTTGCACTTCTATTCCGAGACTTGGAAAGAGAGGAAGAAGGATTAATCGAGCTGTTCGTGTGCAGGTGAACGAGCAGTAGGTGGCTTGCGAGCGGAGTCGTGAAGCGCCTCTTTCCTTCTTCTTTCCAAAATCTAAGTGAGTGGCTACCAACCCGATTAGCTAGTCCTGCTTCCAAGCTTCACTCCTTTGCCCCGATCAAACGATACCAAGTAATAACTAAAGAAACCAAGATAAAAGAGAATAGACTTGGTACTTATGCTTGTCAATGAAACTTGTGAACGGTTATATCTTTGCATGCTTGTTCGTTCGGAAATGTTCATCAAATGCATAGATACAAGTTTAAACGTATATCCTGATGCATAAATATAACGTAGTTGCAATGTAAAATGAATCATGCAATACCGCTTGTCTTGTACTCACGTAGCCTCCGGGCGAATGCTTGTTAACGTAGCCTCCGGGCGAATGCTTGTCAACGTAGCCTCCGGGCGAATGATTGTTAGTGTGCGATCACGGACAACTTGTGCACAAGGTATAGTTCCTGCGGGCGGCTGCTGGGGCACTGGCACCGTTCCGGCTCCGGACGGAACTAACGTTTAGTCTCACGTACTAGGACAGGGTGGTATGCGGCGCCTAACGTTCTTGCACGTAGCAAACCATCTTCGTCACAGACTAGTGTCCATTATGGCAATCAAGCCAGTGATCATCGTGTATATTTAAACCTGTTGCATACTAACTTGTGTCTTCGTGGCAGGGAAGGCAGGGTAAGTATTGTGCAGGTAATTCAGACGGTCAGGTAAAATCCACCTAACGGTGGCACGTTCATTTCAGTAAATTCAATATGCTGCTTACTTGTAAATGAACTAAGGCAAGATAGAAACCCACAAAAATATGCATGCTTCACTAAATAATGTGTTGATTGGTATAGTCAGGCTAGCTCGCCTTCACCAGCATGTTTCGATATGCTGACCCTCGTTGAAACAGGTTCTCCGCACCAAGGCGAACCGAGCGAGGAGCCGAAGTCGTCTACCCAATCCAGTCCAACTGTTGGCGCACCTTCACCGCGCCCCTTGAAGCCTTTTGAAGTCCGAAGCTGCAACTCTTCATACACAAATGCAGCTCCGTGGCAAAGCGATCCTCCAGCCTGGAGGTCTTTATCATTTGAGTTTATAAATGGATGTAATGTACAGGACTGCTATCTCATTTTGAGTCATCTCTTTTGTAAGCCGTTCGGCATATTAGCTAACTCGTTCAAGGGTTTGTAATAGATGTTTATTATCAATAAAGAGAACTTTTCTATGTTTCAAATCTGTATTTCAATTTATCTGCGTACTCTGAATATGTGCTTGCTATACAAATCATTAAAGCCTTGTGCGGGCGCAACTTCAGGCCCGCACGGCGGTCACGATTCAGGGGACGCCTCGGGGCGTGACATAGTGGTATCAGAGCACAGATTCAAAGTTCCTTAGACTTTGTGCTGGAAAAGTTCCTTTAACGATCAAATTCCTGTGCGAACTCTTGAACTCGCTAGGCCAAAATGAGATACGTTCATACAATAAGTCCATAATACATTATGATCCTAATGTAATTTACCTTCTTTTGAAGGAATGGCTCCAGCGCAATCTGCAGCGCAAATCCCGGACGAAATGCAAGGCCAAGAAAGTAGTTCGGATACTTCGGGAAGTTCAAAGAGCCAGCGAGCCGTGCCAAGCATCGATCCCGTCCAACGAATGTTGCAGATATTGGAGGCAAACCAACAAAGGGACGAGGCTCGCTATGAACGGGCCGAGAAGCGGGCGGAAGAGAGTCAGCTCAAGTTTCAAGACAATATAGAAGCACGATTCTCAGTCCAACAGAAGCAGGTAGATACCCTGCAGCAGATCGTTCAGACTTTGGCATCCAACCAGTCCGCGGCAACGCCAGCGACTCCGGTGGAATAGCCCGTGCTTGAAGTAGAGACGCCGCAAATACCAAGGACGAGGGACGTGACTGCCTTCGACTTTGGCCACTTCAAGAAAGTCTGCAACACCCCATTCAACGGGACTGAGGACCCAGTCGTAGCTCTAGATTGGTTGGCCGAACTTGAAGATC
This sequence comes from Iris macrosiphon, assembly GCA_036927795.1. NCBI lineage: Eukaryota > Viridiplantae > Streptophyta > Magnoliopsida > Asparagales > Iridaceae > Iris > Iris macrosiphon. Next base: position 18,060,169 of record JAYESA010000015.1, on the reverse strand, counting down.
ACTTCGCTCTGCTAGAGGTCCCCGAAGATAAGCGCGTCTCCTGCGCGCAACTACAGCTCTGCCTCAACGCGCACGATTGGTGGGACACGCATCGACGATCTCTCCAATTTGATCACGGAGAGGAGGCGATCTCGTGGACGACTTTTCGTGCTGCGTTCGAAGAGGAGTTCGTACCCCCTCCAGTACAACGTCAAATGGAAAACGAGTTCGTGCAACTGAGGCAAGGCGGTATGACAGTTAAGGAGTACTCCGCCGAATTCAACCGACTCTCCAAATTCGCTAGGGCCTATTTACCTGATGCAGCGAGTCGAGCTATGTAAGCCCCTGATTTTTCAAAAATATTAAAATTAGGATTTTTCACAATTTTCTAGAATTTTCTGAAATTAAAATCAGGGTTTTTAATTATTACATGATTTTTATTTGATATTAAACAATATTAAAATATTATGAAAATAATATTTTTGGGTGTAAAATGGAAAACTGGACTTAGGGTAATTTTTCTGGATTTTTCTGGGCCTCAGACCTATTTTAAATGCCTAAAAAACTATTTTTTTACTAATTAATTAATTAAACTGTTTATTTATTATTATTATTTTTATATTTATTATTTATAATTTTTTTTTTCCTGGGCCGGCCCAGCCCAGTGGGCCGAAGCCCAGCCCAGCCGACCCAGCTTCCCAGCCCGCTGACTTTTCGGGTCGGGTCGGGTCAGGCAACCCGACCCGCTAGCCGCCCGTTAACCCGCTCACCCGTTCCTCCCCTCTGCCCGAGTCAGCCGCCGCCTCCCGCGGCTGCCGCCCCACCCTCTGCCACGTCGCCACGGGCCCCCACCCCCCGCGCTGGCCGCCGCCTCCCTCGGCCCCACGCAACCGTCTCCGCCCCTTTTTAAACCCATCTCCCCGAGCCCCCGATCGACCTCCACCGACCTCCGCCTCCGCCCACCGCTGCGCCGCTGCCGCCCTAGCTTCGCCGCGAGCTCCGCTTGCCCTCCGCCCAGTCGACCACCGGCGCCACCCCCGCGAGGCCGCCGCCGCAGTTTCCCTTCCCTCCCCTCTTCTCTCCCAGCCGCCCGAGCCCCTCCGGCCGCCGTCACCGCTCCGCCCAGCTTCGTCCGGCGCCGACGACTCCCCCTCGACCGCCTCCTTCGCTGCCCGGCCTCCCTCCGGCCAGCTCCGCCGCCGGAGGTCCGTCAGAATCTGAAACCCTAACCCTAAATCCCCAAATTTCTCGTGTCGTGTCGGACACGACACGGACACGGTTTTCCCCCGGCTTTTCGGGTCCCCTTCAGGTGCGTGTAACTTTCGCCTCGTAGCTCTGTTTCCAATTCCGTAAATTGCGTTGGGAAGCCTGTATGACCCTCTCGGTGTCCGGACAAACTGTTCGGGACATCACGTCCTGTGGTGATCGCACACCGCGATCCAAAAACAGGAAAAACCAGACCCTGTTTCACCCCGGAACTGAGTGCGCCCCGCCAAACGGGACGACTTGGTCGCGTGCGGTCTTCACAGATACGTGCGCATCGTCGATACGGACGTGTGAGATTTCATGAAAGCTGATTCGGGTGTGCGTGCACACCGGAATCAACGCGTATCCGCGGACTTCGCCCCGTATCCGACTTTTCGACAATTCGCCCTAACTTCTTGTACACTCGTCAGATCGAGACGAAACTTGCGCCATCGGACTCGTAGCGATACGCTGGTCCTGTGGGTCAAGTTTGGTTCGATTCTGAGAACGTTGACGAAATCGCGTGTCGTGGGCCCCACAGGTCCCGCTCGACGGGCGATTTTGTGTTCGGCTCATCGGAATCCAAATCTGGAAGTTCCGTTGGTTTCGTATCAGCGTTCCTGACCTGTTGACACTAAGTTTGGTGAAATTGGAGACCTTTGACCCGGACACGTTTTTCGGTGCAAAGCGGGCCCACCGGCGGACCCCGTTTTGGCCCGAAACTGCCGTTTTTGCCCTTGTCTCCAAAATTGGACCCAAGGATAGGCGTTTTTAGCTATTTAACATCTTCTGAGCATGATGGTAATGTCTATTTCAGCTTTTGGACTCATATCTGGACTTTTTCCCCAAGAACCAATTTAATCAGATCCAAACAACAGGCAAGTACCTGCACTTCAAGTTTATTCTTTATATTGTGATAATTAATTCCTTGCTCTACTAGCATCATTGGATGATTACACGTAGTATTAGAACACTGGATTTTCATGTCTTGAATACTGGAGTTCATGTCTTATTTTCGTGTCGGGTGGGAGAATACTAAGGAGGCATGTAGTTTACCCTTTCCCCTGGATTGTCTAATAGCTGTTGGTACACGACTGTCCATCAGCCGGATCTCGATTATATTATCTAATAGCCGTTTATGACGGTCGGATTAGCCTTATAAACCCCTACATGCCAACTATGTATTCTAAAAACAAACACAAGTTCACACAGATAGTTCTGGTCATGTTATATTTCTTGCTGGCTATTGTAGTTTCATTTCCTGTTTCATTTATTTCTGTTTCTCATATTCCTGTTTACAGCTAACTCTGAGATAATAATGTTCTGCTAATGCTGTTTCTCAACATGATATCCAATATTTAATTGTCATAAAATATTTAGTTTAATCTTGTTGTGCACTGTGTACTTTGCTCCTTTCCTGACTGGATCTGTTGTTTAGGCGATGATGAGAACCTTGCCCCCACCTATTATGGCCCCTATGAGGCAGCAGGTGATACAGTTGCAGAGCCAGTTCCCGCACAGGAAGCTACTCCTGCTGAGTAGTTAGCAGTAGTTATCTTAGTTTTGCTCTTTATCTTAGTAATCGGGTTTGTCCCCGATTTTATTCTGATTCCTGTACTAAAATATTTGAATCTGTTGTCACATTTATTTCAGTTGCAATCTTAAGTTTCATTTCTCATTATTATCTTGCCTATGTTATTTGTGAATGAGCTAGTTAGTAAATCTGGATTTGACCTAGACAGCGTACTACCGCCGATTCTGCGGCGTAGGCTGGACGTACCCACGCACTAGTGCCCGAATTTCCGGGTGCGGGTCGTGACACGTTTTTATGGTGGCCCATGCAGGTCCTATCCTAAAATAGGGAAATACCCTAGGACATGGTATGGAATAAAATTTGAGGATTCTAGGAAAAGCTCATTCACAGTATAGGGTCCTTATTTCAATTTTTGATATCTTTGCTGCTCAATTTTCCCATCGCCTTTGATTTCCAAGTATTCTATTCTGATCTTCCTATCCCTTAATCTTTCAGAATGGTCCAGACCAGGAACACAGTAGGAGGCACATCAGAACCAGCTGAGCAGAATGTGCCCGAGACTCTTGCACTCCCGCCGCCTCCATCTGTTCCGGCAGTTACTCTGGGTGGGGCACAGCTACTTGGAGTGTTCCAGGGACTAGTGGAATCCCAGAAGGAACAAACTGCCCTGCTACGGACCAGCCTTTCAGAAGCTCTTCGGACCCGGGAGTCACCACAAAAGAGGCCAGGAAGTGCCAAGGACTTTAAGAACCTTCGACCCCTGGAATTCTATGGAACTGAAGGCATTCTCTATGCCGATGAATGGATAGAGAACGTAGAGCGACTCCTGAAGACTGCTCGGGTCCCTGATGATCTCAAAGTGGAGTCCGCAAGCCTGCAACTGTTCGACATAGCTCGGACCTGGTTCAGAGATAAACCCCAACTATCTGCTCCTGACCTCACCTGGGAAGATTTTAAGAGGCTATTCAAGGAGAAATTCTATCCCGAAGTGGCTCGGGAAGCTCTCGAAAGCCAATTCGAGAGACTGGAGCAAGGTAACCTGACTGTTGATGAATATACTGCTGAATTTAGCAGGTTAAGCCACTTTGCGGAGTACATGGTTCGTACCCCGGAGGACAGAGCCCGTAGATTCAAGAAGGGGCTATCTCCGGATATTCGCCTTGCTGTCACCACCAGCCGAGCTCGCACCTACGAGGAAATCTTGAGCGTGGCACAAGGCGTTGAGAGAGACATGGGGCATAAGTTAAAGCGAGAAAGAGATACCGGAAATGCGGGACCCAACAAACGCCCTTTTCAACAATAACAACAGAGGGCCCCGCAACAAGCTCAGCGTCCTCTCCCTCGAGCTCCAGCACCCCAACACCAGGCCCAGGGACAGAACCAACAAGCTGCTATTTGTAACTATTGTCATAGACCAGGCCATACTTGGCAAGTTTACAGAAAGAGGCTAGGTGTTTGTCTACTTTGTGGCTCAGCAGCACATCAAGTGAGGGACTGTCCCGCTGCTCAAGGACGCGGACAGGCTTACGTAATGACCGTGGAGAACGCGCAAACTCTGGAAGCAGCTAATGCGCGTAAGTGATTCGTAGATATCTTTTCTAGTATTGTTTTCGTGCCTATTGGTTCGTGACCTCAGCCCCAACCTAGTAATTTTTGAACTTGCTAAATAACCTAGTATGCTTTTAAATTTGATAACTGTATAGATCCTTTAGGCTTTTGCTATTGTGCTTATTTTGTGTTATTCTGTGGACTTCAATAAATTTGTACCTCTTTTCATCATCATCTAGCGCACTTAGTTTTGCTAAACTCGACTAATGCTGCTATTTTATAGCCTAGTTTTGCAAGCTTCCTCTTTATCGGGCTTGTTCATGACACCTGTATTATTGAGGCCTGATCAACCCCACTAATACAAGTGTCTACTCAGAATCAGTGTACTACGGTCTGATCAACCTTAGTGCATTTTGATTCGCACTTCGCACAACTACTTTACGTGGATTGAGATATATAGTTGACTAGTGTACTTGCCCCTAAATACGTCCGAGCATATCGTATCAGCATTACCAGAATAGAATCTCGATCCTTAACCGCCTGACAATTCCCATTAGAATTCCTGAAAAATGCCTTGATCCCTATACCTCTGTTCTACCACCTCGCCCTTAAACTCTTTATTATTGATCCTCGTCTTTCCTTATTTCGGAAAGACAAAAACCTGTGGTTGGTATAAGTTGATTTGTAGTGCTAGACATACCCTCAGATCGGACGAATTGATGATAACCCTTTATGACTAAGACAAGACCCTAGGTGCTGTGTTTTGTGTTGCAGGCTTAAGATTCAATACCCTGATTTATTAAGTTGAGACCTAGCTTTACTAGTTGTACAGCCTTAGAGGATGTGGATAAAATTATAAGTTGCGTAGCGACCGCAATGTCCACCTGAGAGAAACCCGCTGGACTGTAATCAGGTGAGTTTGGACAGAGAGAACCCTGCCATAATTTAAATTTTGAGGACGAAATTTTTATAAGTTGGGTAGATTGTAAGCCCCTGATTTTTCAAAAATATTAAAATTAGGATTTTTCACAATTTTCTAGAATTTTCTGGGAATTTTCTGAAATTAAAATCAGGGTTTTTAATTATTACATGATTTTTAATTGATATTAAACAATATTAAAATATTATGAAAATAATATTTTTGGGTGTAAAATGAAAAACTGGACTTAGGGTAATTTTTCTGGATTTTTCTGGGCCTCAGACCTATTTTAAATGCCTAAAAAACTATTTTTTACTAATTAATTAATTAATTAAACTGTTTATTTATTATTATTATTTTTATATTTATTATTTATAATTATTTATTTATTTTCTTTTTCCTGGGCCGGCCCAGCCCAGTGGACCGAAGCCCAGCCCAGCCGGCCCAGCTTCCCAGCCCGCTGACTTTCCGGGTCGGGTCGGGTCAGGCAACCCGACCCGCTAGCCGCCCGTTAACCCGCTCACCCGTTCCTCCCCTCTGCCCGAGTCAGCCGCCGCCTCCCGCGGCTGCCGCCCCGCCGTCGGCCACGTCGCCACTCCCCCGACCCCCGCGCTGCCCGCGGCCACGCGCCCCCACCCCCCGCGCTGGCCGCCGCCTCCCTCGGCCCCGCGCAACCGTCTCCGCCCCTTTTTAAACCCATCTCCCCGAGCCCCCGATCGACCTCCACCGACCTCCGCCTCCGCCCACCGCTGCGCCGCTGCCGCCCTAGCTTCGCCGCGAGCTCCGCCTGCCCTCCGCCCAGTCGACTACCGGCGCCACCCCCGCGAGGCCGCCGCCGCAGTTTCCCTTCCCTCCCCTCTTCTCTCCCAGCCGCCCGAGCCCCTCCGGCCGCCGTCACCGCTCCGCCCAGCTTCGTCCGGCGCCGGCGACTCCCCCTCGACCGCCTCCTTCGCTGCCCGGCCTCCCTCCAGCCAGCTCCGCCGCCGGAGCTCCGTCAGAATCCGAAACCCTAACCCTAAATCCCCAAATTCCTCGTGTCGTGTCGGACACGACACGGACACGGTTTTTCCCCGGCTTTTCGGGTCCCCTTCAGGTGCGTGTAACTTTCGCCTCGTAGCTCTGTTTCCAATTTCGTAAATTGCGTTGGGAAGCCTGTATGACCCTCTCGGTGTCCGGACAAACTGTTCGGGACATCGAATCCTGTGGTGATCGCACACCGCGATCCAAAAACAGGAAAAACCAGACCCTGTTTCACCCCGGAACTGAGTGCGCCCCGCCAAACGGGACGACTTGGTAGCGTGCGGTCTTCACAGATACGTGCGCATCGTCGATACGGATGTGTGAGATTTCGTGGAAGCTGATTCGGGTGTGCGTGCACACCGAAATCAACGCGTATCCGCGGACATCGCCCCGTATCCGACTTTTCGACAATTTGCCCTAACTTCTTGTACACTCGTCAGATCGAGGCGAAACTTGCGCCATCGGACTCGTAGCGATACGCTGGTCCTGTGGGTCAAGTTTGGTTCGATTCTGAGAACGTTGACGAAATCGCGTGTCGTGGGCCCCACAGGCCCCGCTCGACGGGTGATTTTGTGTTCGGCTCATCGAAATCCAAATCTGGAAGTTCCGTTGGTTTCGTATCAGCGTTCCTGACCTGTTGACACTAAGTTTGGTGAAATTGGAGACCTTTGACCCGGACACGTTTTTCGGTGCAAAGCGGGCCCACCGGCGGACCCCGTTTTGGCCCGAAACTGCCGTTTTTGCCCTTGTCTCCAAAATTGGACCCAAGGATAGGCGTTTCTAGCTATTTGACATCTTCTGAGCATGATGGTAATGTCTATTTCAGCTTTTGGAGTCATCTCTGGACTTTTCTCCCAAGAACCAATTTAATCAGATCCAAACAACAGGCAAGTACCTGCACTTCAAGTTTATTCTTTATATTGTGATAATTAATTCCTTGCTCTACTAGCATCATTGGATGATTACACGTAGTGTTAGAACACTGGATTTTTATGTCTTGAATACTGGAGTTCATGTCTTATTTTCGTGTCGGGTGAGAGAATACTAAGGAGGCATGTAGTTTACCCTTTCCCCTGGATTGTCTAATAGCTGTTGGTACACGACTGTCCATCAGCCGGATCTCGATTATATTGTCTAATAGCCGTTTATGACGGCCATATTAGCCTTATAAACCCCTACATGCCAACTATGTATTCTAAAAACAAACACAAGTTCACACAGATAGTTCTGGTCATGTTATATTTCTTGCTGGCTATTGTAGTTTTATTTCCTGTTTCATTTATTTCTGTTTCTCATATTCCTGTTTACAGCTAACTCTGAGATAATAATGTTCTGCTAATGCTGTTTCTCAACATGATATCCAATATTTAATTGTCATAAAATATTTAGTTTAATCTTGTTGTGCACTGTGTACTTTGCTCCTTTCCTGACTGGATCTGTTGTTTAGGCGATGATGAGAACCTTGCCCCCACCTATTATGGCCCCTATGAGGCAGCAGGTGATACAGTTGCAGAGCCAGTTCCCGCACAGGAAGCTACTCCTGCTGAGTAGTTAGCAGTAGTTATCTTAGTTTTGCTCTTTATCTTAGTAATCGGGTTTGTCCCCGATTTCATTCTGATTCCTGTACTAAAATATTTGAATCTGTTGTCACATTTATTTCAGTTGCAATCTTAAGTTTCATTTCTCATTATTATCTTGCCTATGTTATTTGTGAATGAGCTAGTTAGTAAATCTGGATTTGACCTAGACAGCGTACTACCGCCGATTCTGCGGCGTAGGCTGGACGTACCCACGCACTCGTGCCTGAATTTCCGGGTGCGGGTCGTGACAAGCTAGAAGGTTTGAAGGTGGACTACGTCCTGCCATCCATTCGTACGTAGCCGTTCCTCAATATCGTACGATGCGTGAAGTCATGAATCACGCCCTGTCGCTCGAACCACTCTATCCTCATATTGCTGCCGGCGCTGTGCATACATCCAGTCACAAACGCCAAAGCAACGAAGGAGGAAACACCGCTGCAAAGCGCCGCAACAACGGTGGTCCGCAGAGAGGGCAGCTATGTCACTTCTGTAGGAGGCCAGGGCACCTGGTCAACGAATGTCGTCTGAAACAAGGATTATGCCTCATCTGTGGCGATGCAAACCACAGAATTCGTGACTGCCCCAAATACTCTGCTAAACATCCCCAACGTAACGTTCCCTGATGGTAGGTCATGTTCTTAAGTTTTGGGACGAAACTTCCAATTAGTTGGGTAGGATGTAGCGCCCCGTTCTCCCGATGCGGAGAGCGCGGCTAAGAAACACAAGACGGTATCGTTCGATCGGGATAGATTGAATTAAGAACTCGTCCTCGTTATGGATTTGTTTCTTCGGAATCGATTCCCATATTCAGTGGACTGCGCCCCAAGGATCGGCTTAGCGGCAGAGTCAGGAGGGACCTCTCCGCTGCTATCTTTTATTGCCTCGGTTTTCGATGTCGCTTGTTGCTTTCGTGCTTTGAGTTGGTTTTGGGATTTGCTTGTTTTCTTTGAACGGTTTTGATGGTTTTCATTGTTTTCGTTCATTGACTTGCACTTCTATTCCGAGACTTGGAAAGAGAGGAAGAAGGATTAATCGAGCTGTTCGTGTGCAGGTGAACGAGCAGTAGGTGGCTTGCGAGCGGAGTCGTGAAGCGCCTCTTTCCTTCTTCTTTCCAAAATCTAAGTGAGTGGCTACCAACCCGATTAGCTAGCCCTGCTTCCAAGCTTCACTCCTTTGCCCCGATCAAACGATACCAAGTAATAACTAAAAGAAACCAAGATAAAAGAGAATAGACTTGGTACTTATGCTTGTCAATGAAACTTGTGAACGGTTATATCTTTGCATGCTTGTTCGTTCGGAAATGTTCATCAAATGCATAGATACAAGTTTAAACGTATATCCTGATGCATAAATATAACGTAGTTGCAATGTAAAATGAATCATGCAATACCGCTTGTCTTGTACTCACGTAGCCTCCAGGCGAATGTTTGTTAACGTAGCCTCCGGGCGAATGCTTGTCAACGTAGCCACCGGGCGAATGATTGTTAGTGTGCGATCATAGACAACTTGTGCACAAGGTATAGTTCCTGCGGGCGGCTGCTGGGGCACTGGCACCGTTCCGGCTCCGGACGGAACTAACGTTTAGTCTCACGTACTAGGACAGGGTGGTATGCGGCGCCTAACGTTCTTGCACGTAGCAAACCATCTTCGTCACAGACTAGTGTCCATTATGGCAATCAAGCCAGTGATCATCGTGTATATTTAAACCTGTTGTATACTAACTTGTGTCTTCGTGGCAGGGAAGGCAGGGTAAGTATTGTGCAGGTAATTCAGACGGTCAGGTAAAATCCACCTAACGGTGGCACGTTCATTTCAGTAAATTCAATATGCTGCTTACTTGTAAATAAACTAAGGCAAGATAGAAACCCACAAAAATATGCATGCTTCACTAAACAATGTGTTGATTGGTATAGTCAGGCTAGCTCGCCTTCACCAGCATGTTTCGATATGCTGACCCTCGTTGAAACAGGTTCTCCGCACCAAGGCGAACCGAGCGAGGAGCCGAAGTCGTCTACCCGATCCAGTCCAACTGTTGGCGCACCTTCACCGCGCCCCTTGAAGCCTTTTGAAGTCCGAAGCTGCAACTCTTCATACACAAATGCAGCTCCGTGGCAAAACGATCCTCCAGCCTGGAGGTCTTTATCATTTGAGTTTATAAAGGGATGTAATGTACAGGACTGCTATCTCATTTTGAGTCATCTCTTTTGTAAGCCGTTCGGCATATTAGCTAACTCATTCAAGAGTTTGTAATAGATGTTTATTATCAATAAAAAGAACTTTTCTATGTTTCAAATCTGTGTTTCAATTTATCTACGTACTCTGAATATGTGCTTGCTATGCAAATTATTAAAGCCTTGTGCGGGCGCAACTCCAGGCCCGCACGGCGGTCACGATTCGGGGGACGCCTCGGGGCGTGACAGAAGAAAGGGTTAGATTATTTTGATACCTACTCTCCTGTAGCTAGGATCACATCCATTAGAACTCTCTTGGCCTTAGCATTCATTCATGATATGCTAATTCATCAAATTGATGTAAAGACAGCATTTTTGAATGGAGATCTAGAGGAAGAACTTTATATGGACCAACCTGAAGGTTTCATTGCTAAAGGTCAAGAAAAGAAAGTCTGCAGACTAGTAAAATCCCTCTATGGCCTTAAACAAGCTCCTAAACAATGGCACAATAAATTTGACAAAGTAATTTGTGAATATAATTTTTTGTCAAATGAGTATGACAAATGCATATACTCTAAAGGTACATGTAAAAGTTGTGTCATTTTATGCTTATATGTAGATGACATCCTTATCTTAGGTTCATCACTGGAATTGATAAATATTACAAAGAACTATTTATCTAGCCAGTTTGATATGAAAGACCTAGGAGAAGCCAACCTAATTTTAGGAATACAAGTGACCAAAGGCAAAGAGGGTTATACTCTATCTTTAGCACATTCAATTGAAAAAATGCTAAAAAGGTTTGAGTTATTTGATAAGAAACCTGTCCTTACTCCTTATGACAGCAGTATTGTACTGAAAAAGAATGAAGGATCACCTTTGGAACAACATAAATATTCACAGATGATAGGCTCCCTTATGTATATAACAAACAGGACAAGACCTGATATTGTATTTGCTATTGGGAGACTGAGCAGATATACCAGTAACCCAAATCAGTCACATTGGACTGCCTTGGATAGGGTATTTAGATATCTCAAGGGCACCCTGGATTACAAACTTCATTTTACTAGGCACCCTGATATCATAGAAGGTTATTCAGATGCAAACTGGGTAACCGACTCACATGATATAAAATCTACTACTGGATATGTTTTTACTCTAGGAGGAGCTGCAATCTCCTGGGGCTCTTGCAAGCAAACTATCATAGCTAGGAGTACAATGGACTCCGAAATGATAGCTTTAGATACAACTTGCACAGAAGCTGAATGGCTTAAAAATCTTATTATGCATATACCTGTTTCTCTTAGTCCTGTTCCTGCAATTTCTATAAATTGTGATAATAAATCTGTTATTGAACTACTAAAGCATGATTCTGTGAATGCTAAGACGAACAGGCACCTGCAGCTGCGCTTCAAGTCAATAAAAAGCCTACTAGGCAAATATGTGGTTCTTGACTATATAAAGTCAGAAAAGAACCTTGCAGATCACTTGACGAAGGGTCTGTCTAGGACTTTGATCCTAGAATCATCGAGGGGGATGGGGTTAAGCCCATAAGTTAGTCACCAGCAGTGGCAACCCAACCGAGTCTGACTGAAGATCCCAAGAAGCCGGTTCAATGGGTAGAAATAAGCTGAACTTAGGTGACTTTATGGAACACTGATTCGAGATTAAAGTCTCATTAAAATAAAGCCCAAGCGGCTGTACATATGTACAATGACTCCCCATCCCTATGGTGACAGTGTTCCTGTGTGATATGGTTAGGATGAGTTTAAACTCTTAATAGGTCCAAGCTGTAATGCTGGGTTGATTCATATCACCAACCATTAAGGACTTACCTATATGAGAGGTCGTGAAGGCCGCGACTATGGGACAGGGCGATCCCAGACAACTCTCATGAATGTGGATAGTGCGCATGGCCATTTAAAAGCGCCACCCGATAGACCAAGGACCTCTAGCGTACTATGTGTGCTATTCTTCTAAATCTAGTTCAAGAAGTCTGATTCAAGGCATAGTCCATCAAGCACTTCTTCAGAATAAGGCAATAGTCACTACGTGAGATTCAAGGCTGTAGTCCATCTCATCTATGCATAGTATTTTACTGCCCAGATGCTCTCTCTCTCTATTTTCTTCACTCTTATCTCTGTTTCGGAACTTGACCTTTTGGGGGGGGATTGTTGGTTTTGTTATTCTTGCAAAAGTTCAATTCCTCTCCCTTTCTTTAGTCCCACATCGGATGGGGCAAAGCCTTCCTATGTACATATATTACTTTCTCTTCTTTGCTCTATTAAGTTGTTGTGTGGGGAACCCCTTGGGCCACACGCGCGCGCCGCCGCCGCCGCCCGGCCCGGCTCGCTCGGTTCGGTTCGGTTCGGTTCGGCGCGCGTAACGGGTGCGGGTACGCGCCCACATCTGCGGGCGCCGAATGCCGATCCGATTTCCTCTTCGGGTTCATGCTGGGACCCTAAAATTCTTTTTGCTCCTCTTCATTTTATTTAATTTTCTAAACGTTACAAAATTAATTTCTGAACGTTTTGAACCGTTACATTGTTTCTGAACCGGTTTTGAGTCCAGGTTCATTATTCATTTTCTCTTGTGTAACGTCTGAATTAATAGAAATTAATTCAGACCGTTACACAACAGTGTTATATATTCGAGCTGTTTTCTTTGTAAAATTCATTCAGAAAAAAGTTCTTTCCTCCAACCTTTGCTGCCAAAATTCTGTTCGTTGTCTCAAAGCTCTGGGCAGAGCTAAGTCCTAGTCGTTCTCTCCAAGTCGTGTGCGGCAACGAGATACCGGTAGTGCGGGGGTTTTACCACTAGGAGCTTCGGGAACGTCTGCACACAGATCCCGAATAAACTCTTAGGGCAGTGCTTCGTGCACGACTTCCCTAGAGGCCGGTAACATTGTTTAAATTTTATTTTTTGTATTCTTAAATTTTTCAGTAAGTAAAGGAAAATAATTCTAACAGTTGTTTGTAGAAGATTAGTTTCTCAAGTTCACATAAAAGCTTGTGAAAAATTCGCAACGAAAAGAAACCTCCTTGGCTCGACGGAGGTATCGAGATCAAACAGCAGAGGAGGTGCGGAGACAGTGTGTCCAAATGACATGCAATGCAATATATACAAAGTCTTATATGTATCGTGGGGCATCTCAAAATAAAGAAGAAGAAAAAGAAAAAAACCCTCCTTACTTTTGTGGTTCGTATGCTATCCGATTCCACCCTCATCTCAAGAAACTTTTCCAAGGCAAGCAATTCGTTCAGTGTGATGTCACCTGATCCTCGCTCGCCACACATGTATCTGCCACAAACAATTTGTGTTTACTGAAAATATTCATATCTTCATGAGATTTTAGTCGGTTTAATGTTTCTTAAGCATCACACTACCCTCAAATTTGACTACACATGTCCTACTAATCTCACCAGTTCTATGATAATAATGTTGTCTATTATATTTTGTCCTTTTAATTTTCTCAAGTCTATTGGGACCTATTGACAGGTTAACCTTATCACTGGTCATGTTCATATATGTTCATTTGGCAATATATGGTTCCATGGTATTTCTGAGAAGCTATTTTCAGGGGGGACATGTGCAAGAATGCATACATGGAATGCATTGGAAACGTATGCGAACACATACATTCATATCGGTACATGTAATTAGTCAAATTTTGTTTTAGTGAAGGTAGGGCAATTAGGGTTCTGATCAACTTGCATATGTTCAACATGGACTCAACCTATGCAGTTAATAACGATTTTTTCATGATAACGGTCCAGTAAAGTTATAGATATATCACCGATATATCGATTTTATAACGGTAAATATCTGTTTGCATTTTTAACACAATTTTTATATATGAACAATACACTTAATAGTTTTTTTATTATAAAATATGCAGAAAGTATACATATCGTCGAGAAATCCAAGAGATCCAAGATAAATGAGATCACTTGAGGAACTACATCTCTGAATAAGTTTGATGCATGAAGATTTTGATGGCAGAAGATGTAATCTCCATTCTCCATTGATGTGAATGTCATATCATTCAATATCGGTTTTTCTGTAGCAAAATCAAAACCGTGAGAAATCGATTTTTTTGTAAACCGATATTTCGAACAATATCGACCATATCAGCCATATAGGCCGATAATATCAGTTCTAATATTTTATCGATATTTCTGCAAAAAAAAATATCGGTCCAGGACCGATACCATTATATATCGGTTATATAACCTATATATAACCGTTTTTGACTGCTTAGGACTCAAAAATCCGGAAGGAGATAGGAAGTTAGTATCTCAATATTTTCATCTATGGTGTGCAATATTGTTATTTCTAATATAGCTATTAAAATTTTTCAAGATAATGAATTCTTTTTATCATTAAGGTGCAAGAAATTAAGTTTTTCCAATATTGTTTGCACTCATCTTTGCTTGCGAGTACAGTAGTTTTACCTCAGACCTTTCTGAAGTAGGTAGATTTCTTGCTTCAGCATGGATATCTCTTGTTTTGTTTCCTGCATATATCAATGAGAAGCATGTAAAACAATAGAAAAACCAGGTACTTACTTCTGGTGTTTTATGTTAGAGAGAGAGAGAGAGAGAGAGAGAGAGAGAGAGAGAGAGAGAGGTTTTCGAGGTTTTCTCTGTTAAATGACTGAACATAATATTACAACAAACTCCAATTATTCCTATTTTGAACATAATATATATATAAAAGTTATCCAGACAATTGAGTACTGGTTATTTGCGTCGGTGTCAATTATGAAGAAGAACAAGAAGAAGAAGTACTGGTTATTCGTATTTTGACTATCATAAATAATGTTATTCATCCCTCCAAATTGTCCTTTCAAACCATTATTCTTTATGTGATAATTAACGTGACGGTTAATATGTATTGGAGATAATGTTAGTTATTGTTATTGGAGATATTGCTATTGTTAGGATATGTAGTGAGTATATATTTTCCATTGTTACTCTTTCTTATCTTTAGTTTTTGTCATTCTATATAAAGCTCAGCCATTTGAGGCAGAAGGAATACAAGAATAATTCCAATCTTTATACCATTATTTCATGGTATCAGAGCAGGTTTCCATGTCCTGATTTTTTTTTTCGATCTTCCTTCGTCTAGTTCATTCTCTGCTTCTCCTACGCAATGAGTGAATCAGACACAGACACTCTCAATCCCACCTCACCATTGAACGCCGCTCGTCAGGCTACATCCACGCGTCCCCTCGATCATACATCTTTATTATACCTTTATCCTTTGGATCATCCGGGCTTGCAAATATGTCTCGTGGTCTTGAAGGGCGATAATTATCAGGAGTGGACAACTGCCATGAGGAACGCTTTCAAGGCTAGGAGGAAGTTCGGCTTCATCGACAGCCGACTACTTCAACCGGACGTCAACTCCGAAGCTATCGACGATTGGTGGAGCATCAACTCGATGCTTATTGGGTGGATCGTTCAATCCATTGATCCGCTCCTGCGCACTTCGATCTCCTATCCCGAGACGGTTCTTGAATTATGGGACGATTTGCGTCAGCGATTCTCGGTCGGTAACGAACCAAGAATCTTGCAAATTCGATCCGACATATCCAATTGTTGGCAGGGAGGACAATCTATTGCATCCTACTACGACTCATTGAAAAAAATTATGGGATGAGTTATTGACTTAGGTCCCGCCTAAGGTCTGCCATTACGGACACTGCTCTTGCGATCTCACCACTCAGATTCATATTGAGCAAGACGAGGAGCGCCTCCACCAATTTCTATTGGGCCTTTATGACACCTTTGGCACTTTTCGCTCTGGCCTCATGGCTCAAGAACCCCTCCCACCTCTCAATTGGGTTTATGCGCGCGCAGTTTAAGAAGAGAGTCACGGAACGCTAATAATGGATCGCGAATACAAGACGGACGCTGTGGCCTTCGCTGCTCAGTCCAAACCAGTTGAGTCTCACTTTTCTAATAAGCCCCGCCCACAGTGCACCCATTGTGGTCATCTCGGTCACGACGTGACCAAGTACTATCGTCTTCACGAATTTCCCGAAGGCTGGGTTCCACTACCAGAAAAAGTCAAATTAGCGACGTCTAAAAACGTCGCTAAATAACCAAAAATCGTCGCTAATTAGGTTTAGCGACGTAATTAGCGACGTTTTAAAGAAGTCGGAAAATACCAAGTCGCTAATACAAAAAACGTCGCTATGCCGACGTTTTTTAGCGACTTTAATGTGTCGCTAAATTTAGCGACGTTTTGCGACGCCAAGTCACTAAAAAGCGACGTTTAGAAAAGTCGCTAAACGTCGCTGATTAGCGACATCTATCGCGACGTTACACCGACGTCTTTAATGACCTGGCTATACTGCCATGTCAGCAATTGGCGACGTTTAGCGACGTCATTAGCGACGTTATTAGCGACGTTTTACGGCGTCGCTAATTAGCGACGTAATTAGCGACGTAATTTAACGTCGCTAAACGTCGCTAATAATGTCGCTAATTTTTAAAAAAAATTAAAAAAAATTCCCAGAATCAAACATTGTGATTCCCTGCAGTTTTACATCATCTTCATCATACACACCAACATGATTCAATCTAGTTAACTATATTATCCAATTAAATTAAAGACCACAAGAAGTATCAATCCAATTAAATGTGGATAACTATATAATTCAATTAAATTAACTAAAAAATTAATGACCACAAGAAGCATCATACATCATGTCTATTGTTGAAGTACCAATAATTCATAAATAATAATAATAATAACTAGACTACTACGGATCTGCAGGAGGCTGACCAGCGGCGCGCTTCAAGGATAACAACTCCTCATACTCGTCCCGTGGAATCGACACCGATGTCGATGGAGAAGGCAGTGACGTCGGTGGCGGCCGTGCCCGCTCCAAATCTGCGAGTCGCTGGTTGTAAGAATCCAGGGTAGATAACAACCTCGTACTGCTATCACCCATTGAATCCTGCATCATCGTCAGGTTCTCGCCCATCGATAGCTGTGACGCATGCATCCTCGTCAGCTTCTCGCCCATCGATAGCTGTGACGCCTGCAGCTCCATGATGTTGCGATCATTGGAGGCTCTAATATCATTTGTCAATTCTCGTAGCTCCGTCATGCTGCGGTCGAGCATATCCAATCGTGCGATAAGCATCGGATCGTCCGCCTGCGGCTGGGACCGGGACTGGTCCTCCATACTTCGCAGCAAGTCGTCACGGAGAGACGCAATCTGACGGTCAACGGCCTCCTGGACGGCCTCCTGGACTCTGGCCGACGACTGCGAGGGCTGCGACTGCGAGGGGTGTGTGGAATGCACAGCTGTCGGGGAGGCCCTAGATGACTGCGTCGCAACCAGGGCGCCATAGGAGCCCGTACCGTAGTACGTACCCCTCTGGAGACCACCAGCTGCGGTCACCCACAGGTCGTCCGCCGACGGAGATGGACCGGGCTGCGACGAAGCACCAGCCTCTCCAGGTGTAGGTGCACTAGCAGTCGCCCGCTCACGAAGCCTAAGATACTCGGCCTAGAAAAGGTTTGGAAACTCAATAATTGCCTAAGTTATATTAAAACAAACACATTCTTCTCGATATGCATGACATCAAGGTTATGTCTGATCAGATTGGTGCTCCAATATGGCAGATCCCAGAATATACTCCTCTTCGTCCAGTTATGGGTGCGACCAAATCCGTCACACTTGTACCCCTTAGCAGGCTCTTGGATAGCACTTGGTAAATCTTTTACCTCTTCCCATATCGTGCATCCGGGCCACCTTGGCGGTGGATTGGCCTTCTCCACAACTCCCGCACGAAAAGCATTCCGATTCCTCCGGTACGGATGATCGTTCGGCAAAAATTGTCGATGACAATCGAAGAAGCACGGTTTGCCTCCGTGTTTCAAACGGAAAGCCTGAGAACGGTCCATGCAATACGGACATGAGAGACGACCATGGGTGCTCCATCCCGATAACATTCCATAGGCCGGAAAGTCGTTGATGGTCCACATAAGTGCTGCCCTCATCTGAAAATTCTGCTTTCTAGAAACATCGTACGTGTTGGCACCGACTTCCCACAGCTGATTCAACTCATCTATCAAAGGCTGTAAATACACATCGATGTTCCTCTTCGGATTGTTCGGACCCGGGATAATAACGGTTAGGAACATATACGGAGTCTTCATGCACATCCAAGGCGGTAGATTGTACGGAGTGACGATCACAGGCCAACACGAATACTGGAAGCCCGAAAGTCCGAATGGGGTAAAACCGTCAGAGCAGAGCCCCAATCTGACATTACGTGCTTCCTCGGCAAAATATGGATACTCTCGATCAAAGTGCTTCCATGCTTCTCCATCGGATGGATGATCCAATACTCCTTCGATCTGTTTTCGCCTGTGCCAACTCATGTTTTCTGCAGTCTCCTTAACCATGAACAACCGCTGCAACCGCGGCGTCAAAGGCAAGTAGTGCATCGAATCGGTAGGCTTCCTTGCACCGACAGACTTTCCTCTAACAGTGGCCTTGTAGCGATCAGCACCACAGAATCTGCACGCATCTTCATCCTTGTCGTCTTTGTAGTACAACATGCACCCGTTGCGACATGCATCGATTTTCTCGTATCCCATCCAAAGCGATCTCACCATCCTCTTAGATCGATAGAAGTCTTTAGGCAACTTTGCACCCTCGGGCAAGATCTCTATAATCAAATCGAGCAGTCGATTATAGCATTCTTGCGACATGTTAAAATCGGACTTGATGCTCAATAATCTTGTAACCACCTCCAACGGTGAATGATCCTCACAACCAGGATATAGTGGAGTCCTTGCATTCTCAAGCAACTCCATAAACTTTGCAGCATCGGCATTCGGTGCCTCCTCAGCTGCATCATAATTGTCGGGATTGAAACTAGGTCCCGCCGCATCATAATTGTCAGGATTGAAACTAGGCCCCGCAGCATCATAAACCATGTTCACCAACCCGTCGTCGTAAGCATCGTGGTCTTGGACATCCATATACGGCTCCACATAGGGCTCCGACTCCGATGCTAGAGATACAAGTTCTCCGTGCGCGGTCCACTGATAGTAATTCGGCGTAAAGCCCTTCGAGTATAAATGATATGTAACTTCCACTTCAGGATGATATTTCCTGTTGCGACATCTCACACACGGACACTTAATTTTGGTACCGTCCATGTATTGAGGGAACGCCTTTGCGAACTGCAGGAACTGCTGTACACCCTCAATGAATTCATCCCGCACACCGCACATGTCATCAGGATGACGGTTGTACATCCACGAACGATGACGCAGATAGTAATTCATATCCATTTCTAGAAACTTCTGCAAAATTGACATAAGCTATCATATAAATCATTACATGCAAAATTAACCGTACTATAAAAATCATAACTGATATAATACATATTTTCATTTATCAAAACTGCAGCTGCCCCCAACCCCATAGTACTATGAACTGCACTATAAGTGTGCAGTCAACACTACAAATAGTGTGTCATTCTATAGAACTGCAGCTGCCCCCAACCACACTCCTAGGTCAGTGTCCGTTATGGGAAAAGCAGTCATGGCATTGCACTAAGGCACCTGGTGCTTGAACAATTTTTGCATCAAAAGTTTCCCAAGTACACGGGCTATTGCTCTATGAAAATATGCCATAGCTAGGAGTAGAGCTGTCGAGTGGGCCGGGCCTCTCAGGCCCATGCACTATAACGGGTCAGACCGGACCTAAGGGTAAAAATCTAAGTCCAGTTCGACACGTGACCCACGGCACAGTGAGTTTCA
The DNA here is from genome assembly GCA_036927795.1 of Iris macrosiphon. Classification (NCBI taxonomy): domain Eukaryota; kingdom Viridiplantae; phylum Streptophyta; class Magnoliopsida; order Asparagales; family Iridaceae; genus Iris; species Iris macrosiphon. The sequence goes on along the minus strand of JAYESA010000015.1, from coordinate 18,040,372 downwards.
GACTGGACCGAGCCGGACCGGATCGGACTTGGGATTCCGTGAACCCTACAAGGACTTCAAAGTAGAGATTGAAGAACAACTAACATTTTATTTTTAAATTATGAAGTGTAGGGTTGAATGTGCATAGGAGATGGTTGGGAGCGCATTTGTTTTCGGGAGAAACAACACAGATGGTATGCTCTCTCGGATGAACTTCTCTACTTTGGGATATGTAAACATAGCACAAAAAAATAACACACTGCAAGTTCTTGCTTCATATTTGTCTTGGAGATTCACAATCCATTTGTTTCAATCTATATACAAGAACTTGGCAGATTGTATGCATACCAAATCCCATAGATTGGCGTAGGACTATGTAATACATGGATGTGTATAATACATCAGATAGTATAAACCAGGTTGTCGATCAGGCTAGCAAGCAGCAGCGTGTCGGGCCGGGCCGAGCTGTGCCTTGGGTCGGAACGAGCCTGGGCTTCGGGGCCGGACCTCTCTTATGGGCCGAGATATGAGGTCCGACACGTCCCTATATATTGGGTCGGGCCGAGCCCACGATAATTCGGACAGGGTTTTGCGGGCCGGATTCGTGCCGGGCTGGTCATCCCGGTCCAATTGTCAGGTCTAGCTAGGGGTGGGCGTTCGGGTTATTCGGTTTCAACACCGAAATAATAAAAATCGAATAAGTAAAAATTTTAAAAACCCAAAGCTGAAATAAATTATCTATAACCGAAACAGAACCGAATTGATAATCAATTTATTTTATTTGATAATCAAAGCTAGTAAGCAGTGCTCACTGCTGCTGTTACCTCTCTCGTAGACTTGGGCCAGTCGGCCCTAACCCTAACCCTAACCCCATGTCAACAAACCTAACCCTAACCCTAACCCTAGGTCCTCATCAGTGTCTGTGTCAGTGTGTGTGTGTGCCGTGTCTGTGTCTGTGTCAGTGTCTGTGTGTGTAGTGTTTGTGTCAATGTCACATGTGTCCTGTGAGAGAGAGAGAGAGAGAGAGAGAGAGAGAGAGAGAGAGTAGGGTTTACCGGAATAGGGTGGATAGCCGGTCGACGGAGCGCGGGGGAGGGGGGGGGGAGTTTTTCTCTTTTCGAATTTTCAGCAGATGGGGAAAAATGAAACCGAGCCCTAATTAACCAAATTTTAGCGACGTTTAGCGACGTCCAAGTAAAACGTCGCTAACTTAAATTTTAGCGACGTCATTGACGTCGCTAAACACGTTGCTAAAATATTTTTAATAAAAAGGTCGCTATATACGTCGCTAAACGTCGCTAAATTAGACATATTAGCGACGTTTAGCGACCTTTATTTAACTTATAGCGACTTAACTTTTAAAATCTTAATAAAAGTTGCTAAACGTCGCTAAATGTCGCCATTTAGCGACGTCTAGCGACGTTTTTATAAGGAGTCGCTAATTATATATTATTAGCGACGTTTCTTTTGACGTCGCTAAAATACGTCGCTAATAGCGCTTTTTCTAGTAGTTCCCTCCGATCGTGGCTCCTTCGACCGGTCGACACCTCATTCATCCGGTGCTGGCCGAGGCCGTGGGCGTGGCTTTACTGGGTCTACTGGCGTCGCTAACACTGCCCAACAATAGTCCAATAGTCGTTCAGTCTGCTCGTTGACAGACCAAGACAAGGCTGTATTTGGTCCGACGCTCAATCATGAACAGTGAAAAACGATTATTCAGATGTATCAATCCTTGAACACTCCTTCTGGCAACTCCTACGACCCGTCTGGTACGTATTGTTCATGGATTTTAGACACATGCGCATCTCTACACATGACCGAAAATTCGGATCTTCTCCAGAATCTTGTTTCGAACAATCCGGTTGCTATCAAGCTGCCTGATAATCGTTTAGCTACTGCTGTTCAAGAAGGATCCTTAGTTTTTTCACCAACCCCTTAGATTGATCATGTTTTATATATTCCTTGTCTTGACTGCAATTTGATCTCCTTTGCTCAGTTTACTATAAACACTCAATGTGTTATTACTTTAACGGATAAATTATGTTATTCATGAACGCATTTCGAGAACAGTAATTGGTGTGGGTGAGCAACAATGTGGGGTCTACTGGTTGCGCAATTTCTCAGCTGCTCGAGCATGTCACGCCTCTGCCTCGTCTTCTGTTGTTTCTGCTTCTCTCGGGCATCAATGATTGGGTCATCATTCTACATCTCTGATATCATCGTTACCTGTTATTCAACATTCCATTAGCTCTAGTGAATCTTGTGATATTTGCTTTAAAGCTAAACAAACTCATATTTCTTTTCCTATAAGTTATAATAAAGCAGATGATTTGTTTCAGCTTATTCATTGTGATTTCTGGGGTCCCTATAGTATCCCCTCCTCTTGTGGAGCGTCCTATTTCTTGACGATTTTGGATGATTACTCTAGAGCTACATGAATTTATTTGATGTCTTCTAAGTCTGACGTTGTTGCCTTGATCAAGCAATTTTGTGCAATGGTTTAGACTCAGTTTCATAAGAAGGTTCAGCATTTTCGGTCCGACAACGGAACTGAGTTTCTACGTCTAAAGGATTACTTTGCTGACCACGGTATTCTCTTTAAAATATCATGTGTGTATATGCCTCAGCATAATGGGCATATTGAACACAAGCATCGTCATCTTCTCAGTGTGGCTCGAGCACTACATTTTTAGGCTTCTCTTCCTTTTCAGTTTTGGGTAGAATGCGTTCTTACAGCTTGTTACTTGATCAATAGAACGCCCACTCCACTTCTACAAAACAAGACTCCCTACCAACTCATGTTTGGCCATGAACCGACATATTCCTATCTCATGGTGTTTGGTTGCCTATGCTTTGCTTCACGTCTGCCCCGGTCCAAGGACAAGTTTGCTGCTCGTAGTAAAAAATATTTTTTTTTGGGTATCCAGTTGGTAAGCGTGGTTGGCGCTTGTTCGATCTCGAGACCAAAAATATCTTCTACTCCAGAGACGTCATTTTCTTTGAGGATGTATTCCCTTTTCAGACACCAACAGGGTCGGCGTCCCAGCCTGCACCGCCTCCTCATCTGGCGGTATTTGATGTCCTGGATCCGGCTTCCATCATCAGAGAGAGCAGCGGCCCATCCCGGTCGGCCTCGCCAGCGCATGGCCCCGACCACTTGTCTCCCGTCGACAGGGGGAGCAACAACTCATCTAGGTTGGCCTCGCCAGAGCACGGCCCCGACCACTTGCCTTCAGTCGACAAGGGGAGCGATTCCGTGGCTGAAGTCCGATGGGGCACCAGGTCTCGACAGCCTTCTGTCTTGCTCCGAGATTATGTCTGCAATACAGTTCTTCATGACCCCCCACCCCCTCCCCCTCCAGGCTCTCCACTCACACCATCACCGGCCTCAGGTAAACCCTATCCCATAACTGCATATGTTTCTTGTGTTCGGTTCTCTAACCATCACACCAAGTTTTTAGCCGCTGTAACTGCAGGGCACGAACCGTCGTATTTTTCGGAGGCCGTTAGGCATGCTCACTGGCGTACTACAATTGTAAGCCCCTGATTTTTCAAAAAATTAAAATTAGGATTTTTCACAATTTTCTGGAATTTTCTGGGAATTTTCTGTAAATAAAATCAGGGTTTTAAATTATTACATGATTTTTTTATTGATAATAAATAACATTAAAATATAGTAAAAATAATATTTTTGGGTGTAAAATGGAAAACTGGACTTAGGGTAATTTTTCTGGAATTTATTGGGCCCCGGACCTATTTTTAATTACCTAAAAAATAATTTATTTATTTAACTATTATTATTATTATTATTATTATTATTATTATTATTATTATTATTATTATTATTATTTCAGCCCGGCCCGTTTCCCTGGCCCAGTCCACGGCCCACAACCTCCGGCCCGCCGTTTCCCTCGGCCGACCCCCCCCCCCCCCCCCCCCCCGCGCATCCCCTTTAAAACCCCCGCAGTCCCCACCCTCGCCACAGACAGCCACGACCCCCACCACCGTCGACTGCCCGAGCCGCCTCGACGCCGGCCGACCCCGCCGCCTTGCTCCCTCGACCTCGCCGCTGCAGCCCCTCCCTTTTCTCCTCCTCCTCGTTCGACGACGGCAACCGCAGCACCGAGGAACAGCGGCAGCAGCTCCGGCAGACCCCTCCGTCACCGGCGACGGTCCCCAGCCGCCTCGCCGTGCCCCCCCCGCGCTGTCCCCGGCCGCCTTGGCCTCCTCCGCCGACCGAGCCACCGTCGCCGGAGCAAAACCCTAACCCTAGCCCTAATCCCCAATTCGTCGTGTCGTGTCGGACACGACACGGACACGAAAATTCCCTGTTTCTCGAGCCTCGTTCAGGTACTCGTATCTTGCACCCTGTATCTCCGATTTTAATTCTGTAAATTGCGTTGTAAAGCCTGTATTACCCTCTCGGTGCCCGGACAAACCGTTCGGGGCATCGCGTCCTGTGGTGATCGCACACCGCGATCCAAAAATAGGAAAAACCAGACCCTGTTTCACCCCGGAACTGAGTACGCCCCGCCAAACGGGACGACTTGGTCGCGTGCGGTCTTCACAGATACGTGCGCACCGTCGATACGGACGTGTGAGATTTTGCGGAAGCTGATTCGGGCGTGCGTGCACACCCGAATCAACGCGTATCCGCAGACATCGCCCCGTATCCGACTTTTCTGCAATTCGCCCTAACTTCTTGTACACTCGTCGGATCGAGACGAAACTTGTGTCATCGGACTCGTAGCGATACGCTGGTCCTGTGGGTCAAGTTTGGTTCGATTCTGAGAACGTCGACGAAATCGCGTGTCATGGGCCCCACAGGCCCCGCTCGACGGGCGATTTTGTGATCGGCTCATCGGAATCCAAATCTGGAAGTTCCGTTGGGTTCGTATCATTGTTCCTGACCTGTTGACACTAAGTTCGGTGAATTTAGAGATGGTTGACCCGGACACGTTTTTCGGTGCAAAGCGGGCACACCGGCGGACCCCATTTTGACCCGAAACTGCCGTTTTGCCCTTGTCTCCAAATTGGATCCAAGGACAGGCGTTTCTAGCTATTTGACATCTTCTGAGCATGATGGTAATGTCTATTTCAGCTTTTGGACTCATCTCTGGAAATTTCCCCGAGATACAAACTATAATTGGATCCGAACAACAGGCAAGTACCTGCACTTCAAGTTAAATCTTTATATTGTGATAATTAATTCCCTGCTTTACTAGTACCCTTGATGATTACACCTAGTTTTAGGAATACTGGATTTCATGTCTTGAGTATTGTATTTCATGTCTTGCTTTTCATGTCGGGTGGGAGAATACTAGGAGGGATGTGGTTTACCCTTCCCCTTGTCATTGTGTGCTAGCTGTTGGTACGCGACTGTACCATCAGCCTTATACTTGATTATTCCCCTTGTCATTGTGTGCTAGTCGTCTATGACGGCCTTATTAGCCTTAAAAACTCCTACATGACAACTATGTATTCTAAATACACAAGTTCACACACATAGCTTCTTGTCTTGTTATAGTTCTGGTTGGCTGTTGTAGTTTCATTTCCTGTCTCATATTACTCCTGCTTTCTCATATTCCTGTTTATAGCATTAACTCTTAGTTATTGTTGTTTCTTTTATGCATATTCTCAATATGTTACACAATCAGTTTCTGTTTCCAATTGTCATAAATGTTTAGTTTAATCTTGTTGTGCACTGTGTACTTTGCTCCTTTCCTGACTGGATCCGTTGCTTTAGGCGATGATGAGAACCTTGCCCCCACCTATTATGGCCCCTATGAGGCAGCAGGTGATACAGTTGCAGAGCCGATTCCCACACAGGAGACTACTCCTGCAGAGTAGTTAGCATTAGTTATTTGTTTTCCTTTCATCTTAGTAATCAGGTTTGTCCCCGATTTAACTTCTGGTTTTGTAATAACTCTGGATCTGATTGTCACTTTCTGGTTATAAAATCTCAGCATTTCCTTTCATTTCCTTGTCTGTTTAATTACTGTGAATGAGCTAGTATTAATTTAACTGTGGAGATGCCCTGGACAGCGTACTACCGTCGACACTGCGGCGTAGGCTGGACGTACCCACGCACTCGTGTCCGAATTTCCGGGTGCGGGTCGTGACAACAATGCAGAGTGAGTTAGATGCCCTTGACAAAAATCAGACATGGGAGCTAACATCCTTGCCGGCAGGCAAGAAAGCTATTGGTTGTAAGTGGGTCTATCATATTAAGTACAAATCTAATGGAAATATTGAGCGCTACAAAGCTCGTCTCGTCGTTTTTGGCAACACGCATGTTGAAGGCATTGATTTCAATGAGACATTTGCTCCAGTTGCGAAGATGATCACTGTTAGGGTTTTTCTCTCTGTGGCTGCCATACGTGGATGGGAGATACATCAGATGGATGTTCATAATGCCTTCCTCCATGGGGACTTGGATGAAGTTGTTTACATGACACCCCCCCGAGTTACTCGCAGGCTTCTCCACGGCAAGTCCGTCGTCTACGAAAATCACTCTATGGCCTACGACAAGCTCCTAGGAATTGGTTCTCGAAGCTTGTTGTTGCGCTTCGTCAATACGGCTTTCAACAGAGCTATGCTGATTATTCTTTATTCACACTACAGCGGCACGATAATGTTCTTCACGTGCTCATATATGTGGATAATTTGATTATTACGGGCAACCATCCTTCTGCTATATCAGCTTTCAAGAATTATTTGAGCACTTATTTTCATATGAAGGATCTTGGTCTTCTCAAGTACTTTCTTGGTATAGAAATTGCTCGTAACTCATCAGGCATTTTCGTGTCTCAACGGATATGCCCTCGAGATTATTGCTGAAGCTGGTCTACTCGGTTCCAAGCCATTGATTCGCCTATGGACCCCAATCACCAGCTTACAGCCGCCTCTTGTCCGAATTTTTTGTTTTCCGATATCTATCGTCGTCTTTTTGGACGAATCATCTACCTCACAATCACGAGACCGGAGTTGAGTTTCGTTGTTCATACCTTGTCTCAGTTTATGAATCAGCCGAAGGAGGAACACTGGACAACAACTTTACGTGTTCTTCGGTATTTGAAGGGGCATCTGGGTCAGGGTTTGCATCTCTCAAGTGCAAGCAGTCTCACACTTACGGCCTACTGTGATTCGGAATGGGCTGTCTGCCCTCGCACTCGCCGATCTATGATCGATTATTTCATTACTCTCGGGCTCTCACATGTCTCTTAGAAGACCAAGAAGCAACCCACTGTATCTCGGTCCTCTGCAGAAGCCGAATACAGGTCTATGGCCAGCGCATGTTGTGAGATCTTATGGCTTCGATCGCTCCTACGGTCGCTTGGCGTCTCGCATTCTACTCCGGTTAGACTCTTTTGCGATAGTCAGGCTGCTCTTCACATCGCTGCGAATCCTGTCTTTCATGAGCGCACCAAGCATATTGAGATCGACTGTCACTTAGTTCGTGACTTAGTCCTTGTAGGCACAGTTGCGACTTCTCATCTTCCTTCTGCGGAGCAACCGACAAACATGTTCACCAAGGCGTTAGGTCATCAGCCGTTTAGTAATCTCTTTTCAAGTTGGACATTCTTGATCTCCATGCTCCAACTTGAGGGAAAGTATTGGAGATAATGTTGGTTATTTTTATTGGAGATTTGCTATTGTTAGAATATGTAGTGAGTATATCTTTTCCATTGTTACTATTTCTTATATTTAGTTTTTATCATTCTGTATAAAGTCCAGCTATTTGAGGCAGAAGGAATACAAGAATAATTTTAATCTTTATCCCATTATTTCTATATGGTAGCTGACATGACAAATTTTAAAATTAAAATTAACATTAATTTTAATATAAAAAATTTGGGTGATTAATTTTTTGAATTAAAATTTGCTATGTCAACTGCCATGTTAGATGTTATATATATAATACTATTTAACATGTCACGTCAGCAGTCACATAAGTAGAGATGGTTTGAAAAAATAGTTTAGAGAGATGAATAACATTACTTTTTGACTATTAGTTTAGAGGGATGAATAACATTACTTTTTGACTATTAGTGTCTACTCACTCTTTGTCAGTTTCATCAGTCATGGCTTTTTCTTTTCTTTTTTTTTTCCTTTTTTTCTTTCGTTTTTTAACAAAAATAAAATTGAACTCTGTGTATCTGCTAGATGTCCGGAATTCAAGTAGCTGATTTTTTAGACATTCTTAAACTATTTTGCTTTGTTCCGAAACTATATTAGAAATAATGTAACACCTATCCAAGTATGGTTCTTCTTATAAGAACACGAAATATATATATATATATATATGTATATATATATATTTATTTATTTATTTTCTCACGGAGTCCCACGGAAGCTCCGTCTCCCCATCGTTTTGATTATATATATATATATATATATATATATATATATATATAATCAAAAGTTTCGTTTTCGGAGTCCGCATAGGGTCCTCGTGATCCAAAGATGGGAAGACGGAGCTTCCGTAGGACTTCGTGAGCGAAATATATACATATATATATATATATATATATATATATATATATGAATTTTTTTAACCTTTGATACAATTTTTTTTATCAATAACGATATGTTTATAAAAATGTGCCACATAATTTAGGGTACCAAGAAATCTATGTAATTGCTTAGTATCAGTGATTTCATCAGAAAATTTTGAAACAAATTTTATACTCCTGTCAATAGGTATAATAGTATTATTCACAATGTTATGTCCTACTCTATTATTCCTTAAATGGCTAGTACACAGAAATATATTTAAAGAATACTATTACTATTACTAGGTAACATTGAAAGGAATTTCTAGTTAGTAAAACATAACAAGAACTTAAAGTGCTTTTAATATATATATATATATATATATATATATATATATATGGGTAAACGATATGAGCCATAGTACTTTATTCCTATATGAGTCACGCACATGTAGACCAATAGGAATAGAGTGGACTAGTGCACATTAGTGCACATGGAATGTAGGAGTCTATTACTATTGGTCCACATGTGCATGACTAATGTAGAAATATGAACATTATGACTTTTATATATATATATATATATATATATATATATATACTCTAGAACTATCCGACTGGATTTATATTATGGAACCATCATATGTTACATAAATTAGATTTAGATTAGATGGTTGAGATTAAAAGGTGTAGATCCCATCAACTTTTAATTACATTCATTCAATCGCAATCTAACCTATATAATATAAGATAGTTCCTAATATAAAACTATCCAGATATTTCTAGAGCATTGCCCCAGCCTTAAAATTATCCGATACCTCTTTCTGCCTGCTTTTATAAGCATCCGCGGTGTGTTTCTTCACCACAAACTTTAATAGATCACTGCGATATTTCAGTTCTTTTCGTAGCCGACTTCGTATGGTTTTCTAACACAGCACACCAAGTATTTACACTGCATAACTTGCATTGCATTAATTCATTGATTCATATATATCTACTCTGCAAAGTTTAAATCATATTAATATCACAGCTCATGCAAGTAGAAGTAGAAGAGGAAAGTATACGAAATACCTGAGCTAGGTTCGCTACACCTACTTCAGTTTGAGCTTCACCACGAGTCTTGTACCTCTCAATTAAACCTTGCATGTTCCTTGGACAGTAAAACCAAACACCCCAAATGTTGGAAAGGATTATAAAAATGGACAACATACATATAAAATGAGCATGAAGAAGGAACGACCGACTAAATATGGCAAAGTCCGAAACTTACCTAGCTAGTCGAATAATTCTAAATATGGAAACTTACATATGAACACATCACATGTTATATAAGTGGGTCCAAGGTTCATTTTTAGAAAGATCAATTGTTCTCAATGAAATATGTTGAAAAAGTTTAACACAATAGTTTGAGAGAGGGTTTATTTATTTATTTATTATCTCTCGGTTAGAGAGTTCTTGGGATCAAGAAGAAAAGTGTTGTGAGGGCTATTGTAATTCTATTTTTTTCTCTTCGTATTTACACTGAATCATCATCGTCCGTGGACTAGGCATCTTAGCCGAACCATGTAAATTCTTGTAATTACGGTTATGAAATTTTTTCTGTGGTGTTGTATGATTTCTTGGATTTATTTCAATTCTTTTCTACCTGTAGTCCAAGTAAAAAAAATGATCATGGAACTATTTTTTTTTTCCACTACATTTCCATGCCTATTCTATTTGGTTCACCAGAAAAGGATTGACCGAGAATAATTTTTTCACATATATATATACTAGTAAATTCACGTACGTTGCACGTAAAATAATTTTTTTTATGATAATGTTGAAAAAAAATAGTTAAAAAGTTTAAATCTATTTGAATTGAATTTTGTTAAAAAGTTTAAATATTTCTTCTTCTTTTTTAAAATTTAGTTTTTAAATACATGTGTTAGAGAGGAAGAAAAGGAGAAAGTTACTTATTTTAACGTAATATTTTTATTAATAAATAGTTGAGAACTTACACATGCTTAGACGGCTCAAGTGTTTATAATAGGTTGTGATAAAGGTACTACAAAGTACACTTAGAGCTAGTCCAGTTATGAAGAAATTTTACTCAGACTAGTCCAAATTTTACTAGGACTGTCCACCATCTTCACCTCCTTCCTCTTGCTCCCCCTCCCACTCCTCCACCGCTCGTCGCCCCCCCCCCCCCACCCCCACCGTTCGCCGCCATCCCCGCGCACAGCAACGGCCCCTTCCTCAACCACTCGCCGTCGCCCCCACCGTTCACCATCGTCCTCCACCGCCGTCCCCGTGCGCAGCAGTGGTCTCGTCCTCCACCGCACGTGCGTCTCCTCCTCCGACCTCCACCGCCTCCTTCCCCCCCCACTCCTCCGCCTCGTCCCTCCTTCCGGCCTCCACGTAGTCTAGCCCTCGTGGTCACCTCGCGTAGCCCTCCCTTTCGGACTGTCAAAATTTTGACAGTCCTACCAATTGGAAGGACTGTCAAAATTTTGACAGTCCTATATTTTTATGACTGTCAAAATTTTGATAGTCATTCCAATTGGTAGGACTGTCAAAATTTTGAAAGTTCTAATTATAAAAAAAATCAATTGGAAGTGGACAGTCCGGTGAGTAATTTTTGCGAGTAACAAACTTGTAATTATCAATAATAAAAAATTAGACTATTCCGAGTGAATTTTGTAGTACCTTTGTCAAAAGCCTTATATACGGATTTTTTCATATAAAGTAATAAAATATATAATATTTATATAAAACGGGATAACTTTTGGGTAATTGCGGATGGGGGGACCACTCGCCAACTCAGTTGGCGAGTTGCTGAGTTGGCGAGCAGCTCGCCAACTGAGTTGGCGGGGCACCCTACTCGAGGGACCGCTCGCCAACTCAGTTGGCGAGCCATGGACCGTTGGCTTTTTAACCATTGGGCAACGGCTCCCTCCAACGGCTCTCTCCAACCCCTATAAACACCCCCACCCCCCCCCCCAAACACTCCTCACAGAACACATTCTCCTCCTCCTCCTCCTCCTCATATTTTCACAGCTTCCTTCTCCTATTTTTACAGCTTCCTCCTCCTGTTTTCTGTAGCAAAAGTTCTCAACCGTCATGGATCGTAGCGTAAGATTTGTATGCTCGCACGGCGGTAAAGTAAATGGGTTAAATTACGAAGGAGGAGAAAGTATAATTTTTTCAACTTACCCGAATATTAGTTTTGAAAATATACGTAATCATATTATTGAACGTTGTTATATTCATTATGATTTTATTCTGAAGTCTATTTTCTGTTCAAATTATTTTTTGATAGATAGTGAAGATGCATGGAATTATATTCTTGAGATTAATTCACAATCACGATATATAAAAATATATGTTATTAAAGTAGCAGCAACCTTAGATAGTAGAAATAATGAATATTTTTCTGAATATCAGCATGTTAGTTCGGGTGCTAGTTCTTCTCAACAAATAGTTTCATTTATCCAAGAAGGTCATTCATCAGATGAATCTAACCATGATGATGATAGTGACAACGACGATGAAAATAGTGATGATTTAGTTGAAAATGTAGATTATACGGTAGATGATGATGTTGTAAAAGCTATCACTGATGAATTATTTAAGGGACAATCATTTCCTAGTCGTTCTCACTTTAGAAGCTTTATAAGTAATTTAGCAATTAAATATAATTTTAGTTGTTCAGCTAGTCTTATGAATAATGCTCGTGGAATTATATATAGTTGTGATAAACCGAATTATAATTGGAGAGTATATGTCAAATCTATTGGAAATGGCGATATAGTTAAAGTTAGTACATTAGAAAATCGTCATTCTTGTTTAGGAAGACTTAGTACAGGACGTCATCGACTAGCTACCGCTTCATGGATTAAGACCATGATAATTGACATTATTAGAGATAACCAGTCATACAGTCCATCACAAATTGTTAAAGATATATATAGGGAGCACCGTATACAAGTTAGTTATTCCAAAGCATGGAGAGCCCGAGAGACAACATTAGCTGAAATTAATGGTAGTTATGATGAGGCATACGCTAGTCTTGAGGAGTATTGTTATAGAATTATGGAGACAAATCCAGGTAGTACATATTTTATTAAAACTACCGAAAATAATAGCTTCCAACGAATTTTTATTTGTTTTAAGTCATGTATTGATGGATTTTTAAGTGGATGTTTACCAATTATTAGTACTGATGCTACATTTCTTTCGTCTAAATATCAAGGTATCTTATTTATTGCTTGTGCTCACGATCCTAACTATCAATTATATCCTATAGCTTATGCTGTTGCTGAAGGTGAGAATAGTGATTCTTGGTCTTGGTTTTTAAATTCTCTTAAAATATCTTTTGAAAGTTGTTTTAATGATTGGAGTTCAATTTCATTTATATCTGACAAGCAAAAGGGATTAATAAATGCTGTTCGTGCTATTTTTCCTGCATCTCCTCATTTTTTTTGTATTCAACATTTTAAACAAAACATAAAAAAAGTTACAAAAGAACCAGTATTTCAACGCTTGTTAGACTCGCTTGCTAGATCATATAATAAAACGGATGCAGAGAGTGTGTTTGATATAATTAAAGCCGAGAACATAGTGTTGTACGATTGGCTTCTTGGTGTAAACGATGAAAGTCGTCGATTTGAACATTGGATAACAGCGTATGCTACTTGTCCTAGATTAGATATTAACACTTCTAATCTTGCTGAATGTTTCAACAGCTGGATTAAGAAATTACGAGATAAGCCAATAACAACACTTCTCGATGGTATTAGAGCCAAGATTATTACACTTCATGACAATCGTAGAAAGTTTGCTGAAAATATAGACACAGATTATTGTCCGAAGATGTTAAAAAATATGGCTTCTATTATCAAAGAGAAGAACCACCTAGAAATATTAGCTATTGATAGTTATAAGTTTGAAATAATAGACCGGGCAACAGGTAGAACCTATATTGTTGATATAACTGACAGAACTTGTACATGTTTTAGATGGTACCATACTTATATACCATGTATACATGCATGTTTTGTTTGTAGATATTGCAATATTAGTATTGATACTTTTTATCCTGCAGTTTTTTCGACGCAAAACTTGAAAGCTGTTTACGCGCATAAAATGGAGCCAATTCCAGTTCCATACGAAATCCAAGGTCCTTTGGTAAGAGGACAAATTGGGGTGCCAGATGTAAGACGCAAAGCCGGAAGACCAAAGAAGAACCGCATCAGACCCCGGGATTCATCGACCAGAGATCTACGTTGCAGTAATTGTGGTGCTATGGGACACAACCGAAGAAGATGTACTAGTCAACCGAGAGATTAAAATAGAATTGTTCAATACCCAAATATTGTAATAAAAAGCCATTACAAATCATACAAAAATTTTAATGATACAATGTTTCAAATTTTCTACTAATCCTCGTCCTCGTCTTGTTGAGTTTGGGTAGCCAGCGGTGCTGATGGAGTCGAAAAAAATTGTGTGAATATCTGGTAGCTTTCATCTCCAGCAGTTTGGTAACTCGGATCCGCTCCTGCATACTGGTAACTAGGGCCCGCTTCAGAATACTGCTCACTAGGCCCCGCTTCAGCATACTGCTCACTAGGCCCCGCTTCAGCAGTATCCCGCCGCCGACGACGACGAGAGTGTCTCTGTCGTACTAAGCCGGTCGGATAGTCCGGTGGAAGACGAGATTGTACTGGAGGCATTTTCGGTTCCCGTCCAATACCCAGCTGCTCAACACGAGTCACAAGTTCCTCCATAAGAAGTCGACCTTGTGGGTGAAGGTTTATCTCAGGTTGTTGCAAAAATTGTTGGTATACACCACTCTGAAATTTGAAGAACACGTAAATTAATATATTTATCATATCTATGTATATATATTTTTGGAAGTATAATGAAGTCATACCAAATCATGTATTCCCTCGGCAAAAGCACGCAGAGTAGAATCGTCTACAGATCTAGTTTTGAACCTGGGCTCCTCGTAGTGGTATACTCGGTTGCTCATAAGAGGGCATCCCCACCATTGCCTGTAGTCGAGGCTACCTATGTCTGCAAAATATAAACAAAATTTTAGCAAACTATTTACACTAAATCAATACGAATAATGAGTAACTTATAACTTACATTCTTCAGCAGAATTTAGTATGGGAGACATGCCCCTGACACTATAATTCTCGAACCGATTATTCCAGTCAGCAACTAGACCAATGATTCGTTGGAATGCATTTGATGTCTGATAACCGACTGTCGGTGGATCATCGGGAATTATTGGGGCCATTCCGAATTGCCGAAGAATACGGTCTGCCGGATGGTACATGGTGAACCGATCATATATAATATGACATCTGTGTAAACTATATGCATAGGATGTCATCTTGATTTCTGGAGCATCAGGTTCATATGTGTACGGTAACCAGGTTACCTATTTAAAGATATTGTATCAATTAGATTTGATGTTTATCTACGATCAAAACTTAAATAATTTAAAGATATTTATTGCATATTTAAAAATTACCTGATTATACCGCAGTGTATCAAATTGGCTACGATATAGTGATACAGTCCTGTATTGGTAGTGTTGATAATCCACTACGTCTGTAGGCCAGCGCATAGCAACTGGAAAGACTCCAACATCACTGAGAATGCTGGTAACAGGCCTACCAATATAAAAGTGCTCGTAGGACCAGAACTATAAAACAAAAAAATGACATTAGTACAAACATAATTTGTGTATAAAATTACTCAAACTTTTTAAGGTCTTTAATTCATACCTGTATAAGTGAAATACATCCACAAATACTCCTGCGGTTGCATCTGACAAATTCTGTCAGCTGGGCGTACAAAAATGCAAGAGTAGCAGCTCCCCACGCATGCTCGGTAGGTTTGGTCAGATCATCCAAGAATGATAAAAGCTGCACATTTACCATATTTCTCGATGCATCGGAAAATAGAATTGCACCACATAAACAGAGCAGATACACTCTAGTGCAACGAATGACCTGGATTTATTAAGTGTTATATAGAATTGCACCACTAAATTAAGTAATAAACAAATTTACTAAAAAAAATACATACCCGATTTTCATCTACATAAACCACCCCATCAATAGTTTAATGTAGGTCTATAAAGTTGCCACGGAGCCATGAAAATTTCACATAATTGCCGTCTTTTAGACCTGGAGGAGGGCTAACACCAAGATAACTCCGGATCAGATCAGATCCCTTTAAGTGCGGATCAAAATATATAGCGTTACCTTTAATAGGTAACCCTAGTATATTCGCCACATCATAAAGGGTGATCGTCATCTCGCCGAATGGAAGTTGAAAAGTGTTGCGTTCTGGCCACCAACGCTCCACAAGGCTTACAACTAAATGAAGATCGTGAATTAAATATCTAACACAATCTATATAGTGGAATCCAAAGGATTCCACCAAAGCCTTTTGAGCTGGATTAAGCTCCCACGTACGATAATTTCTTTCACACCGCCAATGGACGTGGATCCGGGTTCGTAAAGCATTATCATGGTCGTATAACTATAAAAATTATATGCATTAATAAAGTAAACATAGGCATTATAAAAAATATATACATTAATAAAGTTGGCAACTTGTAATTTAAAAAATTACCTCGCCAGTAAAAATCTGACTAGAAATGTGCTCTTCACGTTGCTTAATAATAAGCGCGGTTGTCGGTCCGCCAGGAATACGACCGTCATTGCGGGTAGCCATCGCCAGTAAATATCAAGAGGAGGAGAATGGGGTGTCAGGAGTGTTTGGGGTAGGAGGAGAATGTGGTGTGAGGAGTGTTGGGTGGGGGGGATATATATAGGAATTGGGGAGGAGAACGTTGGAATATAGCCGTTGGCCAACGGCTAAAAAGCCAACGGTCCATGGCTCGCCAACTGAGTTGGCGAGCGGCCCCTCGAGTAGGGCGTCCCGCCAACTCAGTTGGCGAGCTGCTCGCCAACTCAGCAACTCGCCAACTGAGTTGGCGAGTGGTCCCCCCATCCGCAATTACCCAAAAGTTATTCCGTTTTATATAAATATTATATATTTTATTACTTTATATGAAAAAATCTGCCTTACATATATCCGTTGGTGGCAAGTTCATAGAGCTTTCCGTGTGTGGAGTATATGATGACCCCGACCTCGGCGTCGCACAAGATCGACAACTCCTTGGCCTTCTTGAGCAGCCCCGCGCGCCGCTTGCAGAAGGTGGGCTGACGGTGCACGGGGTTCTCCATTCTTCTCATCTGCACCTTCCCACGTGCCATCTCCTTCTCCTTCTCCCACTAGTTTGGACTAGCTTCGAGGTTCTTGCACCCCCTCTCTCCTTTCTTCTCACTTGACAAATAATATTGTCATCGCCATGCCTTCCTATATATATATATATAGGGGTCGGCATAGATTCCTCCTCTATGGTATGTTTGGTTCGGGGAAGTACAACCAATTAGAAAATTCAGAAATCGACATGTTGTGTATATATTACGGTGAAATGGAACAAAATACAGTAAAGCGGAAATTCTTTATTTTGGTACTTTGTGCTTTGAAGATGCGAATGTTTTGAAGTAATATTTTTTTAACTTTGATGTTTGATTGGTTGTTGAAGTGAGTGAAAAATATAATTTTTTTGTTGTTGTAGCGATATGAATAGTAATTTTTTTTTTCTATTATTAAAGTAGAGAGGAAGTGGTCCTCCGACCAAACGTGTGAAGTGGGAACGAGGATTTTGCACTTCCGCACTCTACTTCGGAGAAAAAAAACTCTGATTTCAAAACTCCGATTTCGTGGCAAATACTATTTATTGTCCTTGACAAATCATAATAAATCTTGTCTGCAAATCTTTCAACCAAATACGTAAAATGATCCAAAATTCGAATTTTGACAACTTATGATCTCCAAATTCGCTAACCAAACAGTCATTTGTTCTTTCAAACCTTAATTACGTCGTAACTTGTCTATATTTCTGTAATTCTCTTGTGCGTTGATGGTATGTTTGGATTGAGGGAAACAAATAAATAAGCAGAGTTAAGTGAAAAAAAAGTTAAGTCAGAGAAGAAAAGTCAATACACGTAACCTTAATTGGATTGGATGAGAGTTAAGTGGAATGTGTTTAATAAAAATATAATAGTTATCAAAATATTAATAAAAATATATATGATTTTGAGTAGAAGGATTAATAAAAATATAATAGTTACCAAAATATTATTATTATTATATATAATTTTGAGTGAAAGGAATAATAAAAAAAACGAGAAGAGACGGCGCATATGGACAACAACATGTTGAAAGACGGAAAGACATATGAGAAGATTAAAAACATAAAAAAAGAAAAAGAAAAAATTATAATATTTTATATGTCAAATTAGAAATATTTATGATTCTTTTAAATAAAACTACTTTTTTTTCTTCTTCTTGTTAATCAATCGATTTGGTAGTTGAAAAAAAAAAAAGACAAAAAAAAGTTTAAACAAATCATTACTTAAGCTTTTATCACTCTTTTTCATAAATTTTCCTTAGAATGATTTTTTTTCCCCCTCCCCTCGCTTAAGTTTTTCGTGCTCGACTATTGTTACCATCAATCCAAAAGCGACCTCAAGAGGGATCAGAATCTTGTCAAATCATCACTAATGAGAGAGTCTTTCCTGCCACGAAGGAAGTCTTCCAAGTGCGCTAGCTGGAGTACTGATGCATATAATTTCTACCATACATTTTGGCTTGAATGAGTGGGATCTGGCCGGAGCGTACAAATGGGTTACATTAACACTACTGAAATCCTGATCATACAAAGCTTATAAAACTCTGTTCCACTTTCCCTTCCCTAGATTTCCCTACTGAAATCCTGATCTCTTTCGTCTCTCTCTCTCTCTTTCACTGGTCTCTCTCACTCTATCTCCTCTCACTCTCACTCTCTCTCTCTCTCACTATCTCTCCTCTCTTTTACGTCTCTATCCCTGTCTCTCTCTCTCTCTCTCGTCTCTCTAACTCTTTGTCTGCTATTTCTTTCTTTTTTTTCTTTCTCACATCTCTCTTTATTAAATTTGAGAAATTTAATGAAATCTAAAAAAATTCTAGAAATTTTTTTTTTTTACTGTTGCTTATTACAGAGTTTTGAGAAAAAAAATATTTCGATCCTTTTTTAGAGAATTAAAATTATTTTTTTATGTAATCCAAATACCACTAGTGTTATGGTACATGCGTTCCGTGTGCAATATATTTTTTAGCACACGTCTCTCGTATGTCCTATTTTTAATCCATAAGAATTTATTGAATACTACTAATACAAATAAAGAATTTATTTCAATATTTATTTCAATTTTTTTAGCACACGCGTTCCGTGTGTTCCGTGTGCAATATTTACTTCAATAAATTCTTATGGATTTAAAATTGGACATACGGTGCGTGTGCTAAAAAAATTATTGCACACGGAACGTGTGTACCATGACACTAGTATATTTGGATTACATAAAAAATATAATTTTAATTCTCTAAAAAAAGATTGAAATATTTTTTTCTCAAAACTCTGTAGTGAGCAAAAGTAAAAAAAGAAAATTCTACATTTTTTTGGGATTTTATTAAAATTTTCAAATTTAATAAAGAGGGAGGTGAGAAAGAAAGAGAACGAGAGAAAAAAAAAATAGACAAAGAGTGAGAGAGAAAGAGATGAGAGAAAGAGTGGGTGAGTGAGAGGAGAGAGAGACCAGAGAGAGAAGAGAGAGGGAAAAAAAAATAAAAAAAAAAAAATAAATAAAAAAAAAAAATAGAAAACGTTTCTAGGAATGGCATTTTCTCCTAAGGACGTTTTCTATTTTTTATTAAAAAAAATTCGCCTAACGTCTGTTAACGACGAAAAAATTAATTATAGAAATATAATATTAAAAAAAATATAAAACGTCTTTCCAATGAACGTTTTGATATTTTTTCGTAATTTTTTAAACTTCGATGATTTAGATGAAATTTATATAAATTCGGATGCTCTGGATGAAAATTTTCGTTAACTTTATTTTTTTGTAGTTTTTTTTCAATTATTTTTTGGAATATTTAGACTTTTGGTCTCTTATAAGTTTCGTAGAACTGAAATAAAATCCAAAGTCTAAACATTCCTTTTTCTTTCCTTTTCTTAAAAAAAAAAAAAAAAATCTACACATCCCTTTTGGTCTCTGGAGAGTACCAGCTAGAGACTTCCTTTTGACTATATACCATATGTCTTAGTCGCAACTTTCATAAATCTTCTTTTTTGACCTAATTAGTATATACTTATATAAATAATGAACATAAAAAAGCTACTTGCTTTTCACTACTAGGCATCTTTTTAGATACTGAATATTATAACCGAGCATATGGTCTTTAGACTGGATAAGCATCTGCTGCTTTCCTCAAGAATTAATGCTAAAATTTGGGTCAATTCCTCTGGCCAGCACCATGTCTTCATTCTTATGTAGCAATCACAATTCAAACATTATTTTCATAAAATCCTACTGAATAATGAACACAAATGTTCACTCAAAAGTATTATAGTTTAGAAAAATTACAGTGGAAAAAAATGGTTTAAAATATTTATGAAGAATTCAAACGTTTTTAATAAGGACATTTTAGTTGAACACTAGACTAACAGAGAACACAAAAGTATATGCCTTTAATAAAATTATATAGTGTGATGAAAATATCATTGTTAAGAGCGTTTATTCAATTTTTTGGATTTTATTCTGGATAAAATGAAAAAAAAAAAAAAGTTCTTGCTAATGACGTATCCTAATTCTCAAACGTCCTTAGTAAGGACATTTTATTATTTATTTTTTTACACGAAAAATGCGTTTACTGAGGAATTCTTTTCACATGATGCTGCAAAAATGTCCTTAGTAAGGTCTATTATTGATTTTTTTTTAAATGACCTTACAAAGAACATTTTTACAGCAACATGTGAAAAAAAGGTCAATAACAAAACATTTTATATTTTTTTTAAACGTTCTTACTAAAGACGTTTTTGTAGCAACATGCGAAAAAAATATCCTTAATAAGAATTTTTTATAGCAGAATAATTTTTAATCTATGTTTAATTAAATTTTAGTGGATTTAAGTTAGAGATTAAGGTAAAATCAACCTATACAACCTTACTATTGACGTTTGGTTTTTTTTCTTACAAATTTTAACAAAATTTCTCTACATATGCAATATACTGTAATTTTAATGCTCTGCGTGAATTTTCTGAAGAATGAACAATCTTCATTCCTACTAACGTAGCATCTTTACGAGGTTGATAAAATATAGCACTCTTCTAATATACACACCATGTTTTATTTTTTTTCTTCAAATTTAGTCTTAGTTTTGTATTATGATATTATTAAAAAAAACTCCGCCTCACCAATATCACGTGCACAACTTTCAACTCATGTGCTAAATAAATAGTAGAGATAATTAGAGTTTAGATCTTGAATTTTATACTAATTTAGAGTTTAGGTTCTGATTTGTCCAATTGAACAGTTTATATATTGAATTTTTAGGGCTAATTAGTGTTTATACTCTGAATTTTATTTCAGCTTAGAGTTTAAGTTCTAACACATCTAATTGGAAATTTTGGACAATGGATTTTTTTTTTCAATTATACCCTCCTTCACCATGCCTAACAATAATTTGTTTATATAGACTTGAGGGTATAATGGAAAAGATAAAACAAAAAAAAATTCAAGGTCTAAACTTTCTAATTGGATATGACAGGACTTAAACTCTAAACTAGTATAAAATTCAAGGTCTAAATTCTAATTAGCCCAAATTTTTATTATTTGTTTCATATTTCTTATTATAACTCCCTCTCATGCTTAACAATAAAACTTCTCTATATAAACTATGGAGGGTTAATTGAAAAAATAAAATAAATAAGAGAAATTTTGAGTTGTATTCCACTTTATTTATTCATATTCAATGTGTACTTCACACGATTACCATAATGTATGATCCTTCTCCCCCTCTCCCCTCTCCCTTTTGACAGAAACCGTCTCCATCAACTCATTTGACAAAAAAATTGGACAAAAATATCCCACTGCGTACACGACATAGGAGGTGGGCGGGCTGGAAAGAGGGAAAGAATATTTCGGTCAAAAATTAACAGTCAAAACAGTTGACTGTTTGTTTTCGTTAAAAGTAGGAGATGTCATATATTATGGTAATTGTGTGGGTTGCAATTTGAATATGGATAAATAAAGTGATATATAACTCAAATTTTTAATAAATAATAAAAATTTAGGATCTAAATTTGTTATTTGGATAAATCAGAACCTAAACTTTAAGCTGTTACAAAATTCAGGGTCTAAACTCTAATTAGTCCTAAATAGTAGTATGAAATTCAAATAGCGGAGCCGAATGCACACCTGGTTATGGTTTGCAGGCGACGTTGGTTTTGCTGCTCATGCATTTAGAAGTTAGCTTAATTTTCAAACCAAGACTAATATTCACAGCCGTCTGATCCAAATTCAGTATATGTGAATATATTCTTCTTAGAACTAACTCGATCATAAATAATTGTTGGCTTATTTAATTTTAGATTATCGTATAATATTAAAATTTTAAGTTTAGACCCCATATTGTCATTAATAGGATTTGAGTCTCGTTTAACAAAAATATGTAATAGTTATTTAGTTTTGAAATATGAGACATGTGGTATTAAGTTTTGTCACGACTGTAAGAATCCTAATTCTGAAAAATCGTATTCTATATTAGGTAATTTATTATTATTAGTAATTATGAGCTAAATATAGAAAATAGAATTTTCTATTGGATCAAACCCAAAATCCGCATACCATTAAAACCATCATTCCCTCGTAAAGTAAAGAGTTCATCAGTAGCAGCTCATTACCCCGCGTATATTCTCACTGCGCGTAAAATAAGGAAATAGCAGCAGCAACCCCTGCGTAAACAGACAACAGCAACCGCTCACCATATCGCGTATACTCCTCCGCGCGTAAACCACAGCAGCAGCAGTATCAAACCACCGCTTATTTTACTCCGCGTAGACTTTTTCTTTCTCTACGCGTAAAACCAACCCCTGCGTAAACTTTCATTTTCACTACGCAAAAGAAAATATCAGCAGAAGAAGCAAAACTCAATTTTGCTTTGCTTTGCTTTTCTACACGTGTAAGTTTCTCATTCCACCACTCCTTAAAAATATCCTCAACCGCACACTTAAACCAATAAAAAAAGAAAACAACAATGGCAACAGTTTCTTACCCATTAAGTAAATTCCACCGTCTCCTTATTCCTATATATATATCACAACTCTCCTCAAATTCTAATTCCACTTCTTACACCAAAGCCTAAATACTGTTGGAACGCTTGCACTATACAGAACTTGCTCGACAAGTATACCTTGCCACAGTACTCTTATTTACATTCCATATGATGCATGATTCTATTTTATTTATGTATTTGCATTGGACCTTGTTTATGAGACCACCCCAGTATTATGGAGCATTATTTGGTTCATTGGCCGTGACATGGTTGTTACACGAGTTGTGAGTCTCATATAGCTCTCGGACTACATATTGGGTTGGCCGCCTGTGTGTATAAGCCGTGCGTTAGGGATGACTGCTGATAGAAACTTTGTATGCTAGAAGACCTGGCAGTTATTTAGAGGATTTATCATGTCATGGATATGGCATGCTTAGAGCATGGGGTGGGGAGAACAATAAGTAAAATATTTGGGCTCGGTTGCACTTTTTCATGTACGTCCGGATTCTCCACCGGAGAAACGGGTGATGATGACCACTATATATTACTGGCGGCCTCTGCCGTTCAAAAGACGACATGCTTTGAGGCTCATGATTCTCCGAGAGGGTCACGCCAATCCCATATTTTTAGCCAGATAGCCCACTTGGTGGAAAGTTGTTCTCAAACTGCATTCACTTAGACGGTTAGGAGACCCATTGGATGTTTATATTTCAATACTTATTGGCATGTTATTATGTATCTTGTTACGTCCCTCTGAGGACCTGGTCCCTTTCCAGATATGGACGAGCAGGAGTACCCACAGGAGTACGGACCGGGACCTGACTCCACTTACCTGACTGAGGAGATCCTACCCTCAGAGTATATGTGATTTATCGACGGTGTTTAGATATTTTGCTACTTCAGGATAGTCGTTTTGTAGTGGATTTGTTTCCACCCGACTATCAGACTTGATACTCATTTTGGATATCCAGTTATTATTCAGCTTTTTATTCCTACTCATTATTTGTGTTGTGGATGAGACATAGATTTTGTGTGACTTGTTATGACAGTATATTACCACTGATGGATTTGCATATTCATATACAGCGTACGTGTGTATATGATTTCCACATATTGGAGCTCGTATACATACGGCTGGGCGTGTTACGTATTTCTAGTCCTACGTATTTTGGGACTGGGGCGTGACATATTTTTTGTGGTGGCCCATGCAGGTCTTTGATATATTGTCTTGGTTACGTAAATGTACCAAACAAGCCTATGTATAGGAATAGAGTATAAGGATCTCATCCACACTTGATTAAACTTCATTTCTCCTATCAACCATCCTCTGTTAGGATAAAAAAAACCAAAGTTTACGCCAAAACCGTTTACCCTAAGTTGGCGTAAGAGCCAAATGACTATCTTGTTGGCGTAAAGGCCAAACTATGTAGAAGACTGCCTATTTTATGCTGCAGTTATAATAACTGCTAACCACGTTCCAATAGTATTTCTAAATCTTGCGTATAAGATGACATATAACCCACATAGATAAATATCCAGCGTAAACAGATGAAACCTGAAACCAGTGTAATAGCTTGATTAGGCGTAGTGAGCGTATTATCACAGTCTTAGCTTTAGATTTCTCAGTCATGACCAATTAAGAACCAAATCTCGTGCATTAAATGCAGAGATATGCCTCGAGCCCTGTGCAGAAATAGCTTTTGACTTAGCATCTGATTTTGTCTTATCTTGAGCGTAAAACTCATTCCTATAGATAGCGTATTTAGAAGCCTTAAACTTTTCTATTTTGGATGCGTAAAAATGACTTGTATCAGATATACCACAAGACGACAACCTGGGTCTCTGTGTAAATCATCATCACAGTCGTTCTCTCGATCATAGTGGAGTACTTTTGTCAGATGTCAGGATCACTGATTTGACTGACAAAGTTTCTCGAACAACTTTACGCTACAACGTATGTTAGATGTTTACGCACAGAGTTTATGCATCAGACTTTACGCACGAGAAACTTTTACACAGATTTTTCTCAGACAGTTCTGAAGTCATATTTTACATAAACAGTTTTTGAAGCTCTATTTGCTGACTTCTTTGAGTCTCTGTTTTACGCAGACAACTCTAAAAACCTTACCTTACGCTTCTCTGCTTTACGCAGATATTTCTGAATCCATGTTTTACGCCAACAATTTTTATATCTCTATTTGATTCCTGTACTCCTTTTAAAACGTGGTGTACATCACCTGTAGAAAGATGGATATACAGAAGGGATGTACTGTTGTCGATGATGACTCAACTCCTGGAGTCAATGGTCAGACTCAAGGAGAGACCTCAACGAATCCTAGACTTTCAGGACCAGATGGACAGATTCATAATCCAGTTCCATCTGACTTTCATGTTCCACCTAATGGGAACCTTCCAGTATTATCAACACCGCAGGATGGTCAGGCACAACTATTCCAATTTTTTCAGATGATGATACAAGAACAGAGACAACAAGCAGCCGAGCAGAGACAAGAATTCCTGGCAGCACTTGAAAGGATGGATGCAAAGACTACTACACCAGCTCAAGCACTAGCTCTAGAACCTCGAGCTAGAGTTGGTTCAGTGAAAGACTTTGTACAAATGGGTCCGAGGCCGTACAAAGTCATTGAGAGTCCCGAAGAAACTACCAACTGAATCACTCATACTAGAAAGTTATTAGAAGCATCGCAGCTACCTACAGAGCTGTGGATGACAGGTATGAGAACGCTTCTAGATGGTAATGCTATCACTGGTGGGAATCCATGGAGCGCCAGCTGGGTACATACCAGACATGGGAGCAATTCCTAGAGTGCTTTGAAAGAAAGTACTTTCCAGACACTGTCAGAGATGCATTGTACGATCAGTTTCTCCACTTGGAGCAGGGGAATCGAATAGTGGGTGAGTATGATGCTGAGTTTAGTCGCCTCAGTAAATATGGCGTTGCTTTGATACCAGATGACTTGGCTAAGGCTAAGAGGTTTCATCGTGGACTGACTAAAGAGCTCCAACATTATACTAGCTCCCAGTCCCGAATCTCTTATGCCGAGTTACTGACAGAAGCCAGATTGCAAGAAACTATCAGCAAGGGAAAAGGAAGTCAGCTGAAGACACAACAAGGACCGGCAAGAACACAACAAGGAGGACCTATGAGACATCCTTTAGCTCAGCAACAGCAGTACCAACACAGAGCAGGACCATACCAGATTTTAGAGAAACCCCAATGCAATTATTTTGGGAGACGCGGGCACCTCTCAAGGGACTGTCGGGTCCGTTTGGGACAATGTATGAGATGTGGGTTCCGGACAGCATATATTAAATAAATGTCCTATGCAATAAGCATTGACACTTCCACCACCAGCACAGAGGCTAGCACTTCCAGCACCCAAGCCAGCTCAGCAAATGATAAGACCAAGAGCACCTCGACCTCCAGCAGCAGAGGGATTTCAGCGAGGACCACCACTACCTACCAAGGAGGATCAGTACCTGAGAGCTAGTCATGAACAGCCACAGAGGAACGAACAAGCTTTTGCAATGAAAGTAGATGATATAAATCAGGAGATTGATGTCATAGCAGGTATCACCCTTGCTTTTACTTTTTCTACTACGACATTGTTTGATACTGAAGCCACCCACTCATTCATATCATCTAGTTTTATTGCCAAACACAACATTATCTCTACACCTTTACCAAGTTGTATTAGAATTCTTACTGGAGGAGGAGTTGTACCTATTAGTAGAATTTGTAGATCGTGTCCTATAGTGATACGTGGCAGAGAAATGAATGTCCGACTCTTAGTCCTTTCCATGCCAACTTTTGATATTGTGCTCGGAATGGACTGGCTAAGCAAGTACCATGCTTTCTTCGATTGCTTTGGAGGAAGCATTCTTTTCAAGGTACCAGGCCAGTCTGAACTTGAGTTTGCACGAGGATCCACCAAAATCCTTGATGGTATGCAACTCGCAATGGACAATGTTATCTATCATCCTATTATTTCAGAATTTCTAGACGTCTTTCCAGCAGAATTACCAGGACTACCCCCAGATAGAGACGTAGAGTTTTCGATTGAATTGACACCCGGAGCGGCACCTATAGCATCACATGTTTATAGACTGGCGAAGAAGGAGATGGATGAACTAAAGACACAATTGAAAGAACTAGAAGAGAAAGGTTTCATCCGACCAAGTGCATCACCCTGGGGAGCACCAGTGTTGTTTGTACCACAGAAGGATGGGTCAGTACGTATGTGCATTGACTATAGAGCCTTGAATGCAGTGACAGTGAAGAATAAATATCCACTGCCACGCATTGATGACCTATTTGACCAGCTTAATGGAGCCAAGATGTTCTCAAAGATAGATTTGAGATCGGGATATCACCAGGTGAAAGTACGAAAGGAGGACATCCTGAAGACTGCATTCCGGACAAGATATGGGCACTACGAGTTTTTGGTCATGTCATTTGGATTGACCAATGCTCCAGCTATCTTTATGGACTTAATGAATCGAGTCTTCCATCAGTATTTAGACCAGTTCGTGGATGTCTTCATAGATGATATACTTGTCTATTCAAAGAGCCACGAGGAGCACGAGAAGCACCTGCGAATTGTCCTAGAGACCTTGAGGAGAGAGCAGCTATATGCAAAACTCAGTAAATGTGAATTCTTCTTGGACAAGGTTTTATTTCTTGGATATGTTGTTACAGGAGATGGTATTTCTGTTGATCCAAAAAAGATCTCGGCAGTTGAGACATGGCATGTTCCTAAATCAGCAGCGGAAGTGAGAAGTTTTCTTGGACTTGCGGGATATTACCGACGGTTCGTAGAGAACTTCTCAAGGATAGCAACACCTATGACTCAGTTGACTTGCAAAGATCAAGAGTTTATATGGACCGACGAGTGTCAAGCCGCTTTCGAGGAATTGAAGAAGCGACTGACTTCAGCACCAATATTAACTATTCCATCAGGATCAGGAGGCTATGTGATCTACAGTGACGCATCAAGAAAAGGTTTGGGATGCGTATTGATGCAGCATGGCAAGGTGATTGCATATGCATCTAGGCAATTACGAGTACATGAGAAGAATTATCCAACTCATGACTTGGAACTTGCATCCGTTGTATTTTCTCTGAAGTTATGGAGACATTACTTATATGGAGAACGAGTGGGAATCTATACAGACCACAAAAGCCTCAAGTATGTCTTCATACAGAAGGAGTTAAATATGAGGCAACGTCGATGGCTCAAGTTGATGAAAGATTTTGAGACAGAGCTACATTATCATCCAGGCAAGGCTAACGTTGTAGCAGACGCATTAAGCCGGAAGCCAACCGTTTACTTCTTAACAACATAGAAAGGTTGAAAGACTTGCAAAGTCTTGGCATTGAAGTAATATTTCCCGGATCAGACGGGACATTAGCCAACTTACAAGTACAATCATCACTAGTAGAGAGAATCAAGGCAGCATTGCCTACAGACGCCAGATTTAGAAGATTAAAAGAAAGAACAGAGGCCGGGGAGCAGACAGGACTGCGCATCCATGATGATGGGACATTACGATGTGGTGATCGCCTTTATGTTTCAAATGGAGAAATTCGACAGGAGCTGATGACAGAAGCACATAGTTCGATATATTCTATTCATCCTGGGGGCACTAAAATGTATCGTGACTTAAGACAACATTTTTTGTGGCATGGAATGAAAAGAGAGATAGCTCGTTTTGTAGCTAAATGTTTGGTATGTCAACAAGTAAAGTCGGAGCATCAGAGAACAGCAGGATTATTGCAACCACTCTCGATTCCAGAATGGAAGTGGGAACACATCACTATGGACTTCGTTACAGGTTTTCCCAAGAGTCCAAGTGGAAAAGATGCAGTATGGGTAATAGTGGACCGACTCACCAAGTCAGTCCATTTCTTACCTTTCAGAGTTGGCCAATCTACAGAAGTTTTGGCTGACTTATATATGAGACAGATCGTAAGATTGCACGGCGTACCAATCAGCATTTTGTCAAACAAAGATTCACGCTTTACATCACAATTTTGGAGAAGCATGCAAGAAAGCCTTGGAACTCGTCTAAAATTCAGTACATCTTATCACCCACAAACAGATGGGCAGTCAGAGCGTACTATTCAGACATTAGAAGATATGTTGAGGTCTTGTATGTTAGACTTTGGAGGATCATGGGAGGACCACCTACATCTTGTAGAATTTTCTTACAAACAATAGCTATCAGGCGAGCATCCAGATGGCTCCGTTTGAAGCATTGTATGGAAGGAAGTATTGGTCTCCTGTGTGTTGGAGTGATGTAGGAGAACATCAGATTCTGAGACCAGAGTTAGTGGTCAATACCGTAGAGACAGTTAAAAAGATACAAGAACACTTGCGAGCAGCGCAAGACAGGTAGAAACAATGGGCAGACCTTCATCGTCGTCCCTTAGAGTTTAAAGAGGGAGATCATGTCTTCTTAAGAATATCACCTACCAGAGGCACCATCCGATTCGGAGGGCGCGGTAAGTTGAGTCCAAGGTATATTGGACCATTTGATGTGTTAGAGAGAGTGGGAGAAGTAGCGTATCGACTTGCACTACCACCTTCACTTGAGGGAGTACATGATGTATTCCATGTATCGTAGCTCAGGCGATATGTGGCAGACAGAAGTCATGTTCTTGACCATTCAAATATCACCATTGGGCCGAGCTTATCATATCAAGAGCAACCCGTGAGAATTCTCGATCGTCGAGAGAAAGTATTGAGGAATCAGTCTATTCCCTTGGTCCGCGTAGCATGGAAGCATGGTTCGCCAGGAGAATCTACTTGGGAGCGTGAGGATGACATGCGCCAACATTTTTCGAACCTATTCATTGACCAAGGTATAAAATTTAACTTTGTTAATTTATATCTTATACCATCCTTAAACTTCTACCGTGGCTTAGTTTTAATTTCGAGTACGAAATTTTTATAAGTTGGGTAGAATGTAAGAACCCTAATTCTAAAAAATCGTATTCTATATTAGGTAATTTATTATTATTAGTAATTATGAGCTAAATATAGAAAATAGAATATCCTATTAGATCAAACCCAAAACCCGCAAACCATTAAAACCACCCTTCCCTCGTAAAGTAAAGAGTTCATCAGTAGCAGCTCATTACCCCGCGTATATTCTCACTGCGCATAAAATAAGAAAATAGCAGCAGCAACCCCTGCGTAAACATACAACAGCAACCGCTCACCATATCGTGTATACTCCTCCGCGCGTAAACCACAGCAGCAGCAGTATCAAACCAACACTTATTTTACTCCGCGTAAACTTTTTCTTTCTCTACGCGTAAAACCAACCCCTGCGTAAACTTTCCTTTTTACTACGCAGAAGAAAATATCAGCAGAAGAAGCAAAATTCAATTTTGCTTTGCTTTGCTTTTCTACACGTGTAAGTTTCTCATTCCACCACTCCTTAAAAATATCCTCAACCACACACTTAAACCAATAAAAAAGAAAACAACAATGGCAACAGTTTCTTACCCATTAAGTAAATTCTACCGCCTCCTTATTCCTATATATATATCACAACTCTCCTCAAATTCTAATTCCACTTCTTACACCAAAGCCTAAATACTGTTAGAACGCTTGCACTATAGAGAACTTGCTCGGCAAGTATACCTTGCCACAGTACTCTTATTTATATTCCATATGATGCATGATTCTATTTTATTTATGTATTTGCATTGGACCTTGTTTATGAGACCACCCCAGTATTATGGAGCATTATTTGGTTCATTGGCCGTGACACAGTTGTTACACGAGTTGTGAGTCTCATATAGCTCTCGGACTACATATTGGGTTGGCCGCCTGTGTGTATAAGCCGTGCGTTAGGGATGACTGCTAATAGAAACTTTGTATGCTAGAAGACCTGGCAGTTATTTAGAGGATTTATCATGTCATGGATATGGCATGCTTAGAGCATGGGGTGGGGAGAACAATAAGTAAAACATTTGGGCTCCGTTGCACTTTTTCATGTACGTCCGGATTCTCCACCGGAGAAACAGGTGATGATGACCACTATATATTACTGGCGGCCTCTGCCGTTCAAAAGACGACATGTTTTGAGGCTCCTGATTCTCCGAGAGGGTCACGCCAATCCCATATTTTTAGCCAGATAGCCCACTTGGTGGAAAGTTGTTCTCAAACTGCATTCACTTAGACGGTTAGGAGACCTATTGGATGTTTATATTTCAATACTTATTGGCATGTTATTATGTATCTTGTTACGTCCCTTTGAGGACCTGGTCCCTTTCCAGATATGGACGAGCAGGAGTACCCACAGGAGTACGGACCAGGACCTGACTCCACTTACCTGACTGAGGAGATCCTACCCTCAGAGTATATGTGATTTATCGACGGTGTTTAGATATTTTGCTACTTCAGGATAGCCGTTTTGTAGTGGATTTGTTTTCACCCGACTATCAGACTTGATACTCATTTTGGATATCCAGTTATTATTCAGCTTTTTATTCTTTATGCTGTGGATGTGACATAGATTTTGTGTGACTTGTTATGACAGTATATTACCACTGATGGATTTGCATATTCATATACAGCGTACGTGTGTATATGATTTTCACATATTGGAGTTCGTATACATACGGCTGGACGTGTTACGTATTTCTAGTCCTACGTATTTTGGGACTGGGGCGTGACAACGACCAATCGAGAATGTGACTTACAATAATATTGTTCACTTTTATTTTAATCTCAATAGCAACACAATCCATCTGGAGGCAATTTCTTTGAAGAGGACTTCATGGACATCGTATATCTTCGGATGTATTTTTTTCTGTTAAATTGTTGAATGCTTGCAACTCAAGAGTCCACCAAAGAGTTGTGTGCCTGCTGAGATTATGATAGAAGCAAATAAAAATATCACGAGTCTCATTCTCGATTGGTTATGAAAAAAACCAAATAATCTGCGTCAAATAATCATCACCTACAAAATTAAATAATCATCATATATTTTTATTTAGTTTTATGGTCTCATATAATATTCAAATTTAAAGTTTGAATTTTTATTTTGGACGGTCGTCCAAAATCAACAATTATGACGTGATCCAAACTCTCTTATAGACAATATAGAGACATGGCTGTAAATTTTTAATATTATACAAAATCCTAAAACTAAATAACCTATAATTGTTAGTACCGCGAGGCATTTGAGGGTACATTTCGTATAAGTACAAGTCTGTCGTCCCCGAACCCCAAGGGACGACAATATTGCTGCAGCGATGGTGAACATGTGGATCGAGGCGACACAATTCAATCTCAACAGGCCTTACTATTATGAGAATGAAATACCATTAATTGTTGAGCCTTCAAATGAATCAAATCTCTCTCTCTCTCTCTCTCTCTCTCTCTCTATATATATATATATATATATATATATAATTTTGTTTAACGAAATTGTTTCCAACTAAAGATCAACTCATTTGACCAAAAAATCTGAACAAAAATGCTCCCGTTCGTATACGGGAGAGGGAGTTGGAAAGAGAAAATTAATATTTCGGTCAAAAATTAACAGTCAAAACAGTTGAATGTTAGTTTTCGTTAAAAGTAAAAAACGTCATATATTATGGTAATCGTGTATGGTACATCTTGAATATTGATAAATAAAATAGGATGCAACTAAAAATTTTCAAAAAAAAAAAAATTTCTCAAATTCTTGTTCCTTATTTTACATAAGTGTAAGAAAGTTCATTGCATGCAGACACTGGAATGAACTTGGGTTCAGATTTAAGTTTGAATTTAAATATATATTTTTATGTCATTTCTATCGGATTATGAGCTAAGTTTTCAAAAGAGGATTCGAACCGTGTCTATCTTCACAGGAGCCCCCAACGTAACAAACAGACCAAACCACGACTCCACGGACGAATTTAAATAGTTAAGAAATTGATTGATTTAAATAAGGGCTAATTAGCTTTTAGATCCTAGATTTTATAACAGTTTAGAGTTTAAACCCTAACTTGTCCAATTAAAAAGTTTAGTTTATGGATTAAAATTTTTTTTTTTGAATTATATCTTCAACATAAAAAAAAGGACAAAAATTAACACAAGCTAAAAATGAAGGTATAATGAACAAAAAAGAAATCAAAAATTAGATTCCAGAGTTCAAACTTTTCATTTGAACATGTTAGGATTTAAACTCTAAGCTTGTATAAAATTCAGGTCTAAACACTAATTAGCAAATTTAAATACTAAGTCCACTTTTAAACCAATTGGTGACCATCCAGTTTTATGAATGTACTATTACACTCCTACTAACAAGTTTTCTAAACAAAATGTTATAATATAGTAAAGAAAAAAAGAAAAACTAAAGTTACACAGAATTTAAGTCTAAAATGGAAGGGGAAACAAAGAATATAAACTAAAAATGTGTTATTGCACCGCAAGAATAATTTAAATTAAAAATTTACAGTTTTGCGCATCCAGGGAATCGAACCCTGGTCAGTACCGTGGGAGGGTACTATGATACCACTACACCAGATGCGCTTACGATTCTTGGACTCAATTATTAACATAGAGATGTTATTTGTGATTCGATGATTAAATTTTAAAAAATAATATTATTCATCATGATGATTAGGGAACAAAAGTAAAAGTATTGAGGCCATGCATGGTAACACATAAGCGTGTCCAGGTGTTCATGCAATTTTGAAATTGTATAAATTTTCTAGGGTTGAATTATTATTTTTTTCTTTACAAAAGAACGTTAAATAATTAATTAATCGTTCTTATTAATTTATTTTATCTATAAACACAATATTTTAAATTATTTTTCTTAAGAATTATTAATAAAAAATTAATTTCAATAACAAATGAATAATTAAATATATTACTTACTATCCAAAATACCGTATTGCGAAATACGTCTATTACGATTTCAAAATATAGTAAATTTATTTTTGAGATAATGTTTATAGTAGATGAAAATGTGTAATTATTAGTGGTTAATAATTATGTTAAGTCCTAATTTATATATTTTCTGCAATACGGTTGGAGAAAATTATTTTTGGAACATACGTACGTTTTCGTATTATATATAGGGATATTTTACTAAATATTTTTATTACAAATATAGAAACTAGCATATACCTCTACTTATTTAAAAAACTAACAAAAGTTTTCATTTTTTTGTATGCAACATTTAAAAAAATTAAGAATATACTCCCACTATTTTAACCAAAATTTTAATTATTTTACATACAATATAGATATTTGCTAATTTTTAAAATAAGTAAAACTATATACTAGTTTCTATATTTATAATAAGAATATTTGCTAAAATATCTCTTATATATAAAATTAGTAATGCATATAAAGTTAAGTGTTGACGAACTCGATGGAAATATTCTCCATTTTCTTCTCATCTGTTTTTTGTTTTATGTTTTATGTTTAATGTTTGTTTTTTTTTTTTGTTTTTTTTTTATGTGGCCTGGCCTCGTCTGTGTTGACCCTTGAGGGATCCTGCATTCAAATGGTAAAAATACTTGCAACTAAAATACATCATGCCCATTTATCTAAGGTACGCAATAAGGGATGTTCCGGTGCTATGCGTATCGGTGCTGTGCGGCCAAGACACTATGTGTCCAGACGTTATGCGGTCAGGGATTATGCGGCCTGGCATTATGCGGCCATAGACTATACGGCCAGGCACTATGTGTAGCGCCCCGTTCTCCCGGTGCGGAGAGCGCGGCTAAGAAACACAAGACGGTATCGTTCGATCGGGATAGATTGAATTAAGAACTCGTCCTCGTTATGGATTTGTTTCTTCGGAATCGATTCCCATATTCAGTGGACTGCGCCCCAAGGATCGGCTTAGCGGCAGAGTCAGGAGGGACCTCTCCGCTGCTATCTTTTATTGCCTCGGTTTTCGATGTCGCTTGTTGCTTTCGTGCTTTGAGTTGGTTTTGGGATTTGCTTGTTTTCCTTGAACGGTTTCGATGGTTTTCATTGTTTTCGTTCATTGACTTGCACTTCTATTCCGAGAATGGAAAGAGAGGAAGAAGTATTAATCGAGCTGTTCGTGTGCAGGTGAACGAGCAGTAGGCGGCTTACGAACGGAGTCGTGAAGCGCCTCTTTCCTTCTTCTTTCCAAAATCTAAGTGAGTGGCTACCAACCCGATTAGCTAGCCCTGCTTCCTAGCTTCACTCCTTCGCCCCGATCAAACGATACCAAGTAAAATAAAAGAAACCAAGATAAAAGAGAATAGACTTGGTTAATACTGCTTGTCAATCAAACTGTGAACGGTTACTTACTTGCATGCGTGTTCGCTCGGAGATATTTATCATATGCATAATACAAGTTAGAATGTATGCTCTTCTTTAAATTATGCTATGAACATAACTCATCCTGAATGCAATAATCTGATAGGGAGACTATGCCAAAGTAGCTCTCCTCCTGTTACTGTCCCGTGCCTGTTATTGCCCTGATTTGCCTCGACTGCTAACTTAGTGTATATGTTGATCACGGACAACTTGTGCACAAGGTCTTAGTTCCTGCGGACGGTTGCTGGGGCACTGGCACCGATCCGATCCGGACGGAACTCCTGAATAGTCGCCTGTATCGGATGAAATAACTTGTGACGCCCTGTTCAACTTTCCGTTACTTGTTATTTCATTCATGTACTATGCCCCGTCCATTATGGCATCCCGCCAGTGATCCCCTGTATATTTAAACCTGTTGCATACTAACTTGTGTCTCCGTGGCAGGGAAGGCAAGGTAAGTATTGTGCAGGTAATTCAGACGGGCAGGTAAAATCCACCGAACGGTGGCACGTTCATTTCAGTAAATTCAATATGCTGCTTACTTGTAAATGAACTAAGGCAAGATAGAAACCCACAAAAATATGCATGCTTCACTAAACAATGTGTTGATTGGTATAGTCAGGCTAGCTCGCCTTCACCAGCATGTTTTGATATGCTGACCCTCGTTGAAACAGGTTCTCCGCACCAAGGCGAACCAAGCGAGGAGCCGAAGTCGTCTACCCGATCCAGTCCAACTGTTGGCGCATCTTCACCGCGCCCCCGAAGCATTCTGAAGTCCGAAGCTGCAACTCTTCATACACAAATGCAGCTCCGTGGCAAAGCGATCCTCCAGCCCGGAGGTCTTTATCGTTTTGAGTTTATAAAAGGATGTAATGCAAAGGACTGCTATCTCATTTTGAGTCAACCCTTTTGTAAGCCGTTCGGCATATTAGCTAACTCGTTCAGGAGTTTGTAATAGATGTTCATTATCAATAAAGAGAACTTTTCTATGTTTCAAATCTGTGTTTCAATTTATCTGCGTACTCTGAATATGTGCTTGCTATGCAAATCATTAAAGCCTTGTGCGGGCGCAACTCCAGGCCCGCACGGCGGTCTCGACTCGGGGGACGCCTCGGGGCGTGACACTATGCGGCCAGGGTCTTTGTGGCCAGGCGCTATGCGGCCTAGGACTGTGCTGCCTGACGCTATGCGGCTATATTTGGATGAGCGAATGCAGCACATGCTTTTTTGTGCCTTCCGAAATATGCGACATATGCGGCCCGAGCGACCATTTTCTGCATTTGACGGCGTTGTCTACATCGTTCAGTACAACATGTCAGGCGGCGAAGACGCCGCATGCGCGCGGCACGGGCAATCCATGCGGCTCTAACACCTAGATTTTGGGAGATCTGGTCGGTTAGCGCATATGCGACCTGAAGTTTCCTTAGGCCGCATATGTGTTATTTTTCTCTATATATAGAGGACCTCCTCTCTCATTTGAGGAAAGAAAATACAGATAAAAAAATCGAGAACACCAGATAATATGCAGTCCAGAGGGTCTCCCTCTCACATGGTGTTCTTCGAGTGTTTTTTGAATGTGACATTGAGCGTTCCATAAGTTCATTTATGAACTTGTTTGTTCCTGGGAACATATCGTCTGTACGGTGAATCTTGCTTTGAGCAACGGTGGTTTTGACCACCCTAGCAAGAGCTTTTCTTCAGCACTTTTATTTGCTTCGTTCTTTCTCATTGTAGCGTCTAGGAACGTAAAGAGAAAAATATTTTCTTATTGTTTGTTGTAATTTCCATTATCTTCGAAATTTGTTTGTAACCTGTTATTAGTTCGTGCTTCGTTGGAATCGAAATATGTCATATGAGGAACTCTTATGTGAATCTCTGATCTCGACGACAACTTGGATTCCGTTAGAGAACGGACTTTCTAGTCTCGTTTGTAGCTCTGATATACCTTGCATTCTACCATTTTTGATCCGTCTGAAATATATATATATATATATATATATATATATATATATATATATATATATATATATATATATATATATATATATATATGAAAATTACTGATTCTAAATCCTCTATTATCACGAGTAATATTCGAGATGTACCACTATATATCATATGCATGATTGATCATCATGAGTATTCTAGTTGTGCCACTATCACGAAGACTATCTACAGTTTGCAGAATAAAATGTCCTTTATACAATATGTTTAGTCCAAACTGTCATAAATCTTCTTCGTTTGGCCTAATTAGTTAGTATAACGAAGATAAAAAGCTACTTGATTTCTAGTACTAGGCATCTTTAGATGATATTATAATCAAGCCTATGGAGCTTTTTAGTCTTTAGACTGGATAAGCATCTGCTTCTGCTTTCCTCAAAATTTGGATCAGATCCTCTGGCCAGCAAAGCACCTGTCTTCATTCTTATGTAGCTAGCAATGATAATTCAAACATTTGTTCATATAATGTTTACTAATGAATATTGGGTAGGGGTGCAATTTAAACCGACTAAATTCGAATCCGATTAGGTAAACCAGTTAATGGGTTATGTTAAGGTTGAAGATACTTGAATTTGAATTCAGGTTCGAGTTAAAATATTTGAACATGATCAAAAATCGGATTGAGTTCCGATTCATGTGTTGGGTTATCCAAAGAATTCGAAATCCGAGATACATAATTTATATATATTTATAAATACATTGTTTTGTACTTCTTAAATAAAATGTTTAAATCCTAAAAAGATTTCACCCAAACTCTTCAACTTCTTATCATAATTTTTATTTCAGTTTGTATTTTGTAATGATTGAAACTTGATTGATATTTGATTATGTGTTTAATATTACTCTTGTTAAAAATAATTTTAAATATCATATTAGAGCTCGATAAACCTGACAGACCCGATCCAACTCGATCCTCCGAACTTAGTCTTGGACTATATATGTTGAACCCGATGTCGGATCGGACTTGGGTTCAGACTAGGTTTATGATTCATCAGATTGGACTCGAGTTGAGCTCAAGTCCGATCCAACCCGTTCGAGTTGTACCCCTAATATTTAGCCATGTTCATTCCTTCTTATGTAGCATAAAGAAGGGAGATAAAACATAGTACTTGCTAAGTGCATCTCCAACCCTACTGTGATTTTGGAAAGCAGTTGTTGCTGCATAAGAAAAAAAAAAGAAGCTATTTCAAAAAAAAAAAAAAAATGAGAGATTATTTTTATCATCTTCGTTTTTCGATAATCTTTTGTATTTGTAATTTATTTTTATTATTTTTAGTAGTTGCGATAATTCGACTGAATCAGTAAAAAAATTATAAAAAGTTTATTCTTCTGATTTCTTGGTGATTTTTTTTTAAAAAATTGGATTCTGATCGTTCCATAGTTTTTCCCGCGATAGATTTTTACATCAAAAATTGTTTATGTTTGTGTTGTATTATGTTGTGTTGTGTCCGTAATTTTGACTGACTGAGTTTTTATATGATCTACTTTGATTCTATTGCAGCCTCTTAGTTTCTAGGAACAGTTTTGTGTTTCATTTGCAACAGTAGGCAACCAGCTAGACGTTGAAGAATGTTGCTCTGGACTCTTCCCCAATGGTGCATGCATCTTCAACACTTAATAAACAAGTCAAAATCCATAGAAGTTTAGTGTGGATTTGTGTCACGACCCGATCCCAATAATCTGGGTCCAGTCGGATCATGTCCAGCCTGCACCGTTGTGAGACGGCGGCAGTAAGCTGTATCAATCCGTAGTAACACACAGACATCCAGAATACATGAAGGAAATTCAATTTTTTTTTTTTTTCTATTGCTAAGTCTGAGAGAGAAATTCTTTTACAAGCAAAGATTAAACAAAACATGGTCCAGGGTTATTACTTCAACCCTGATTATTACAATTTGGAAATAAAAGGGGAAACACTAAATATCGGCCTCCTGGCAAGGTTCAGCTAGGGCTTCAGTACTCTGGTCCGGACCATAAAAGGTATCATACGCCTCATCGTCACCGCAATCACCTAAAATTGTTAATCTCCAGTCAGGAGGGAGCAAGAACATATATCCAATTCCAGCATCTTAACGATAATTAAAATGATGCAATGAGATAGTTTTGAACAATATTTATATTTTTTGTATGCAACAAATATGAGACAAGAACAGTAAAAGTCGATGAAGCAAATGTTGACAAACTACAATCACTAAAAGTGTTTTGAGAAAGATAGCATCCCGTGGCCGGTTGGGGTTGGAGGCAATCTGTGTTCTAATGAACACGGTGCGGCGTCAGTCCAGTGAGGTTGGACTTCAGCTATCCACAATGAGGCAATAAGGGGCTTTGACCACGGGTGCTAGCTTTACTCCCCAGTTCCCAAGGCAATAGTCAATGAGTCAATGAGTCAATCAATCAATCAATCAATCAGTCAATCAGTCGGTTCCGTGAAATCAAGTGTCGTCTCAATATATCTATATGACATGCAACATATTTAATTACAACTAAAATACCAGTTTTGAATTATATGAAACTTGCCTGGAGTTGGTTGATGACGCGGGTGAGATGTCGCGACGGTCTCAACCTTAGTTACAGGGACCTACAATTATTAATAATCTGATTTTAGAATTAAACAAGGGTTTTAATCTGACTTGATTAGTTAACTAAGTTAATGATTCAATTCAACGATCGATTAATAATAATAATAATTTGTAATAGTGATTTAGTAAAACAAAACCCTTTTTAATAATAATAAAACTTTATTTATTTAATCGTAGGAAATATTTTATGGTAAAATATTGTTTTGTTTCTAATAAGGTAAAATAGGAACGTACGATTATAATAAAATAATATCGTTTGTTTTTAGCAATCAATTTGTAAGAGAACAATATTTTGGAAAACCTATTTAAATACTAACCTATTATATTTTGAATACAAAAAAATCATTTCAGAATTATATATTAATTAATTACTATTTAGTATTTAAATACTGAAAATCATTTCAGAAATTACCTATTAAATAATTACTAATTAGTATTTAAATACTAAAAATCATTTCGGAAATTATCTATTAA
Source organism: Iris macrosiphon (assembly GCA_036927795.1). NCBI lineage: Eukaryota > Viridiplantae > Streptophyta > Magnoliopsida > Asparagales > Iridaceae > Iris > Iris macrosiphon. The sequence goes on along the minus strand of JAYESA010000015.1, from coordinate 18,000,286 downwards.
ATAATTACTAATTACGTAATATCTAATAAGGTTTTTATTTTATTATATATATATAATTAATATACGTATTGAGGATCGTTGTATTAAATCGTTACTTAATTAACCAACCAAAACTAACAAATCATTAATCTACAAATTAACCATAACCTATAAATTTCTAAGCTATCCCGGGATTGACAGAGCTTTATTCTGTCAGTCCCGGTCGGACAGGGGAGTGGTTTTGGAAGGGACATTGCGCTCTGATAGGGGCACCTACCGGGAAGCCGAAGGAGGAGTACCGAGGGGAGGCCTCGGACTCGGGATCGGGGTATTTCGAGTCCGACACGCGGTTCTGTGTCCGTATCGTGTCCTGGACGCGTCAGCGGCGTGTCCGGGCTCGTATCCGCGTCTGGGTCGTCCGCGGCGTGTCCCGCTGGCTGGGGATCACCGGAGAAGGCTGGACTCGGCGGGCGAGCTGCGGCCGGGCGGGGGATCGTCGGCGAGCGGTGCCGAGGGGGTCGGCCGGACTAGGGGAGGCCGGCGTCGGGTCTGTGGGCGCCGGCAGAGATCACCGGAGGCGGGTTCGAGAAGAAGAGGGGAGGACGAAGGAGAGGTCGGCGATGGAGGTTCTGGACGGCGGCGCTGCGCTGGACGGCGCAGGGGCGGCGGGTCTCGGGGGTCGCCGGAGGTCGGCCTCGCCGGAGAGGGTGGATCTAGGGTTAGGGTTTGCGGGGGAAGGAAGAGGCGGAGGGGGCGGTCTATAAATAGGGTCGAGGGAGTGCCCGGCCGGGGCGGATGATCCGGAGGGGCGACGTGGGGGGTGAGGCGCGGTCGTGGCGCCGGAGAGCGCGGCGGCCGGCGGAGAATTCGGGGAGAAGAAGTCGTGGGGATGGGGAGATGGGGATCCGGGTTCCGGGTCGGGCGCGGATCCGGTCAGGCCGACCCGCCCGACCCGCTAAGCATAGGGCTGGGCCGGGTCTGACTAATGGGCTCGGCCCACTGGGCCGGGCCGGGCCCTAACGAATAAAATAAAACTAAATAGATAATAATAATAATAATAATTAACAGAAATAATTAATTAATTAAAAAAAATAGTTTTTAGGCTTTTAAAAATAGGTCTGAGGCCCAATAAAATCCCAGAAAATTACCCCAAGTCCAGTTTTTCATTTTACACCCAAAAATATTATTTTCATGATATTTTAATACTATTTATTGCCAACTAAAAATTATTTATTAATTAAAGCCTTGATTTTAATTATAGAAAATTTTCGAAAATTTCCAGAAAATTGGGAAAAATCCAAGATTTAATAATTTGAAAAAATCAGGGGTTTACAATTTGGAAGCATGAGAACCTTAATGTGCATTTTGGAAGCATAACACTGATGGTTCCTACAATTTTGAAAATCCTAGCCATTCAGCCTAGGCTATGGGTTAATTGTGAGCGAGTTCCAATTTCAATTGTCAGTCCAACAACAAAAACCATGAGCATAAAATGTAAAATATCAACTAAAAGACAACAATTCCAAAGTGATGGAAAATAAATCAAACTTATTTTATTAAGACCACTATTTATATTAATATAATTAATTTTATATGTAACTTTACACTCTATGAGAAGGGATGAAATGGAGAAAAGAAAAAAGTTGGAGAAAAAAAAAATGATGGTATTTAGAAAAAAAAAAAAAATAGAAAAGATAAGTTTAAAAAATGATGGTATTTAGAGTTACTTGAATTTATCAAGTAACTCTAAAAAAAAGATAAGTATAAAATAAAATATAAATTATGATTTTAAAATTTATAGAAAAGTTAAAGCTAAACAGTAATTGTATCTTTATCTCACAAACAAAAAAATAATTATATATATAATTTTTTTTCCTATTTGAGTCATCCAAACAATAAAGAAACAAAAATAACTTTATTTTATTTTTCGGTAATTTTTTTCTCAATTTTCTTTTCTTTTCTAAAAAAAAATTCTACCGCCACCCTACCAACTAGAGACTTCCTTTTGACCATAATACCATATATGTCTTAGTCGCAACTTTCATAAATCTTCTTTCTTTGGCCTAATTAGTATATAATGAACATAAAAAGCTTCTTGCTTTTCAGTACTAGGTATCTTTAGATACTGAATATTATAACCGAGCCTATGGTCTTTACACTGGATTTAAGTCTAAAATGGAAGGGAAAACAAAGAATATAAACTAAGTATCTATATACATAGCAGCTTTCTGTGACAATGAACAGAATATTTAGCAATAGTTTGGCAGTTTTTAATATATTAGATATTAATATATATATAGATATATATGTATATATATATGGTAATTAATATATATATATAAATATGTTCATAATTGCTATTTGTATTATAGTATACTATATATGTATATATTTAGTTGTAGCATATAAATTTATTAGAATAATTAGTATACTTTAGTTATCAATTGTTATGAGTATTTTTTATATATTATATATTTGTAGGTATGTATGTACGTATATATGTATTAATAGATAGTGTGTAGTTGGTAGTTAGTATTATTCTATTAGTACATACTAGAGTTATATTGGATTGATATATGTAATTATTGATGGGTAGTTAGTATATATATATGAGATTTTGGCAATTACCTTGAGATATCAAGGTAAGTATTAAGATATACCAAGGTATGAGTAGTAGGTATTGGCATAAGTAATAGGATAGTTGTAAACTAATTATGGGTTGGTATTAAGGCGACTAAAATAAGGTATATAGAATTATATAAATATTAAATGCATAGTAGTTTATAATTATTGTTGGGTAGTTAGTATAAATAAGGTTTTGAATTTACCTTGAGATGCCAAGGTAAGTATCAAGGTATTGGAGGATAATCAAGGTATTGGGTTTGGATATCAAGATAGAGGTTTAGTATTGCGATACCAAGTTGGTTCGAAACCAAGGTATCCATTTAGCATTTGTAATTGGGATTTTATATATATAATATTGTTTGATATGTACATATGTGTTATATTTATCCCTTGTTTGCGTATCCTGAGATACGGTATCTTAGTATCCTAAGATGTAGCTTGTATGACCTAGATTCATAGTGTGTGAGCCCAATATCTTTGAGTTAGACTCATGCAACCTAGAAATAGGTAGTTGACCATAATTTGACTATAGTTGACCATAGTTGACTTAGAGTTGACCTAGTTTGACTTTTGACTTAGAAATAGTTTTATGACCTAGAAATTGACTAGTTTAATTTATTTCTCTTTCCCAAAACTTGTATTAATGCAATATTTCATATTTAGGTCTGTGACACCAGTTCGGACATCATTTTTTCATCATTTGCTCTGGACCACAGGCGAGTACATTCTCTGATAGTTTCCATTATTTGATTACCACTATAATTCAAGTATTTAGAAATGTTACTTATGATTCTTGACACGATGGTACACGGATTGGTATTGTTATTGGATCGTCAGTCATGTGATGTTACCTTGATTATGGAGATGGTATCGGATACTGTCCTTGTTGGTATTGGATAACATTGAATATTGTAGATTAAACATTGGATACATTGGCTAGTGACGTGTCATGATTCGATCCATCATATCAGTCGGGGCGGAGAAAATACCAATTAAATATGTGATCAAGAAACTATCGGCTAGTAGTGTAATCATTGGCTACTAACTAACCATGCAATTCACGTATGGTTGAGTTAGCTCCTTAGTGTAATCATTGAATCTCCCAGGCCGATCACATATTTAGTTAGTATCTCAAATCACATAGTTATTGTAGATTCCATTATTCAGTTCATTGATTACCTTGTTCTATTCTGACATTATAGTTCATTCCTTTATTCTTGTACGCATTGATTATATTTTGTTCTTAGTATTGCCTATTCTCTCATTGTTCTTGATTATCAGTTATATCCTCATCGTAGATAGCATCTTCTATTCTACTGCTTTATAGTTTTTGTCAATTAATTGGAACTGCTATTGGGTTGTACTTCGCTCCATTCCTGACTGAAAAATATTTTTAAGAGGATCCGGGAGATTGGTGTCCGACATACTACGGACCTCAGCCTATTGATGGTGCAGACTTGGACCCACTAGTTCTGGAGTGACTGTTGAGAGATTTAGCCGGATTCACTAGTTAGCATAGTTAGTTCTCTTTAGCATTTTGGTACCGGATTTGTTTCCGGCATATATTTGTGTTTGGATATTATTTCTATCTTCTGTGATATCTTCTCGTGTCATAGAAATGTGATTGAGTATTGTGTTGAATTAAGTTGATTACTCTCTTCTTGGAGTTGAGATATTATTGGAGGTTTATGCTTTATAGTGAGATAATTAGATAGTATAGTTGACCAAGACAGCGTTCTACCGCCGATGCTGCGGCGTAGGCTGGACGTTGTTTCCGACTTGCATCCCTACACCGGGTGCGGGTCGTGACAGAAAAACTAAAGTTACACAGAATTTAAGTCTAAAATGGAAGGGGAAACAAAGAATATAAACTAAAAATGTGTCATTGCACCGCAAGAATAATTTAAATTAATAATTAATAATTTTGCGCATCCAGGGAATCGAACCCTGGTCAGTACCGTGGGAGGGTACTATGATACCACTACACTAGATGCGCTTACGATGCTTGGACTCAATTATTAATATAGGGGTGATCCTTGTGATTCGTTGGTTAAATTTTTTTGAAAAATATTATACATCATAATGATTAGGGAACCAAAGTAAAAGTATTGAGGCCATGCATGGTAACACATAAGCGTGGCTTGGTGTTCGTGCAATTTTGAAATTGTATAAATTTTCTACGGTTGAATTATTATTTTTTTTTCTTTACAAAAGAACGTTAAATAATTAATTAATCGTTCTTATTAATTTATTTTATTTATAAACGCAATATTTAAATTATTTTTCTTAAGAATTATTAATAAAAAAATTAATTTCAATAACAAATGAATAATTAAATATATTACTTACTATCCAAAATATCGTATTGCGGAATACGGCTATTACGATTACAAAATATTTTTAAATAAATTTATTTTGTGATAACATTTATTGTAGATAAAAATGTATAATTATTAGCGGTTAATAATTATTTTTCTGCAATTCACCCTAATTTTGTGTACACACGTCGGATCGAGACGAAACTTGCGCCATCGGACTCGTAGCAATACGCTGGTCCTGTGGGTCAAGTTTGGTTCGATTCTGAGAACGTTGACGAAATCGCGTGTCGTGGACTTTAATAAAAGGATATATTGTGATGAAAACGTCATTGTTAAGAGCTTTTATTCAATTTTTTGGATTTTATTCTTGATAAAACGAAAAAAGAAAGAAATGTCCTTGCTAATGACGTATCCTAACTCCCAAATGTCCTTAGTTAGAACATTTTTATTTTATTTTATTTATTTATTTATTTTTAATTTTTTTACATGAAAAATGTTCTAACTGAGGAATTTTTTTCACATGTTGCTGCGAAAATGCCCTTAGTAAGGAGGGTTTTTTTTTTAAATGTCTTTACAAAGTACGTTTTCACAGCAACATGTGAGAAAAGTCCTTAACAAGACATTTTTTATTTTTATCAGCAACATGTGAAAAAAAAACGTCCTTAATAAGAACATTTTTATAGCATAATAATATTTAATCTATGTTTAATTGAATTTTAGTGAATTTAACTTAAGATTAAGGTGAAATAAACCAATACAACCTTACTATTCACGTTTGATTTCTTTTCTTACAATTTGTAACATTTTTTCTCTCCATTTGCAATATACTCTAATTTCAATGCTGTGTGAATTTTCCATTCCTACGTACGTAGCATCTTTACGAGGTTGATAAAACATAGCACTCTTCTAATATACACACAATCTTTTTTTTTTTTTGTCTTCAGATTTAGTCTTAATTGTGTATTATGACATTATTAGAAAAGACTCGAGACTTATCAATATCACATGCACAACTTTCAACTCATGTGTTAAATAAATAGTAGAGCTAATTAGAGTTTAGATCCTAAATTTTATACAAGTTTACAATTTAGGTCCTGACTTGTCCAATTGGACAGTTTAGACCCTAAATTTTTAAGGCTAATTAGTGTTTAGACCCTAAATTTTATACCAGTTTAGAGTTTAAACCATAACAAGTATAATTGAAGAATTTGGACCATGAATATTTTTTTTCTTCCAATTATACCCTCCCTCACCTGATGCCTAGCAATAATTTGTTTATATAGACTTGAGGGTACAATGGAAAAGATAAAAAATTCAAGGTCTAAACTCTCTAACTGGACATAACATGCTTAAACTCTAAGCCAGTATAAAATTCAGGATCTAAACTCTAATTAGTCCAAATTTTTTTTATTTGTTTCATATTTCTATTATATTCTCTCTCTCTCTCTCATGTCTGATAATAAATTTTTTCTATCTAAACTAGGAAGGGTTAATTAAAACAATAAAAATAAAAATAAAAATTTTGGATCTAAATTTTTTAATTGGATAAATCAGAATCTAAACTCTAAGCTAGTATGAAATTCATGGTCTAAACTCTAATTAGACCTAAATAGTAGTATGAAATTCAAATAGCGGAGCCGAAAGCACACCTGGTTATGGTTTGCAGGTGATATTGGTTTTGCTTCTCATGCATTTAGAAGTTGGCTTAATTTTCAAACCAAAACTAATCAAAAGAAGTGATATATACCTATATGCAGTGGAGGTGTCAAGAACCAAATTCAGTATACAGGTGAATATATTCTTCTTAGAACTAACTTGATCATAAATAATTGTTCGGTTATCTAATTTTAGATTTTCGTATAATATTAAAATTTTAAGTTTAGATCTCCGTATTATCCATAATAGAATTTGAGTCTCGTCTAACAAAAATATACGAAGTTTATCTAGTTTTGAAATATGGAAATTGTGTGACTTGTGTTATTAAGTTTTTTCACGACAAATCGAAAATGAGACTTACAATAATGTTGTTCGCTTCTATTCTGATTTCAACAGCCGCACAATCCTCCGACGGCAGTTTCGTTGGAGAGGACTTCATGGACATCGTCTATCTTCGGGTGTATCTTTTTTCTGTTGAATTGTCGGATGCTTGCAACTCGAGAGTCCTCCAAAAAGTTGTGTGCCTGCTGATATTAGGATAAAAGCAACCAACAATATCATAAGTCTCATTCTCGATTAGTCATGAAAAATATTAAATAATATGTGTCAAATAATCACCACCTACAAAACTAAATAATTCTCATATATTTTTATTTAGTTTTAGGATTTCGTATAATGTTCAAAATTTAAGTTTGAATTTTCATTTTGGACAGTCTTCCAAAATCAACCGCTAGGATGAAATCCAAACTCTTTTATGGACAATATGGAGACCTAGACGTAAATTTCTAATATTATGCGAGATCGTAAAACTAAATAATCCATAATTTTTAGTACCGCGAGGAATCTGAGGATACATTTCGTCCAAGTAGAAGTCCGTCGTCTCCGACCCCCCAAGGGAGGACAATATTGCAGAAGCAGCAGCGATGGCGAACATGTGGATCGAGGCGACATAATTCAATTTCAACCCGGCCTCAAATTAAAAGTGTACTATTGTGAGAATGAAAATATGAAATACCATTATTTGTGGAAAAGTTTCAGTAACGTTAGCCTTCAAATCTCTCGTCTCTCTCCATTTTTCTCTAATTTTGTGAAAATTTTTTTTACTGTAACCCATCTAATTTTTTTTTTCTCTCGAATTCTTGGTCCTCATTTTACCTCACTTTTAATTTTTCTTATATTTTCCTCTCAACTTTGTACTCACCATTTTTTTTTTTACTTCAGATAAACTGGTGCAGCATCTCCTATTTGGTTGGCCTGCTATTCGCATCTGTGGAAGAAAGTTCGTTGCATGCAGACACTGGAATGAACTTGGGTTCAGATTTAAGTTTAAAATTAAATATATATTTTTATGGCATTTCTACCGAATTATGAACTAAATTTTCAGAAAGAATTCTAACAATGCCAATTTCCACGGAAGCCTCCTGTGGTAACCAACAAACCACGATGTCCCCACGGACGAATTTAAATAGTTAAGAAGATTGATTTAAATAAGAGCTAATTAGCGTTTAGACCCTAGATTTTATACTTATTTAGAGTTTAAGTCCTAATATTTAGAGTTTAAGTCCTAATAAGAGCTAATTAGCGTTTAGACCCTAGATTGATTTAAATAAGAGCTAATTTAAATAGTAAAGAAGATTGATTTAAATTTTTTTTTTTTTTTTCAATTATACTCTCAACATAAATAAAATGACAAAAATTAACACAAGCTAAAAATGAGGGTATAATGGAAAAAAAAGAAATCAAAAATTAAATTCTCTAAACTTTCTAATTGGACATGTTAGGACTTAAACTTCAAGCTGATATAAATTTCAGGGTCTAAACACTAATTAGCCCATTTAAATACTAAGGGTCTGTTTAGATTGAGGGAGGAGAAAAATAAGCAGGGTTAAGTGGGATTAAGTGAGGTAGAATTAAGTGAAGGAGAAGTGAGTCAATCCATATAACCATGTTTGGATTGGATGGAGAGTTAAGTGGGAGTGTGTTCAATAACCCTTGTTTGGATTAAAAAAATTGAGTGGAGGAAAGAGTTAAGTAGGGTGTATTTAATAATCTTTGCTTGGATTGGAGATTTTGAGTGGAGTAAACAGTTAAGTGGGGGTGTGTATTTATGACTTTTTAAACAAAACCTTCCACTACCCTTATTAACCCTCCGATTTGGAGAGGTTAAAAAAATAGACAAAAGAGGGTTAAGTAAATTCTCACTTAACACTCTATTACTTTCTCTCCTAAACCTCCATCTTCAAATCAAACTATAATTTTTTTTTCTCATTTAACTTTCTCAATTGACTCTTTTTAACCCTCAATCCAAATAAATCCAAGTCCACTTTTAAACTAGTTGGTGGCCATCCAGTTTTATGATAGTACTACTCCACTCCTACTAACAAGTTTTCTAAACAAAATGTTATAATATAGTAAAAAAAAAATATAAAAAAAAAGAAGAAGTAAAGTTACACATAATATAAGTCTAAAATGGAAGGGGAAAAATAATATAAACCAAAATGTGTTACTTGCACCGAATGATTAATTTAAATTAAAAATATATTGTTTTTCTTCGCATCCAGGGAATCGAACCCTGGTCAGTACCGTGGGAGGGTACTATGATACCACTACACCAGATGCGCTTACGATTCTTAAACTCAATTATTAATATAGGGATGATACTTGTGATTCGATGATTAAATTTAAAAAAAAAATATTATTCATCATAATGATTAGGGAACCAAAGTAAAAGTATTGAGGCCATGCATGGTAACACATAAGCGTGGCTTGGTGTTCGTGCAATTTTGAAATTGTATAAATTTTCTAGGGTTGAATTATTATTTTTTCTTCACAAAATAACGTTAAATAATTAATTAATCGTTCTTATTAATTTATTTTATTTATAAACACAATATTTTAAATTGTTTTTCTTAAGAATTATTAATAAAAAAAAAGCAATTACAATAACAAATGAATAATTAAATATATTACTTACTATCCAAAATACCGTATTGCGGAATACGGCTATTACGATTACAAAATATTTTGAAGTAAATTTATTTTGTGATAACATTTATTGTAGATAAAAATGTATAATTATTAGAGGTTAATAATTATGTTAGAGCCCTAATTTATATATTTGTTGCAATAAGGTTGGAAATAAAATATTTTTGGAACATACGTAAGTTTTCGTATTATATATAGGAATATTTTAGCAAATACCCCCATTACAAATATAGAAACTAACATATACCTCAACTTATTTAAAAAACTATCAAATGTCTCCATTCTTTTGTATGCAACATTTAAAAATTTAAGATATACCCCCACTACTTTAACCAAAATTTTGCTAATTTTACATATAATGAAAACATTTGCTAATTTTTTTAAATAAGTGAAAATATCTGTTAGTTTATATTATTTGTAATAAAAATATTTGCTAAAATATCCGCTATATATAAGATTACCAATGAATGGTAAAAAATACTTTGCAACTAAAATACGTCATGCCCATTTATCTAAGGTACGCAACGAACTCTTCCCCAGGCCTGGGCAAAAATAGTTGCAACTAAAATACTGATCCAGGCCCACCATCACAAAGGCTGATGCCACCAACGACGTTGAAGAACTCTTTCCCGGGCCCACTAAAATACTCATGCCGATTTTGAACACTTAATAAACAACTCAAAATCCAACAGCAAAAAAAAATCCAAAGTAGCTTAGGATATGTTTGGTAGAAAAGAAAAGTAAAAGGGGAGAAAAAAATACAAACAAAAAACCTACAATTTATTATATTTGTTTATCGAATAAAAATTAAAATGAATTATTTTTTTTATAAAGAAACAAAGCTGAAGATATCCTTACCAAGGACGTTCTTTTTTTTTTTTTTTCTTCGAAGGGAGAAAAAAAAACTTCAAAAAAAAAAAGTCAAAAACGTCCTTACAAATGACGTTTTCATTAAAAGAAAAAAATCCGACAAAAAGATTTTAAAATTTTCTTTTAAAAACGTCCTTACTAAATTATATAAAAAAAAAGCAAAAATCTATATACAATTAAGTGTTTAATGGACTTGGCCCAAAGTTGGGTTTGTAATTAAATTATATCAAAAAATGCAAAAAAAAAAAAAAAAAAAAAAAAAATTTGTATTTCAAAGTTGGATCCAAATTTAGACTAGTTGAATTATCACAGTTGAGTTAAAACAAACATAAATTTGTTATTTCAAAATATACACTCATAAATGTACTCATTTTTAGTCATAAATATACATAAATTTGAGAAAATTACATATATTCAAAATTCTTGTTCGATTTTTTATTTTGGACTGGAAAAAGAAATCAGAAAATTTAATGTAGCAAAATTAATTTTAATTAAATTAGATGGAACGAAATAAGTTTGGTAAAATTAGGTATACAGATACGTTCCGTCATCTTAAATGGCGAAAAAAGATAAAAGCGGCTGTTGGACGCGTGAAGGGAAGCCCACGCGGATGAGTGGAGGGGGGCCCACGCGGTGAATTCCGCCAACTTAGTTGGCGGAAGTTTGGTAGTCCCAAATTTCCGCCAACTTAGTTGAAGGAAATGTGTGGGGGGCCGATTTGAGGGGTGGGGTTGGTTGGATTTAGTTTGATTTGATTTGATTTTTTTCTAAATTTGATTAATTTATTAGTTAATTTGTTATTATCTATTAATTTATTATTATCTATAATAATTTGTTATTATCTATATTAATATTTATCATCAATATTATATATTTTTTGTTAATAAGGTATTATTTTTTAAAAATGTTTATACCATATAAATACCATACAATTACGGTATCAAATATTTCTTAATTATAATATAAAATATAATTACAGTATCAATTTTTTTTAAAGATATTATCTAAATAATTTATTTATTTATTGTTTCATTACACCTAATTTAATTAAAATTAATTACGATATTAAATATTCGAATTATATTTAAACTAAGTATATGACATTATCTAACTAAATATACATCCAAATTTCTAAAAACATATATGTAACAAGTTATTATCTAAATAATTTATTTATTAAAAATTTATATTTAAACTAACTACAAAAAATTATCTAAATAAATTTATTATCATTATTATTTATTATTATATTATCTACAGATAATTTATTATCTATAGATAATAAAATAATTTATTTATTATCTATAGACAATTTATTATTATTTGTACACAAATATATTATTGGTACATAAATATATTATTTAAAATAATTAATTATATAGATAATAGGTATGTATCAATAATATATTCAAAAAAATTGCGAAATTTATTTTAATTAAATTATCCGTAACAAAACACTTTTTGCAAAAATTAGGATGAGTGAAAAATTGTTGCAAAATTTTACTAAGTCATTTCTTTTGTGGAAAGAAAGAAACTTCGTATGGAAAGAAAGAAATTTTCTGTTTGCAATGTTTGATATGCTGATATGAAACAAATACTACGTTCATATAGATAACTTCAAAACAAACGTTAGACGAACGTTGGATATGAACGTTGGAAAAATGAAAGAGCCATTGAAAGAGCGGTTGTGAAATAGCCGTTGGACATAAACCAACTCCTAAATCAACACCAATCCATAGACCCAGACCAAATTTAAAACCCAAATAAAAACTAAACCATTCTCCAACCTATTATTTGTCTTTCTTCTTTACTTAGTCTTCTTCTTCTTTTCATATAAATTTTTTTTTTTAACTATTAAAATAAACTAAGCCTTAGAGGACAAAAAAAATACTAGTTCTTTTTTCCTTTTTTTTCTTTACTTAGTTTTTTTTCCTTATAAAAATAAACTTTAATATGAAAATTGAGTTTAATATGAAAAAAAGAAAAAAAAACTAAGTAAAGAAAAAAAAAACTAAGTAAAGAAACAAAACTAAGTAAAAAATAAATACTAATTTCTTTCTTATTAAAATAAACTTTGATATGAAAAAAAAGTAAGTAAAAAAAACCAAAATCCAAAATAAAACTAAATAAAATACCAAAACATAACTAAATAAACCAAACCAAACCACTACTCAACCCCACCCAACAGACCGCGGGCCCCACTGCTTGCCAACTATGTTGTCGGAGAATCGGTTGCGGTCCCACCGCTGGGTCCCACTCCTCCACACTTGTTTCCACATATGTTCTATGTTTGTTTTCCGCCAACGCAGTTGACAAACTGTTTCTTTATTTTGAATTTGGTTAAACTTATTTCGTTTGTATTAATTTAATATAAATTAATTTCGCTATAGTAAATTTTCTAAAAAAAATAAATTTGAATATTTTTTCTTTTAAAACTAAAGCCAAACTTATTTTTTAAGGGTTATTTTAAACTTGATACCTTCAACTATTCTAGTTTTTTAACTTGATATCATAAACTTGAAGGCTTTTTTTTTTCTCCTCCCTATCAGACTCAAAATGTGACGGTCATCATGTTTTCTCAGATGTTCGTGTGGATTCTCATTCATACGGGCAGCTTCATCATCGCCACGGCGTCCGCAACCAGGTTCTTGTTGCCCACAAGCGGGTATTGTCGACACCGGTACCCATCAGCCGCTTGCACGTGACGAGAGCTTCCTACGGGACCGGTCGCCTCAGCCGCTCGCACTTACCGTTCTCGCACGAGGAGCGGTGCCCTCGTGCCCTTCGTCCTATTTGTCCCTTGAGATCAAAGTGTGCTAGTCATCAGTCCTCCGACATTTGTGCGCATCTCACTCGGCCGAGTCGAGGACCTAGGTTCATCTGATCGTGCATGCATCTTCATCATCGTCCTAAGACTTTGTTTGATAGTAAAGATGAAAAAGTTGTAAGAAGAAAAATGAGTAGTGAATCATCGATACACTTTTCATCTATTGGAAATGAAAGAAATTTTCTTTCATTTGTGTTTGGTATTATAGATGGAAAATGAAAGTGATGTACTTTCATTTATATGATATAAAAAAAATGGAAGAAAAATAAAATAAAATAAAATAAAATAAAATATAATATAATATAATATAATATAATATAATATAATATAATATATAGATTTTATTAATTATATTTATTTACCATTGACATCATTAAACATTTTTTAAATAATAAAATCACTATAGGATATAAATGTAAATTAATAGGCCTCAATTTTTTATTTTTACTTTACCTCCCACTTTTGGAAGGATTTTATTTCTTAAATTAGGAAGGAAAAACAATCCTCTTTTCCTTCCCTCCACTTTTTATTTCTATACAAAACAAGAGAAAATACATCTTTTCCTCCACTTTTCTCTCCTCCACTTTTCTCTCCTCCATTTTCTTCCTTCCACTTTTTTCTCCTACCAAACAAACCCTAAAACTAGATAACTTGATACATCAATTATAATTGTACAACTTAATATTATACCGTTGTTAACATAAAATACTAATTGAACAAATCACCGTCAACCATTCTCTCTTTCCCCGCTCCTTGGCAGCAGAGTGCGATAACGGTGGTTGGCAGTGGGTGGACATCAAAGGGAGGGGGAGGAACGGGATTTTTAACGAGAAAGTTAATCCCTCACGGACAGAGGATTTCAACCTAAAAAAATTTAATAATTGAGGTTTCAAGATGTCTAATTTTAAAGTTGCTCGTATCAAGTTGAAAAAGGTAAATTCTAAAGGCACTTCAATAGTTACTCATGACAGTTCATTACTTCATGACAGTTCAGATTTTTGTAACTTTTACTTAGGACATCCCAAAATTTACTTAGGACATCTTAAAATTTATATAATTTGTCTATGGCCATGATAGTTAATGTTTATAAGTAATTTTAATTTGTATAATTTTCTTAAAGAAAATTTGTTATAACAATAATTTTTTTTAATAAATTAGAAAAAAAAAATTAAGCAAGTTGGTTTCACAGTTCTAAATAAAATATGTTGTTCATTGAACATCCCAAAATTTTAAAATTCTCTGTTGTAAGAAAATGACGTATGCCGTCGAGTAAACTTTGAGCGGCTATAACTATTTGTTCGAAAATTATTTTTCGTCAAACAATAGGTCAATTTATAAGTTCTCGACGAGAGTAACACAATCCGTGTAGAAAGAATTCGCATCCGAGACAAGACGAACGTGTTACAGGTAAAAATATAAAATTTAAAACTTTAAAGTAACATAACTTTTGACTGAGAGATCGAAACGAGACCCAACTGGTGCCAAAACGACCATATCGAAAAGTATTATAGGATAAACATTTTCACCGTTTGATGGATTTTTCGAAATCTCATAATCGCAAAAAAATGATGTTTTGACCTTCGAATCTTATTTTGATCAACTTTATTTTCGGATTTTCTTTCGGTATTTTGATGTTAACGAGTAAAAATTGGTGTCTCCGGATTCTCAAATTTTATCGTACAATATATCAGTGTGAAGATGATTAAAAATGGAATATTTTTTTATTTTATTTTTTTAAAGACAAAATTATCTATTTATAAATAATTTATTAATCGACTAAGATCGATTTAACTTTCGATTACGGTAGAAACTTTAAATGACCATAATGTTTAGTTTTCTACCAAATGTTTAGAACCTCTTCCCCCCCCCCCCCCCCCCCCCCCCCTCCCTTACATATGGGTCCCACCCTCCCCTCTCTCCCCTGGGACAAAAGAACATTACAATATGAACGTAAAAAAAAAAAAATAAGAGTCTTTTGGGCAGAAAAGTGCAAAAAAAAAATTTAACACAACAATTAAACCAAAAAAAATTAAACCAAATCCACTCTCCCAAAAAAATCAACACAAAAAAAACAATAACCAAAATAGAAAATAAAAAAAAATCATAGGCAAATTTTCTGACAACTTAGATGGCAAAAATATAACAAAAAAATTAAAAAAATATTTTTTCATACTTTTGCCATCTGGGATTGCAAAATCTTTAATAATTTTAATTTTTAAAAATATTTTCGTTTTAGATAATTTATTTAAAAAAAAATTCTGTACATTAAATTTTCTGTTTTTCTTAATATTCAGTTAGATTCGATACGTTTTAGTTCGATTCTCGGTCTAAAAACGAATATGTTTATTAAATATTTGTTTTAATTCCAAGAGAAAAAGAGAGAGAAGAGAGAGAAAATAAAGTTACAGGGAGACATGAGTAGCGATGGTGGTGGTAGATCCAAGCAGCAGCTCGTCTTCCTCGCCTCGTTTTCTTTGCAACTAATCAATGGTACAGCACCAATTGCACCCCCCCCCCCCCCCCCCCCCCCCCACCCACCCCCACACACACACCTTTCCCTTCTTCCGTTCACTTCATATAGATCGGATCGATACAATTGTTCAATTACTAAAATTTAGGGCTTCTTGTTCGAATTTAGGGTTTCTTGATGTTACTAGTAGTTACAATTTTGTTAAGAGTCGTTTGGGTTTTTTGTGATGTGTGATCTGTACTCCATGTCACAAAATATAACAATTTTGTTCTGAAATCGGTGCCTTGTCCGTGTCTTGTCGGACACGCATGGGACACGAAATTGACACTTCAAAGTAGAGTACGACAAACCAAAATCATCTTGTGTCCCGTGTCGCCGTCTATGTATCGATACTGTGCAACCAACGTGGGTCCTAGTGTATTTTGCAGTGTCTGCATCATTCCTGTATGCATTCAACACTACATGATATATGAATAGTGTGGTCTGGGTTGCTACTATATTTTGGTCTTAATACTCAAGGCAGGTTAACTTTGTGAAGTTTGAAAGTCATATGTAATGTTTTTTTGGTTCATCGGCTGTTTAGATTATTAGTGGCTTGGATTAAGTTAATATCCATTCCATAGACATTCTTTATAAAGAATGCTCCTTAATAGGACTTCCTTGGTAAATCCATTGAGCTCATTATCAGTCGGTTACCAATTTATTCTATGACAAGCTTGCCTTTTGTTTAATCATCATCATTGAAGTTTCTCCCATTAGAATGGAGTCGGAGGTGGAGCATAAGAAAAGCTCCATAAAATAATTGACAACTTTATGACCGATAGTCGATCTGACATCAAACTTCTATGTTGGCAAGAATTTCTAACCAAGGTAGCTAGAGAGTGAGAAGGTCTATTGTTTGATCAATCCAACATTAAAGTGTTGGAAACGAAATGCGGAAACCGTTCCTCCAAACCAAGAAACTGCGAGAGAACCGAAGAAAAGCACACAAAACCAAATCGCAAAAATCACACAGAAAAGTCAAACGCAGACATGAGCGATTTTTACGTGGAAACCCTAAATGGGAAAAATCACGAGGCGATCGAAGTCAAATCCTGAAAAGCCTCGACTAATGGAATAAGAAAGTACACAGACTCCTTACAAACTTCTCATCGATCTAAAACGGATCACCACAACTACTTGAAAGAAGAAAACTCGATTACAGACTCCGAAGAACAAGAGATGACGAGAAGAATTACCCGAAACGATCTCTCTTTCACAATAGCCTCCAATCCTTTTTTTCCCTCTCACCAAAAGTTGTAACCTTGATATGATATTCATCAACTTGCATTAACCTTTTATAAACCCTTGCATGAATTAGAAAAATTAGGGTTACCATATATTGAAAATATATATATGGAAGTCCAATATATATGGAAATCCAATATATTCAATCATATATTTATGGTCAAAGATATGTAAATCTAATC